>CM035804.1:42547057-42909557 GCA_020466265.1 Siphamia tubifer
ATCATCAAATAGAATTATTTTATAAGACATAAAATAATCTTGTTTTTTTAAATCCTTGGACAGACAAAAATAGTCTGTTATCTTTAAGTCTGTACCCCGCTTAAAATAATGAAAAAAAACAAACTAAAATTGAGTAAAATTCTGAAAAAAAGTTGACAAAACTAAGCATGAGTTGAAGATGGTAACAGGAAGTTTAATTCTGTCACTGGACTCAAAAGAAAACCAAATAAAAATTGAATGAAAAAAATTCAAAAAAAAAAATTCAATTCAATTATGAATAAATGAATAAAATGAAAACATTTTGTTTCTAAAAAATACTTGAAATTGAATAAAATTATGAAACCCCCCCCCCAAACAAACAAAATAAACACCAGTTGAAGATGATAACAGGAAGTTTGATTCTTCATTATTACAAATGTACAAACTCAGCCTGAAATCCAATACTGGACTGAAATGTCTCCTGCAGGGTTTATGGATGATCATATTTACCAAGTGTATGAAACGGTGATAGATCTGATCATTATAACAATCTGATTATTGCCAGTTATTGGATTTTTATGGTGACTGATGGAAAATCCAGTGGGTTAATGTTAATAAAACAAACATCTGATGAAGAAACAGTTAAACTTTAGCAGAAAGATTGAGTTTCTTTTGTCAAATGTTGATTGTTTTTTTTTTTATTAGTTTTACTTCAAGTGTCTTCTTTTATCAACCACTTGCTTTGTTTATGATTGTATTATTTTATTCATGTCAAAGGTTAACCTGCCGTATGTTATTTGACTGTGTTTTGCTATGCTCACACAACCATCTGAGTATCATGATGGTTCAAGTTTACTTCAAAACAAGGGAGCCAATCAGTGTCACAGGGTGGGACTACCTGCTGACGTAAAGCAGAAGCGACGGCAGTGTAGTCTTTTCAGATACACAACAATGGCAGCGTGCGTTAGGTATCTGAGGGTCCATATAGACTCGGCTATTTCCAGTGTTTTGCCTACTCTGCCGCATGTTCATTCCTTAAAAGATGAACAGAGGACGGCTTTGGAGGCATTTCTTAATGGAAATTATGTTTTCACTCTTCTTCTGATCGAGTTTGGCAAGAGTTTGAACTATCAGATGGCTCCACTGATGGATAAAGAAATAGTACCAGTGCAGAAGCCCATGGTTATTGTGGTACCCCCTTGGTTGTGTTGGTAGAGGACCATGTCAAAGAGGCTGGTAAACTTCAGCTGACAGTAATGGAACTGGGAGGAAGAAATGACAACCACATCCACAGTTAGTGTTCGTTAGCCCCGAATCATGGCTGAAGGATAAATGGAGAACTATGCTTTCCTCTGACATTTACCAGAAGAACTTGGTGGGCATCAAAGTAGACAAGGTTCACATCACATATAAGTGTTAAGTTTAAACCCCTTCTGTTGATGTGTATATACCTGATGCAAACTATTTTCACTGATTAAGCGGCTTGACTTCAACATAAGTGGGTCAATCAGTTAGTCAGTCACAGATGGACAGATTTTTCATCTAATCACATGCAAGGATTTTAGATAAGGCCCCTCCTTTGAAAACAGATTGGTTGTGGAAGGGTCCCAGATGGTATTGTGAAATACCATCTGGCGACAGTCAGGTTAGTCAAAGGTCAGTTCATCCCTAATAATTTTAGTTTGACTTCTACCTAATTTAATGTCTTATTATTATTATCCTCATCATTATTCCTCCATGTTTTGTTACACGTCCGTGGCTCAATTGATAGAGCAGATTGTCCAATAACTTAAGGGTTGGTGGTTCAAATCCCACTCTGTCCTAGTCATGTGCTGTTGTGTCCTTGGGCCTCCAGTGTCACTCACACTGGTGTATGAATGTTTGGTGGTGAGGTGCAAAATGGCTGCCACACTTCTGTCAAGTCTGTCCCAGGGCAACTGTGGATACATATGTAGTTTACCACAACCAGAGGGAGCATGTGAGAGTGAATGAATACTGGCTCTGTTGTGCGCTTTGAGTATGTGTGTACAAAGAAAAGTGCTCTAGAAATCTAATACATTATTATTATTTACTGAAAAACGTCAGACTTTTCTCGAATCTACCTCAGAAAAAAAAACACCGATCACTGATAAAATGGTGAAATAATTTATTAAAGTCAGGTCATGTGATTTTTTTAAATAATATTTGTGTTGATGCATGTGAGGGTTTAATTAATCTAAAATGTGAGCTTGAACCTGAAGGGATTTGTGAAGTGAACAACTCTTCATTTCTCAAACTGACGTTCTGATTCCTGCCTTTATTACTAATGATTCGTTTATTGATCAGTGTGAATAGAGCCTGAACGCATTTGGATTTTCTGCTCGTTAATAAATAAACGCAGTGAATGAGTCATTACTCAAACATGAGGCGTCATCGCTCAGATCAACAACAACCTTTTAGAAAAATACTCATTGACTGTAATTGATTGGTTTTATGACACTTTTCAACGCTTGGAGGCTCCAGCAGCTTCGGATTAAAGGTGATTTAGCGTGTTTCCCTAAGGTGACCACGAGTTCATGTGAGCAGGACTCGCCACTGCAGCTGCACATATTTACTTTCATTAATAACCTCCTTATCGTTAACGCTATTTATAACTTAATCAGATCTTATAAAAGGCACCACTGCGTGAGTTTAGACCAAACATGTTCCATTAAATCAGACCTTTAACCCATACAGACCCACTGGTACTTTTATGACAGTTCACAAATGAAGTTTTCTCTATATTTAATGTTTTTTAAATGATTTATCACCATTTATTGTAATTTTATGCTCTTTACTCGAGTATTTTCAGTGTAAATCACATATTTTCCAATATTTAATTCACTGATAATGTAGATGTTCATTAAAGCTCAGAATAAATTCAAAGGGTATTTTATCAAAAACAGAGAAAACTGAAGAAAAACTGTCTTTTTCAGTCAAATTCATTAACTGAATATAAGCCTACTGTGTTTTTGTTCATTTTATCCACCGTCATTGATCCAACTCCATGGGTTGAACTGGTGAATCAATGCATGTCAGTATCATTTCATTCTTTATTTTCTTCAATTCTGTTACATTTGTGGTTTATTTTGTTTATGTTACTTGTTATTTTGTTGATATATTGATTACGGTTGTTTCCTTTTATTTATTACTTTGACTCTTTGTTGATTTTATATATATATATATATATATATATATTTATTTGTTTTCGTAACAAATTTTTTGTACGATACGTCAGTAACTTTTGCCTTGCTTTTTCAGCCTTATTATTTTGCAGGTTTTATATTGATTTTATTCATTTTATCCACCATCACTGATCCAACTCCATAGATTGAATTGATGAATCAATGCTTTTTTTTCCCCCAATCCTGTTCCATTTGTGGTTTATTTTGCTAATGTTATACTTGTTATTTTGTTGCTTTATCCATTTTTGTTCCTTTTATTCATTTGATTCTTTATTTACTTCATATTAATAACTGTTGGCTTATTTTTTCTACATTATAAATTATTTTGTATGTTTTGTATTGATTTTTGTTACTTTCATCCACTGTCTTTGATCCAAGTCCATGGGTTTTACTGGTGAATCAATGTTGTAGAAAACTATGGTGTTTCCATGGTAACTATGAAGCCTCTGAACATCCAAATAGGTTATATCTGATGACCATGAAAGAAATTAATAACTGTATTTTACACCAATTATTGATATGATTAGTGGATCGGCAGGTATTAAACAGTATATGGTTCTGGTCGATGGTGGGGTGTTTAATGGTTGCACTTAGTTCAGGTTTCACATTCAGACCAGTATGAGCTCAAGCAGGCCTGGATCAATAAAATAATAACAGGGGAGAAAGTGAAATGATATAAAAAAAAAAAAGTTTAAATCTCGAAAGTACCTTTAAAAATCTAAATGGCACGAAAAACTGAACAACCTCACATGTGTTATGAAAAGTAAGTATAATTTTATAAATATTTTTGCCTCAGTTTATTATTTCCAAATGTACTTTAGAGATCACAGTGGATCTACAAATGCACCAAACATTTTAAAACAAACACGTACTAACTAATTTCATTTGTTGGGCTTGCATGTATTCTGTTAGGAGTCTTTGTGTTGTCAGACACTTGGTCAAAATAAATGAAAATAAAATAAATATTGATACAATTACACTGGTTTATATTAAGACATTTCATGTTTATATTTGTTCAGGTTAATTTTTTTGTGAAAGGATCATTTGTAAATATAACTAGTTTTCCTGGTGTGATCCACTTTAGATCATATTGGTCTGATTGTAGAATCTAAACTAACATGATTTTAACATCACTGATTTCTTTGATAATTTTTGTCATTTTTACGTTCCATAAATTTGCGTTGAACAGCTGTGAGTCATCCTGACCACCTGTACATGTGCTCTCTGCTGTATCCTCTGTGTCTGGTTTTCATCATTTACTTCTTGGTAAAAAACTTCCTGAACATGCTGCTCCTCTTGGGTCGCTCCCTGCTGTCGTCTGTCCCCTGATTGGACGCTATGGTCAGGTCTTTAACCTCAGGAGGAGGAGCAGGAGGAGTCAATGGAGGAGGTGAACCTGTGAGATGGAAAACACACAGATCAAGGTCCAGTGTATTTCTATAGCATATTCTATTTACTGAATGTTTGATCTTATTGGATATTTGATTTTATATAGATATCTTATTTATTGCTATTCATTAAGGTTGGGAATCTTAGTTGTAAGACCGATATGATACATATCTTGATACAGCAGCTATGATCCAATATATTAAAAACACACGAGTGGCACCTGAGTAGTGTGGATACGATTCCCATCCAAACCATGATACAAAATTATTAAGCCCATTCTGATTCAACGCAATCATTCTATTAAATATATGCAGTGCAATTCAATGAGCTGGATTATTTATTACCCTAACCCTCAAAGGGGAGAGAGCTATTGTTTTTTGGTTCGGTTTGTCTGTCAGCAGTTTTACACAAAACCTACTGGACCAATTTCTATGAATTTTTCAGGAAAGGTGTAAGGTGGTCCAGAATAAATCCCATTACATTTTGGTGAATGTAGGTCAAAGGTCACAGTCACCAAAAATGTGTTTTCATAATAAGAGATGAGGCAAATCAGTGAAAAAGTTAGGACTTTGTCATTAGTCATTTCTCTACTTGTTTCTAACTCAACTTCTTGCTCAAAAAGAAAAAAACATCTTGGTTAGAATCAATTTATACATGTAATGTATTTGCAATATAGATAAAACAGAAAAATGTTCTATCTCTTTAAGAGACACCACACAGGTTATTCTGGGATGCACTGTTGGATATGTATGGGTCAGTGTTTAGGAAAGTCGCTCCGGTATGTTCTGCAGCCCAGCTGATCAAAAGTATATGTTCATAAACCACATGTTCTCCTCCTTCTATGTCAGATTCACATTCAGACTTTACAGTTTTCAGCTCATACTGTCCTGTACAGTGAACACAGCCACTAATCTGTGGTGCACGTTAATGTGGGTCTATAGAAAAGAAAAACTTTACTCAAAGAAAGAGAAACACTTTTAAATGAAACTAAAAATACATTCTATTCAACAGATCAAATTCTGTCCCTACATCAGGTACTATTCAGCAACCGATGCACCGCGATATTATTCCAAACTTTTCATTCACTCGCAGTTTCTCTACCGATGCACTTGGATTGTGCACGTGTGTGTCACTATATTGGATAATCTTCCCATCCGTACTATTCATCATTTTGTTTTATGGCACTGAAGAGTGTCAGCTGTACCCAGGTTTATTGTACTGCCATTGTACAATGACAATAAATGTATTCTATTCTATTCTACAAATAACACAAAGTCCTAAATCTAGTGCAGCAACAGCATTTGACATAAAAAAAAAAGAAAAAAGAAAATGTCCAAACTATTATGTTTGCACATTGCACCTGGTTGTGTTTTCCTATTTATCCTATTATTGTGTATCTGTTTTATCAGTTGTCGTTTATGTTATTTTACTAGTTTTATCATATCTTGTATATTTACCTGTATCTTTGCACAACCACTATGCATTGTTTTAAATGTGCTACAAAAACTAAACTTCACCTTGGATTTAAAAGCACATAGTCAGAAAAAGCCACTGTTGTGTGGGCGTGGTCTGACCTGCGTGCCCCGTCTCCCCACCGTCTGGATAGCGGTGGCGGTTGTAGTAGGTGTGGGGGGGTTTGGGAGGAGGCTGGCTTTCAGTGGATAATTGTCTTTCCAGAGGTTTGGACCGAGATGAGTCGTCCAGAGGCTCGGTCAGTTTCTCCAGACTCAAGTTGACAGATGACGCCCTCCTGAACAGAGACAACACCTTCCTGTGAGGATCCAGACCAACTTTTAAACAGCTTACATTTTATTTTCTATCACAGTGAAGATGAATGAACAGGTGAGAGATGAGGATTCAAACCCAGAGGTAATCAACTAACATGTTAAACATCTATAAAATACCAGAAAAGACAAAAAAAATCAACCTAATTTTCCCCCAAACTGTAAGAAAATCCTAACAGTCATAGAGTAGACACAGATAAAGGCTGAGGTTCAGATGAATTAAGAGATTCCAACTGAAATGGGATGAAAACACTAAGGTTTTTATGATGAAACAAAGCACAGGCTGATTCACTTATTAACATATCAATTAGTGAAGGTCATTATTAATTATTTGCTTACATTTTTTATGATTAAATCCTTAATGACTTTTCAGTGGCTGGGACTGACACCAAAATGAAAGCTGTTAGATGACTGTTTAATTGTAACACACACCTGCATAATTTTAATTAGACATATTTTTACACTTAGTTATGTATATTTCATTTAATTATCATATTGGTTATATTTGTTCAGTACATATTGTACAAATTGCTATTGTAATTGTATTTTAATAGAGTGTTTACTAATGTTATCCTCATAGTATAATTGTCATCCTCACCATGGACAAAAATATGTGGACACATTGAATTCAGGTGTTTCTTTTGTAACAGGAGGTAAAAAAAAAAAACTTAAAACAGCAAATGTAAGAATATATAGTTTTATATTATAAAAATCCTTCATTGTTTGATCACTCAGCCTGACTCATTCCTGCTTCTTCCAGGATTGGTCTGGGGCTGTGCTGTACATTTCATCTCCTGGCTGCAGAGGAAGCAGGTGTAATGTGGCCCAGATGAATAGAACAGAGGTGAACCCTTTGCCTCCTTGTGTTTTCCACCTTTGTGTGTTGCTGAATGTAATTCACCTTGTCAAAGTATCTCATTAAAGGAAAGCCCTGCTGGCAGAGGGTTTCATTTCGGCAGCCTCTCGCTCACCTTACAGGTGACCGGCGTCCCCACGGTGCACAGTGTGAACAGGTACAAATGAAAAGTCTGAGTCAAATTACCTTCCGCTGTTTGAAGGAAACAACTTCAGTCTGAACTCCATCAAACGTTTGCAACTGACAGACGTCCTGTTTGACCCTGCGCCAAAATACTCACACGCCTTTCAATGAACGCCATTCGCTCCATTACAGGAGCCGCTGTGAAGCAAATCAAGTCTTTGGACATTTCAGAGCAGGTTTGAGTCAACCGACCTATAATCTGACTATTAATATGAAACACTGACATGTTGAACCACAACACTTCAGGACCGTCTGATTGTGGGTTTCTTCTAGTAAATCAGACTCTTTATGGATCCAGATGAGCAGAGTTTATTCGTTTCAATATCTACAGACACATGATTTGGTCAAGTTCAGTCAAGACACGTAAAGCAGAAGGATTTGAAAATGTACCAGCTCTATATATATATATATATGTGTATATGTATGTATATATATATATATATATATATATAGAGAGAGAGAGAGAGAGAGAGAGAGAACACCTTAACAGAGATCAATTAACCAGATTATAAATATTGACTTTATTAACTCATTTACTACAAATACTCAGTTGATCCAGTAGTGACAGATGGGTATTAAATTAATATGTTGTTAAATACATATCATTATTTATGTGATTTTGGACCATATCCTGTAGCTATTTCTGGAATAGAAAAACACAATGCATTTCCATTTCCTGCTGTTGAATATACAGAACAAGAGGTGCAAAAAATGGCAGAAAGAACACAGTGCAACATGACGGAGTCAGTAAAAAAGCAACAGTTCAGCTGTAGATGTTTTGAAGGTGGACGGCAGTGATATGGAAGGAAATGAGGATAAAACACACACACACACAGAGTTGGTCTGAAACCAGAGAATGAAGGAACACACGCATGCATACTTTGCATAGGCTGAAAATATGATTTAAGAGCAACGGTGGTTTTTTCAGGCTGCAATTCTGACATATTTTCATTTTCACATCAAATACGCAGAGAAAATTTAAATATTGTAATAGATACAAGATTATGGACAATCCATGTCTTTATTCAAATATCCACAACAAAGCTTACCTGCAATCTATACAATTTATCTGTTTTTATTTGTATTTATTTAACCTGCTTATATTTTTATAGTAGCTTTTATTTGATGGCACTTTTAATGTAATTGTACTTTTTTTTACAATGGAAATAAAAATATTCTATTCTATTCTCACACTGAAGGACTTCAGTGTTGATCTGACAAGTTTAATTTAATCTTCGAATTTCAACAAAGATTTTCAAGGATGTAAAATCATCACAATAATTTAAAGACATAAAACCTCTAAGAACAGCTTTAAAATATGGATTTACAGTAGATGTTTCCATCGAGATGAAGAAGAAAACCTTATTTTGACATTAAATTGGCTCATTTGCCCCTTTGACATTTATCCGTTTCCTTGTGCTGGTGACAGATTTTCATTTGTGTTTTTCCATCATGCCTATGTCTCCCAGTAGCATATGCAGAGTCCCATTTGGATGAAATGCTCTGGAGGCAGTGAGACTAAGACGACTGTAATAAGTGTGATTGTGTGGCAGTGACTCACCCTGAGTCGTCCGAGTCACTGCTGGTTGATTCGTTGGCGTTCTTCAGTTTTTTTATCCAAAGCATCTGAAGCTCTCTGCTGGACGCCGCAAACAGATACTGACTGCCATCCTCCAGTCTGACACACAACACAAAACAAACACAACCGGCTAGTTTATGACACAAGCAACAGTTTACATTCACACAATACAACAGACAGGATCTTTAGACTTTATTCAACATGGGATTCCAACCGTCCTCGTACTTTAGGTCACAGTGTTTTAACACATAAAGACCCAGAGATACTTTTGCGTAATTTCCCAAATGACTTTTCACTGTTATTAGCCTTTTTAAAGTGATTCATTCTCATTTATGCTGATATTATGCTCCC
Source organism: Siphamia tubifer (assembly GCA_020466265.1). Taxonomy (NCBI): domain Eukaryota; kingdom Metazoa; phylum Chordata; class Actinopteri; order Kurtiformes; family Apogonidae; genus Siphamia; species Siphamia tubifer. Next base: position 42,556,382 of record CM035804.1, read on the forward strand.
TATTTAGATTTTTCTGAATAAAATCAGGTGTTTTCCCATACTTAAGTCACTGATCATATACATTTCCATAAAAAGTCAGATTATAGTTGGTGTTTATTAAATCAGAAACACAGAAAACTGAAGAAAAAAAACATCTCTCTCTCTCTCTCTTTTTTTTTTTTTTTTGAAAAATCTGTCATTCACTGAACATGACTCCAGTGTGTCTTTCTACCATCATTAATCCAACTCCATGGGTTTTACTGCACTTATATAGTTTTCACTTCACTGGTGAATTACTGTTGAAGATGACAGCGTTTCCACAGTAACTACATCTGAACATCAAAATGGGGCATATCTGACAACCATGATAAGATGAACTGTATTTTACATCAATTATTGACATGTATTGACCGGATTAATGGATCAACAGGCATTAAACAGTTTAGATCAGTAGATGGTTTTGTTTCCAGTGGCTGTTTGGGTCTTTAAGGGTTAATCCTGCTTTGAATAATTCATTGTGAATCTTCTGAGTCAACTCTGTTCTGGTCTCATAATAAAAATAAATATGATCAAACTGGTGAAAGTGTTTCCCTTGGCTGGAAAAAGCTGTTTTACTTCCAAATGAGACATCACATGACAGATGATGAGCAAAGACACTGAAAGGTGTCACATCACAGATACCTCATGGACGTAGGCGAAGAGCACAAAACAACAACACACTACACTCTGATCTAATCATTTACAGTCAGTCAAAATCCTGCATCAGACATCTTCAATATGGCTTCACTCAGTGTAAACATCAGAAAACTTCACTCATTTGGTGGACTATTCATCAGATTTTGTCACACCTTGTGTTAAAGATGTTGATTTCAGATACTTTTAAATCTAAACCATACGTTTGTGTCTTACATGAGTTTAAAGGTGTTTTCTTTCTTCCTGTTGTAGACATTCTCTCTGCAAACAGCTCCTGTTGTGTTGATAGGAGGCCACCTAGAGGCCTTCTGTGGAAACACACACTGCTTCAGTACACAGAGCACATTTAAACTCCTGTAATTAAACAGGGTTGAAATGCATGTCAGATAAGTGTCGAATTTTGTTTTATTTCATCACAGTATGGACTCTTATGTTTAATAATTCATCATTTTTTGTTTGGTTGATGTGTACATCATCTTTCATTGGGTTTCTGCAGGTGTCAGCAAATCTAATTTAATGCCCTTTTAATGACTCTAAATATATTTGATATCCATGTCCAGCTGCAGATAGTTTTATACACAGTTTTATGTCACTCCCATTTCTCTCACATTGGCTAACATTCCCTCTGTTCTTTCACCATGCATGAACATGCTCATAGAACACTACATTCCACACATCTGAGGTTGGGACTTGATGTATCAGCCATAATCAATAGTCAATTAAAGGGTTCCACCTGTCAATGATCATACTATACTTCTAATCAAAACTATGAAATGTTTATATAATCAAAATTAATTGCAAATAATGATTCTGAGGTAAATATTTTTAGAAAAAGTTGTTCAGCATTTGTAGATATTAAAGGGTCCACAATACATAGCCATAGGGCGGCTGTGATTCAGTTGGTAAAGCAGGTCGTCCAATGACTGAAGGGTCGGTGGTTCACGTCCACTTATCTTCCAAGACATCATCTCTGTATTATAGTCTCATGCCAATGCCATGTTTTGAGGTGTCCCTTCATTGTCCCCAGTATAAGGAGTGTCTGAGTCCTGTTAATGCTGTTTGAGCAGTATCTGGACTGAACATATCTGTGTTGTGGAAGTGGTCATTTGCAGACATGAACACAAATCAAGAGAATTAACCATGTTTTACAATTCAAAGACACCATAAGCTCACCTTGGGATGTGCGTTTTGTGTTACATAAATACTTTACAAGTAGTATTTCTATTTTTGCTCAGTGTAATATCAGTTTCCAGTGATATACTGTATTTATTGTGAGTATTTTCAATGGACTGGTTTTCCATGATGTTCTTACCTGAGCTGAAGCTTCTCTGTCTGTGAACAGACTCAGGGTCTCTCCTTGAAGAACAGCAAACACCTCATCCCACTTCTCCAGACCCTGAAACAATGAATACCAAACCAGAGAAGATCTGAAGTTCATCTATAGACTTCATGTCACTTTATATTGTTATTCACTCCCCTTCACACACCTGTGGTTGATTTGGTGATTAGAAAGCCAAATGTTTTTTTATTACAGTCATTATTAACAATAATACAACATTCAGTGACACTAAATATTCAACATGTTTAATAATGATGAATTAAATGTGTAGAACATCTAATAACTTTACCTGTTTGTGTTTGAGTTTGATCTCCAGCGTTCCGTCCATTCTGACTGGCTGCCCGTCAGTTTCCTGTAACGTCAGTATTAATCATCAACTCATTTAAGTATGAGCCGATGGTTAAGCAGCAGGTGACGGGTTTTACCTCAGCTTTAGAGCTGGTGAAGCTCGGCTCCTCCTCCAGTCGATCTTCTGACATCCGCCTCTGCTCCACTGGTGAAGGAGGAGGATGGTCATGTGACTCCTGATCCATGATTGGTAGAGTTGAGGACTTGGGTAGCACCACCTGTTGAGCAGCAGCATCACTTTGTTCACTGGTGGACGACTGTTTCAGTGACTGAAGCAGAGAACGTCTTCTTGCAACTGGAGGACGGGGTGGTTCTGAAGGAGCTGTGAGCCCTCTGGTTGATGGAGGGTGGTCATGTGACTCCTCTTTGATATTTGCAGTTGAGGAGTCAGGAAGTGTCACCTGTTGAGTTTCAGTTTGTTCAATGGATGATGGTTTTAGTGACTCAGGTGGAGAACCCTTTCCCTTTCCTGCAACTGGAGGAGGAGAAGGGGGAGGTTCAGAGGGAGCTGTGAGACCTCCGATTGGTGGAGGGGAGTCAGGTGTGGGCGGGGCTTCCAGGGATTCAGACTGAAGGCTAAAACCTATCGAGGAAATTCTGGGTTTTGGAGCTATAAGGGGTTTCACTCTGGGGTGGCTTTCAGGTGGGGAGGAGGTGATGGTTGGAGGGGACTGGACCAGTTTAGGTGAGGAGGAGGTGATGGTTGTAGGGGACTGGACCAGTTCAGGTGAGGAGGAAGTGATGGTTGGAGGGGACTGGACCAGTTCAGGTGAGGAGAAAGTGATGGTTGGAGGGGACTGGACCAGTTCAGGTGAGGAGGGAGGAGACAAGTGTGTCACAACTCTGACAGGGACCAGGTCTCTGGTCCGAGTCCTCCTGGTCTTCACTGCAGGAGGACCTTCAACTGGTTCTGTCTGAGGCAGGTTCTCAGATGCAGATCTCAAAGGACGGTCTGATCTGCTTCCAGTTCTGTCAGTCCTGGTCCCAATTCGGTCGATTCTGTTCCCAGTTCCATCGGTTTGATCCATCTGTCTGAAGCTGCTGCCTCTACTCACAGAAATCCGTGGGGTTTTGGGATCTGACGGTTGTCTCCTCAGTGATGTAACTCTGACTGGAGGCCTCCTGTCCTGAAGGTCCTGGTTGCCATGGAGACCTCCGTTCTTCTCCTTCTGTGGTGAAAACCAAACAGTGTGTTCTGTTCTTATGAAGCGACCATGCATCTCTTTTGTGAAACCGTGTTCTCACCTGTGTTCTGGTTTTCTGCAGTGAGATGAAGCGGTCGCTCTGGGCCTGGATCATGGCCTCCAGATCCTCCTGCCGCTTCAGCAGCTCCGTCACATCAGACACCGACTCCTAACATAAAGATAAGGATCAACGTTTATTTCCAACATAAGAAGAAATAAAACATGTGAACAAAAGGTAAAGAGAAATCACACATTTAAACAGAACACTTCAGGGTATTGAAGGTACAACAATATACAACAGAAATGTCACAATGTACAAACTTCAATGGGGATCCATAATCTTATAGAATAGAATAGAATAGAATAGAATAGAATAGAATCTTTATCTGAAGATCTTTATGGTCACTGTTAGAGGAACAAGGTAAATCTGATAAGGAAAAAAGACTATAAATGAGTCACAAAATACTGAGAAATACTAGCAATACAAAAAAACTTCAGAGACAAAATATGTATATAGTACTAAAACATTACTAACTACTGCTGAAACATACAAAAAACTAACTCAACTCCAGATAAAATAAGTGTATTCAACATATGAGGACATATAGAGGTAATAAGGTGAAGTTAGTATGATAGGTCTGGTATGATCCAGAATTTCTGTATTTCACACATTCAACCCACGGGATCAGACCCCTTGAAGGGCCAATTTGGCACTCGGCCCCTATGTTTGACACCCCTACTTTAAAATGTGGAGCCCTGAGAACCCCCACTGATATTCTCTTTTTGCAACCTGGCAGAGTTAATATAAAAAATAAATAAACACATCAATATAAACCAGGTGTGGATGTAAACTTCTCACAGTAGCCATTCACCTTAACATTTCTGAAAATAATGCTACTGTTCATAGTTTCTTTTATGGATATGTTGTTCTAATTTGTCGTTTTGTCAAAGGTCGGGCTGTATTTTGACTCTCTGCATTAATGGATCTCATGTGAAACTTCTGTTTTTACACAACTGGGGATGAAACCACCTGAATATTCTTAGTTCCTACATAATAAAGTGCAGACGTACCCCATAGTCCTCCACAGTCAGAGTGTTTTCATAGGTGCTTAGCCAGCGTTCAGCCTGTTCCAGTTCTCTCTTCAGGACCAACATCTGCTGAGCTTCCTCATACAGGAGTCTGGTTTCCTCCCAGTGCTTCTCCACCTTCAACTCTAGCTCCTCCAGCTCATAAACACGACCTTCTACCTGCAACAGAGATGGTGAAGACAAGTTTAGATGAGACTCCACCAACTACCATCACCAGGGGTTTTCAAGGTGTGGGATAGCAACATTTAAGGGTCATTTTAAAAATGTTTCCAATACACACCTTAAAAAAACATTTATATGAATGCATACACTCATGATCATGTTTTTCATTTGTTATCATAATGACATAGACAGTATTATAAACATCTAAAACTATGTTTCAAAATACCAACACATTTAGAAATTAAAGTGAAAATGCAAAGTTTTATCCAAAAAAGGGAGGGGGGGGGCACATGGCATTCTTCAGACCCACTCCCACCAAGAAAAAAGGTTAAGATAAAAATATACCTAGATTCTACCTGACAACACCTGCTCATTTTATTTTTGACACGTTATTGTTTTTTCAAAATGTATCTGTACGTAGCTTTGGTTGAAATTTCAAACACTTAAACTTAAATCCAAGCACTTTTCAGACCTTGAAAACATTGAAATTTGAGAACTTTCAAGGATTTAAAGCCCTCATGTTTAAACCCTCTACACTAGTGATCCACTATATAGACAAAAGTAAAGGTGTTTCTTTTCTAACAGGGTCTGGGATAAAAAAACAATAATAACTAATGTCATGTCAATGTTGCTTAATTTGATTTAAATTCTTATCTTTATCTTATATCAGATGATGTTGACTGAATTTCTCTCAATGTTGATTTTTTTTATCCATGCCTATGATTTTAAATGTTCTATGTCCAAATGTCAAACATGTATTTCAAGCTCTGATTGTAAATAATAATTGGAGGTTTATAAATGAAATCCTGATGAACAGAAACATCTTATAGCTGTAGACATGATGTCTCTCATTATTTCTTTCCCTATTGTTCAGAAACATCAATATTTCCCACAAGTTTAATGTGAGACGTGAAGAAAGTAGATGGTTAATTGTAGTAGAAAATTATTTACAGTCAGAACACGAACATCATTTTATACATTTAGAAGAAGATTCATCCAAATCATGAATAAAAAAACAAAACTCAATGTTAATTTGTTTTGGACATTTCTTTTATTAGGTTCTATTGCGTTTTTATGTCTGAAATAAAACATTAATTAATTCAAACTAAGTAATGTAATTCATTACTTGTATTTCTTACAATATGTGACATTTTCAGATCAGTTAATTCAGCTGGATGTTTAACTTATATATCTATCACTCTTCTCTCTCACTTTTAGTGACACTTCCTGTTCTTACCTCATGGGACATATAGTTTCCGTCCTCCATCAGACGCGTCCCTTCATCTTTCACAGCCTGTGATTTGATGAGCTGTCTGTCGATCTGGACTCGGTACTCGTTGTGTTTTTTCATGAACTGGTCCAAGTCAGAGGCTTCCAAACCCAGAGGGTCGACTCGCAGCAGAGACAGCATTTCCTTCAGCCATGACCTGGATAGAGGTTCCATTCATTAAAGGAGAGATACTTGTTTATTTAAATGAAATTCATCATAAAAATCAGGCATTTTCCTATATTTAATTTATTGATCATGCAGATGTTCACCAAAGATCACATTAAACTTGAGGGCTTTTATTTGGAGGAGCGATAGTCAGGAGTAGTCATTTATATATATATATATATATATATATATATATATATATATATATATATATATATATATATATATATATATATATATATAAATGCCCTCAAGTTTAATGTCAAGTTTTTGTTTTAAGTACATTAGTTTCTTACTTATTATTGTTGTTGTTATTATTATACTTTATTATAATTATTAGTAGTTTAATATCAGGAACTTATACAGACAGCATGTGAAATGTTTCTATGACTTTAGATTCTGTTAAATAAAACTATTTATTCCTTGGACAGAAACATCAGGAAATGAAGGTTGCAGTAGCAGCACAAAACTGAAAGTCCACATATAAGACAGAAAGGAAAGGAAATCAGTAATAATAACCACTATAATAAAAACAATAGTGTGTGTGTACGTGTATATAAATAAATATATATATATATATATATATATATATATATATATATATATATATATATATATATATATATGACTACTCCTGACTATCGCTCCTCCAAATAAAAGCCCTCAAGTTTAATGTTAAGTTTTTGTTTTTAGTAAATTAGTTTCTTCCTTATTATTGTTATTATTATTATACTTTATTATAATTATTAGTAGCAGTTCTGCTATTATTAATTACATATATTCCTAAGTACTCCTTACACCTCTGTACTCTGTACTGTATGTGTATGTACTGTATGTGTCTGTGGATCGGACAGAGGACAGGGCCAGAGCACCCACATGAGTTCAGTCCACAGTCCCAGGTACTTCTGGACTTCTTCGGCCTGGCCCAGTCTGCTGTGGCACTGGCTTGCTTTGTGCTGGATGGTGGTCCAGATGGAGTCCAGCTCATCCAGTCTGTGGGACACAGTAGATCGGACCTGAGGCTGCCGCCGAATCAGAGCCCGACCCTCCCCTCTGCTCCGGTCCACCTCCTCTGAGATCAGGGCCAGGTCCCTCTGGAACAGAACATAGGATGTGGACTCAGGATTGACATATACATTTCTGCATTTACCATAATTGAAATGACTGAAACATTCCCAGTATAGCCAGAATATAAATGTTATCTTTCATCTTACATTGGGTTCTCTCTAGTGCTCTAGATCTAGTACACGTTAGGGCAAATATCGGCATTGGCTGAGGAGGAGGGATGGAAGTGGGTGTGGCTTAAAGCAGCAGTGTGCAGTATATGAGAGAGGGCTAGAATATCTATTACTTTTATCAGCATTTTCACAAGGTTTTAGTGGCAAATGCTTGTAAATAATTGTACATAATAGTGTTGTTTTATAGTGTTCTACTAGTGAGTTTTATAGGGCTTGGTTTTGTTTCATTTTTTTGCCTTTTTTTATTGATTTTAATCAGTATTTTTTTGGTTTGTATAGGTGATTGATAGTTGTGTTTTATCTGTAAATATTCTATAAATCTCTGTATATTTGTATACATATATAAATTTATATGCAGTTCTGTCCAGGTCGTACAGATGCAGTGTGTGTTTGAAACAGATGATGGCCGTTTTTGTCAGTGAAATGAGGGGAAGTGAACACAGACTTGATTGAAATGACACCCAAGAACCAAAAAGAAGAACATGGACAATGATCTAGAACAACTAACATGTTTGAGCACAAGGAAAATAGTTGGGAGTTTATTTATTTCATTAAACACATTTACAGTTGTTTTTCAAAATAAATGATTAAAAGAAATCCAGGCTGTTTTCCTTTACAATGATTTAAGCATTTACTACATATAATACTTAATGGACAGATATTGAAAGTTAGGTTCTTCTTGAAAAAAGGTCCAAAAGAAGTAGCAAAAATAAATGTTCTGACATTTATTGTAAAAACAACATTTAAAAATCTAGGCCTGTTCTAATGAGGTTTAAACTCCAGGAGGAGGCTTAGGAAAAGAAACCTGGTTCTGTCCGATATATCATAGTTCTGAGTGGTCCATGTACCTCCAGTGCTTCATGTTGTCTCAGTAGAGTCTGGATGGAGTGCAGGTCATGGTCCTGGTCCTCAGAGTCCAGAACTGCCTCTTTCTCAGCCATCCAACCCTTCAGCTCGTCTACATCATGATTAAACTGATGAACCTCACGTGCAGAATGTAGCTTCTGTAAAACAGTGAAAACCAGAAACATCAGGACCTCTGTGGATGGGTCTGGTTCTACAGGTATCACCAGGACCAGATCCGTGTGGAGACCTGTTCTCTGGTTCTGATGCAGCTGCTCAGCTCATCCCACAGTCTGCTCAGAGCGTCATCAGTCCTTCTAGCCTGTGCGTCCTGCTGCAGGCCACGACCCAGCTGTTGTACCGCAGTGAGCCGGCTTCGACCAAGACCAGAAACCTCTGAGATCAGAACTTCCAGCTTCTTCTGCAGAACCTGCAGGTTTTAAATTGAGTTAGTTTTAAGTGGAACTGCCAACATTAGAAATTTTAATATTTTAGTGCTGCCTGTTGTATTTTCTATTATGTCTTAGTTCCAAGTTTATGCACTTTGATGTATGATTAATTTTACAATTTGTAGTTTGAAACTTTCAAAAATTGTATGCTCATAAGATTGGGCTACCTTTGAGGGTGAAAATCCTACATCTGTCCAGTTACTGCAGGTGAAAAATAGCCACTATATTCACTGTAATCACCTGTGCATTGGACATCTGTGCAAAAACTTACTATTATTTACTATATATTGAAAAAACAGAAGTGCAGAATGCCTGTCACTGTACAACAAATGCAAGGACTTGTTTTTTTTATTACAGTAGATGTCAGTCAAAGTCATTCCATATACATGGCATTGAACATAAATATCTGTTTTGAATCTAGATACTCCTTAACCTTCTATCCCATACACAATTCTAAAGTGATTGTGTTTCCTGGTGTGTCCACACATACTGTGCCATGTTTATATTAAAATTCTGCTTTTGTTGTAACATCCATCAACATGTTTGTTTGTTTGTTTGTTCACGAGGCTCTTGTAGCACAAAAAGGTCTTTCTATGACAGTTTTTTGTACTATACCTATATCATTACACCCCCCAAAAAACACACCTCTTGCTAGCACAAAAACATTTAATTGAAAAACAAGAATTTTGCCAAAATTGTTTTTTCATTACGTACATTTTTAAGAGTAAGTTATATTTGCGCAATTTGAGGGTCAATGGAAAAGTGACTTCTGGTGCATTTACAGCAATGAGAATTAACACACAATAAACAAAATAAGCAAGAGTATACAGTACAGTACAGTTTTATTTTTATTTGAATTGAGTTGATTTATTTAGTTTTAGTGTGAATGAGAGTAAATGTGATAAAATGACCTCCACATCCTCCAAGTCTTGTCCACAGTCCTCTGACTCTGCCACGCTCTTCTTGGAGGTCAGCCATGTTTGTAGTTCTTTGGCCTCTCTGTCAAACACGTAGAAACGAAGCTGATCTCCCAGAGCGACTCGACGAGATGACGACAATCGGAGAAGAGATTCATAGTGTTCAATGACGACTGGGAGACGTTCACTGACCATGGGACTGAAACAGAGGAGAGGTCAGGAGGTTCATGAAAACATGAGCTTATAACAGAAAACAAACAAACCAAAGAAAAATTGGTTCAACCAGATGAGAAAATGTTTTTTTTTCCTGGTGGTGACGTGTGTCTTCACCTGTTAGGATGTCGCAGATGCTGCAGCGTTGCTCCGTTCTCCTGCAGTTTGTCCAACGTCCTCCTCTGGTTCTCCAACTCCACATCCAAGGAGTCCAGCTTCCTCAGCAGAGCCTCCGTCGCCTCCTCGCTCCTCCCACAGTCCTTGGACTCGAGCCCCGCCCTCTGCTCCTCCAACCACAGCTCCAGCTCTGACACCTCCGCACACAAACACAGTGTCATTCCATTCAGCTGATGTTGGTTTTTGTTATAGTATTTCTAATTTCCACAACGCCTGACCTCCGAGAGGAAGGTGTGGATGCTAAGCGCCTCTTGCAGCAGTTTCATCTTCATCTCCACCTCTGTCGTCACCTCCTCATGGAGGCGCTTCAGCTCCTCTAATCGTTCCTTAATGTCATGAGATGCAAAGTGTCGACCTCTGACCTGCCAGGGTTCACAGAACACAGAGCAGAACAATTATGACTTCTAATCAGTGTTCACTTCTTTAAACTGAGATTCTCTTACTCATCGCTGTGTTTCTACAGAAAACTGCTTATGGTTATGTCATTGTGCTCTCACCCAATGGCATATTTTCATTTATGTAACAATTTTAGACAGATTTCCTTCTAATTTATGTTCACTGTTAACAATCTGTGCTCAGTGGACACTGACACTGTTTGTTCCAAATATAAGGACTGAAATAGGACAAAAGTAATGTTTCATCTCCTGATGCCTGGAACAAACTTCAGTCCGAGCTCCATCTACAAACCACTGATTCTTTTGACTGATTATAAAGAAAGCATGAAAACTCTGGAATCATGGCTCTTAGACAGTAAATATTCCCATTGACTGTACAGTATATCTTTTCCTGTCCTCCACTGAAAAAGAGATATTCATCTAAATGGAACAAACTTGGTTAAATAACAAAATAAAAAAAATAAAAAAACAGGGTCCCACCAGACCACGTCCTGCATCCTGAACAGCCTGGATGAGTGGGGCTCGACTCGACAGCTCCTGCATCACAGCCTGAGGAAAAAATAAACAACATCCCACATTCAGTGAAATAACTCTAATATTTATCTAAGGACCAACATGTATGTTTTACATTACTATCCCTTGCAAACTACTTCATTAGATTCTTGGTTTTACTTTTATATTTTGTAGTTTTATCTTGTTATATCTCTATTTTATAAAACTATGTTCACTGTCCACTTTTACACATTTTATTCATATTTTCTAATATATGTCTATATTCTACTAACAGCATTACACAAGCTTTGTAATGACAATAAAGTGTATTGTCTTTACTGTATTATATTGAATTCTATTCTATTGTATCATATCTTATCACATTCTTCTGTGTGGTTTTCTATTCACACATTATAGAATGAGTACCTGGTGTTTGTGCAGTAGTTGTTGAGTGGAGCTCAGTGAATTTCCCAATTCTAAACCAGTGATGGAGGACAGCCTATCTCCAATCCAGACCACCTCCTCCTCCTGGTCTCTGTAGAACTGGAACAGAACCTGCCAGGCCTCCAGGGTCTCCCTTCGATTCTGCAGGGGCTTTGCTAGATTGTTATACCTGCACAGGAGTTGGGGATAAACAGAGTCCACTGAGTTTGGGCAACTGAGTTAAAGCCACACTTTTAATGTGATGTTTCATTGTGGGTTTTAGTGACATGTGACCTATTGATGCTTTGAGCCACTTTGGTTTGGATCTCCTCAGCAAGGAAGTTTCCTTCAGAGTGTAAAGTCTTTGCTGTCTCCATTGAACCCTGGTAAAGTCAAATTAAAATAAGACAAATACAGAATGGGACATTTCAAAAAACAAAAACCATTAAACCCCAGCAGCTGCCTGTGAATTAAAAACTGGAAAATATATTATAGTAATCGATGAGTTACCACGAGGATTCACTGATCAATCAGACAATAATCAAAGATGAATAAAAGAGAAACAGTATATTAATACACCAAAATACCTAATTATTTAAAGGCCTGTTAGGAAGTGAATGTAACTTTAATTGTACTTTCATTCTAAATATGAAGCATTTCTTATTATAAAACAGAGTGAATAACGATCCGTCCCCTTCTACAGCTCAGAGACATAAAGAACCCCAACATTTACAGTGGAGACAATGTAAATGTCATTCATTCATCTGCTGACATTCATTCATGTACATGGACATGGGGTTTTACCTGGAGCCGATCTCGATATCCATCCACCTCCTCCTCTAGACACTGTAGCGCCTTCAGCAGGCGGCCGACGGATGCCAGGTCACTTCCACAGTCCTCATTGGTCAGTTCCCTCTCAACTGATCCCACCCACTGTTCCATGTCGTCCAATGAACGCTGGAACTGCAGAGCCTGGGAAAAAAAAAAAGATGCGTTAGATTGCGGTCCAATTCTACTTTACTTTTTTGTTTGTTATATGACCTGAAATTTAAGGCAGGTTCTGTCATTTACCTTTTCTACTACATCCTTTTATTTTACTCAATCATACCAGTTTATTAACCTTAAAGAGGAACTGTACAAGAGTTTCCAGCTCCTTTTTGCCATTTCTGTAGCATTTTTTTGTTCTATGGAGCTCTCCCTAAACTTTCAAAGTACATAATCATTGTGGTAAAACTCACAACTAACCCTCCCCCTCTGACTACCTGCATTTGTTTTCAGTGAAGTCGGCAACAGGATGGAATCATTGGAGTGATGTCTACTGAGGTGAGTAAATTCATAATCAAGTTTAGCCATGTGTATATTTGTGTAGTTTCATGTGTCATAAACAAGAGAACACAGAAAATAAATAAGAGGATATTGATGTTTTCTCTGTAATAATGTGATATGTGTTTTCTCAATTGAATCATAAGCTATTTGTAAGACTTGACAATATGTTTATTACATTAGCATTGTTTGCAAAATAATAGGACTGCACGGAACTGGAAAAAAATGAAACTGATTTTTTTTTTTTTTTTTTTTAACCCTGTGATATATTATATATTGCAATAATGAAAAAATACTAAGCTATAACAGCTGTGTGATGGTGACATAAATGGTCAAACTAATTACTTGTGTTTTCTCTCATCGTGTCGACAGGGGGAAGACGATGTTGACACAGAACACTTGTTTCAGTTTCATCCTATTGCAGCTGAAATAATTCCAGATAATTGAAGTTGCTTTTCCTTTTGGCACCAAGTCTTTGCTTTTGGTGATTTTTGTTATTGTTGTTTGTTGCTCATTTTTCAAACAGCAAATCACTCCATGTGCAGAAGGTGTGGTCTGCTTTGGCAAACTGATTAAGAATGATTGTGATTGATGGATGGCTGTGTGCAGTGTGTGTCAGGTACCCAGGTTGAAATTAGAAGAGAACATGTTGAGTTAATGGTCCATGTTTGTGTCATAGTGCCATAAAAAGTGGGAAATGAGATGTAGGAGGAGAAGAGCCTCCATTCCACCCTTAACAAGAAATAAAAATGATTTCAACACCGTTTCATTAAGGTCAAACTCTTGTATAGTTCCCCTTTAATCTTTTGCTTCTTTCTTCTGGTAGTTCTTATGTCCGAATATATTTATTTTGCTTTTGTGACACAGTTTGAATTGTCTCCATCTGAGCTGATAGGCTTTGTTTTCCTAATCCAAGGCAGGTGTAAATGAAACAACAGTTAGAACTCATCAGATCCATGCGTTTCTTGCCTGATACGCCTCCTGCAATCGGGTTTTCTTCTCCTTGCAGCTGTGGATCAGAGAGTCCCAGTTCTCTGTCAACTCTCTGAGTCGAGGTTTAACCTTTACTTCAGATGAACGACAGTCACACACCAGCTTCTCTCCTTCCTGTAGAACACATCACATTGGTCAGACCATCCTGAATGAAGTGAATATTTCAAACAGCTGATTAAGACTCCGCCTCCACCTTGTTGAGCGTGTCCACTCGGTATCGGTTTGCAAGGATCTCGGCCTCGAAGCTCTGATGTTTCAACAGTTTGGCCTGAAGGTTGGTTGGTTCCCTCCAGTTCTCATCCAACGCTACAGCATTGCGCTCATTCAGCCACACACACATCTGGAAAACACAAACATGGACCACATGTGACCACTGACAGTCATTGGTCTATGATTCTACCTTATTATTCTGTCTGATCCATGATGGTTCATGACATATGCAACACGTGAAATGAATATCACACTTTTAACGTACAGTCAGAGTTCAAACCTCCATCAAATGTGTTTATTCAACCAATCCATACATACATATATGGAAAAGAATCCTGAGCTTTATTCAACAAAGAAAGAAATGGTAAATGGACTCCACTTATATACTGCAGTGCTTTTCCACCTTCATGGTGCTCAAAGCGCTTTACATTAGCCTTACATACATACACACACACACACAAGTAGGTTTCTAAGAAAGAAAGAAAGAACCTCCTAAAAGTGGCCCAGTCAAATAAACAGTAGAATTTCAGTAAAGTGGACATCTGTCCAGTACCTGGTAACTACTGGACAAGAACTGCTGAAGCTGCAGAGACTGATCCAGAGCTCTGTGACGAGAATTGCTCTGCTGCTGCAGCTGAGTCCACCTAGACAAAGTAAAACAGAGAGAAGAATCAGACAAATCAGTAGACAAATGAGCAGAGAGAGACAGACTAGTGGACAGACAGAGGGATAGATACAGAACTCCAGTTGAAGTGGATCCATGTGACATGTTACCTGTTGATGACAGTGTTACCTGTTCTCCAGTGCTCTGCTCCTGGTTCTAACGGCACCAGAGTCATAGTGCTTCTGTTGGATCATCATCTGGGCCAGTTTCTCTACCTGGGTCATCTGGTCCACCTGAGCCTCCAGCGCCTCCTCAAACTGAACCTGTTTCCTCTGCAGTGTTTCCACCTCAGATACTGAACTCTGAAACAAAAACAGGATTGATTTTAACTTGGAAAAATGTAAAAAAAAAAAAACCCAGGAGGTTCATGATGAATGTGAACTCACCCCGGGGTCCTGGTTGGACAGGAAGGCCTCCCTATTACTGATCCAGCTCTCACATTGTTCTAAAGATGAGAGGAAGATCTGACAGACCACAGCATGGATCAGAGCACTTATTCCAGTCAGGAAACACTTCTCATAAAATGTCAACACTTCAATTTCAGATTTTTTTGGGACTTAACTTTAAGGGTTTTTTAATACTAGCATTGCATATAGAAATTATGCCATATGCAATGCTAGTATCTGATCAGACATCTGACTATGTGATTGTCTCTTGAGCTGGTTCCTGTTGGTACCTGCAGGGTTCGGGCCTGCTCCAGGACATCACTGCGCTTCATCCAAGCCCGGTCCAGTCCAGCTTTGGCCTCCTCCAACTGGTTCAGATTCTTCTGGATCTCTGCCTTTGAGCTGTGACCGGCCCGGATGAGTCTTTGACCAAAGTCCTGGACCGAATCGATCCGCTCAGCACGAGCATCACTGTCCGTCTGGAAACAGACATATTTGAGCGTTTACTGTGTACAACACACCTGACCTGGTTCTGAAGACATCACCTACCTTCCAGTCCCGATGCTCCACGATGAGTTGATCCGCCTCAGACAAGGTCTTTGGGAGTCCTTTTTCTGCCATTTCACTGCTCTGTTTAAGGCTCCATTCCAGCAGGAGGCGCTGGTTGGCTTTAAACAGCTGCAGCTGATGAGCCTCCTGCAGCTTCTCTTTCCTGAACAGACATGTAAACAAAACCACTTATTCAACACATTACATGATAATTACATAGAATTATGAACTGAAATCTGCATCATCACAAAGTAAACTGCTTATATTACTGCTACTACAGTCCTATAATCAAAGTATAGTTCTGGTTTACTGTTTATTCCAGTGTACAATGTTTGTTGTTCGTAATAATTTTTTTTACCGGTGCTTATTATAATTATCATTAGTACTTTTGCTATATATATATATATATATATATATATATATATATATATATATATATATATATATATATATATATATATATATATATATATATATATATATATATATTTCTGACCTGTGCTGAACGTCTTTGTCCAGAGCCTTCAGAGCTTTGTTCATCTCCTTTTGTTTGTTCTTCAGTTTGTCTATGAGCACAGATCCATTCTTCAGCTGATCACAGACACCTTTTTCCAGAACCTGAGGATGACAGTCCAAAATAAACCAGTCTGCGTGTTATTGATGCTTACTGAGAATTCTGTTGTGTAGTTTGCGTAGTGTGACAGAAGTATAAACATGTGACTGAAGTGTAGTAATGCCATTTGGCTGTAGTGTGTCTGTACTTTTTATTAACCTGCCACCTGAAGGGGATGTGAGGACATTGTTTGGGTTTTTTTTGTCTGTTTTTCAGCAACTTTACATAAATACTACTAGACCAAGTTCCATGAAATTGGCAGGAAAGGTGAAAGGTAGCCCAGAATAGATCCTTTTACATTTTGGTGAATGTCAAGGTCACCAAAAATGTGTTCTCATGTTAAGGGCTAGGCCAAATAAAGTAAAACATTTCCAAGGGGTGGGGATTGTTGTGTCTGACACCACTTGTTTACTCTGAACATTTCTGGACCTACATCTATATGGCGAGTAACTGAACAGCTCCAGGAATCATAGCAGAAATAAAGGCAGTTATGGAGTTAGTGAGGAAACATTAAATCGTAACAGAACATTTATTTGATAAAAACATTAAGCTTTTTTAAACTACCATTGTAACAGACCTAGATTTCTTTATGATGTTTTTGCAATAAGTGTTAGAAAATTTAATTCTTGGCTTTTTCCATTATGGCTACTTCTACCTTTAAATAGAAGTAGAAATGATTTACAGCTAAATTACAAGTATCAATGACCTCTACAAAATGGAAAAATGCTGATAAAAACATTGGCAAAAAAGGTAGGAAAAAAATTAGCAAAACTCAACAGAAATACAGTGAAAAAAACCCCCAAAACAAAATGGCCCAAAATGGCCCAATCAACATTATATACAATTATTTATAAGAATTCACCCTGAAAATGCTGCTAAGACTTCACCAAAACACTACACCAATTTTAAAAAAGGATTAAATATAATATTCAGAATGAAAACCAAATTCCAAATTTGCCATGTTATTTTTTTTAATTATGGGCCATTCATCCATTCTCCAGTAGAGTAAATATGACACTGTGACTGAAACTTCTGGATCTACTGTTGTCTAAAGCTAAAGGAATGCAGGATTCAGCTGCCGAGTCAGCCCACCTCACCTTTGACCTCTCCTGGATGACCCCAGTCTCTCTCTCAGTCTCCTCGTGTCGTCGAATCAAGTTCTCCACACTCTCCACATCGAAGCCACAGTCCTGACCCTGAAGCAGCAGCATCTGGACACAGACACACACGACACATTAAAAGGGACATGCTCTACTATAGGGATGTCAAACTGATTTGAGTTCAGGTTCCATATTCTGTCTAATATGATCTAAATTAGGCTGGACCTGGACAATAACAATAACATAATTATCTATAAATAATCAAAGCTCCAAACTATTCTCGATGTTTTCAAGTGAAAAAAAGTTAAATCATACGATGAAAATGTTTACATTTACAAACTATCCTTTCCAAAGATGTATATAACAGGAATTTCAAAATTCTTAACAAATATAAGTGCAATATTGACAATATTCCTGCTATTTTAGCATTTATATATGTGTATTATAATGACACTGAATCTACAAAACCATAAAACATTTAGTAAAAGGCAGAATATTGGAACAATTACTATTATTCCTCTGAATACGTTTTTGTGGAAGGAAATGTACACATTTTCATTTATTTACGGTACTTATTTTTTTACGCTAAAACAGAAAAAAAATGAAGTAGTCTTTATTTGTAGTGTATTATGTTATTATTTAACTGGTCTAACTCAGTTGAGGTTGAAATGGTCTGTATGTGGAAATTGAGCAACAATGATTTTGTCATCCTTGATTGTTAACATCTTCAGCATATTTTTTGCATTTTATTAATCTTCCAATGGGTCAAATTGGGCCACACCCTACCAGGACTCCCTTGTAAAAGAGGTTTTTCATCTCAATGGGATATTTCCCAGTTAAATATAACTACAGGACTGTTGTGTTTAAAGGCAGGTGAGATGAGCAGACTGACCTTCTCATTGGCTCTGTCTCTGACCTCCTCCAGCTCTCTGATCAGACCGTGGACCACCAGTGCCCCCTGCAGCTTCTTCTTATAACTGCTCAGATCCACATGGAACTTACTCCACCTGTTGGAGATAAAAATCAAACAAACAGCCCACATGGTCTGATCATGTCCCTCACAGACAGTGCCCATAAATCCAGTTAAGCTCCTGTTAAATATGTGTTTGGTACCTGTCGTTGAGCTGCTGCCTCCTCTGTCTCACCGTGTTCAGTTCTTCAGCACTTTGTCTCTTCTCCAGTCGAGATGCCAGTTTGTTGATAGCAGTGATGTGAGCATCGTCCACCGTCGCCTCCTACAACGTAAATTAAAGAAGTAAACTGGACTATTTTCCTCATCTACAGTCATCTACAGGTCATCTATAAGCAGTCAGTGGTACATCTGATCAGTGATGTTTATTTACGTTACCCTTAGCAAACAGTGAAAAACCTAAGACAAAGAAAACTAGAATCAACAGAAAACAAAACCCCATCTGTCCTTAGATTCATCCTGTGACTAAGAGTAAAAATGTCAAAACTCAAATAATTTTTTTTTAACTATGTCATGAATCCATATTTAAGTCATGTGTGCACACAACTGGAATTTGAAAGGAACTAATAGAATGAATCTGTTTTTAATGTCTATCTTCTTGGATGGACTGAATCACTGTGGTGATCAGCACCCGATACTCACTCCTTCTGCTTTTCCTCTGAATTCACTGAGTTTCTTCAGCAGCTGAACTCCATGTTCATAATCTTTCCCAACATCTCCAACACTGATCATCACCTCCTGGAAGATGCACAGAATACAATTTACCTAAAACGATCAAAATCCTGTAAACTCTCACCCATGTTCATGGTCAGTCACAGTCCAACCTTCTGCCGGATCCAGGCTTCCACCTCCTCCACCCTCTGTAAAAACTCTAGGAAGTCTCTGTTGTCTTCCAGAACTTTCCCTCTTGTGGACACAGCCTTCTTCAGCTCCTCCCAGTGCTGCTCCAGGGTGGAGCTGCTTCTCCTCACCTCCTTTGACCTTGGGTGGTGAAGAGACACTAGCTCCTCCCCAGCCTGATCCACATCAGAATGGACACTATTAGAACCAATAGCAAGGCGGCACTAGCAAGACAAGGACTTTAAAACCATTCTGATGACATCACCGCGCTGCAGAACCAATAACATAAAATATGATCATCAGATCTCTGTTGTCATCGTATCGTGTCTTCTTACCTGCAGAGCGGCGCTGATAATCTCCCTGTGAGCCAAGATCTCAGCCTCAAACACTTGATGTTTCTGCAGCAGCTTCATCTTCACGTTTAGGCTGCTGAGGTCAGCTTTACTGTCTTCTGCCATCTTCTGCATCCGCTCCGAAACCCACTCCTCAGCCTAATGGACACAGGACATCAGTTTGTTAAACAGCACTAAAGCATAATATCTGACTACAATGAAAACACCACTGTCCAGCTGGTTACCGCGGCGACATCTCTGTTGAAGATGCACAGTAGTCTAGAGAGTTCCAGCTCCTCTCTGCGTCTGATTGACAGGTCTTTGATCCTGTTGCGTCTCTGGATGAGGGCTTTGAGTTTGTTCTGGACTCGAGTGCTCTTCTCTCGGCTAAGCTGCTGCTTCAGACGATCACACAGATCCTTCAGAGACGACAACTGCGACAAAGACGAGTCCAACGTCAACCAAAACATCCACAAAATAAATATTGCTGTATGATGATTTTAGATTAATTTTAATGTGTGTGCATTTTTGCTCCAAAGGTAAAGAGAGGATGCACAATGCATCATGGGAGTATAAAATGCATTGATTTCAAAGGTATAACTAAAAAGAAAGGTTGTAGCCAAAGTTTATGTCAAAATGATCACCAAATTTTAAAAAATACATTGAAAAATGTAGAAAAATACCTGAGGATATCTTAAGGGTTAATAAAAATACATGTTGTGCAGACTAACGCTGGACTTCTACTAACGGAGCTCAGATGAACCAATCAGCTTGCAGATGCCTCTTCAAACTTATTTAAATTTATTGACAGGGGTGACACCAATGTAGAGCAGACCTTTTCTTCCTGAGAGCTGAGCAGCTTCTCAAAGGCGTCATGCCGTTTGATCAAACCCTCCGTCTCGTCCACTGAGTTTCCAAGAGTGCTGTTCTGCAGTAGAACCTGAGGAAGCAGCAGAGATTCATCAGTTCAACCATGCAGAAATTCTCCTGCCCCTGTTCCTCAGCATTAACTGGTACCTCCTGTGAACTGGATGTCTTGTCCATGTTGTTGACATCTCTGTAAAACATCTGCTCTAAATGGATGTTTTCTAACCAATGCTGCTTTTTATTCCACTGCTCCTCCAGTTTGTTCTTCTCTGCCTGTAAAGCCTTGAGCTTCTCCTTCACCTGGAAACAAGAACAAAAACATCAGACTGGACCAAATTTACCAAAATTATCACATCTCACATGTTAAATAAGTTAAGCAGGGTTTCTTAAATTTCAGCAAACTACACCACCTATTGAAGAGCCAACTTATGGAAGTCAGTTCATGTTTTACACAGATCCTAAACCCTGGGTGCGATTTGCTGGAGGGGGTTTAACCCCCTCTCTGGTTTTGGACATCACCATAGGGTCCTGTGGTCTATGAGTCTTTCTGATGACGTGAACACAAAATGCCTGAAAGAGGAACTTCACATCCAGTGAAGTCTGGGCAGAGGGTTGAAAAGCTTGCAGCCGGATCAGCGAGCCACCTTCCCGCTGAGGATCCCTGGCCCACCCTGAACCGGTTGTGGCATACCGCTGCGGAGGAAATGTGCCCGGTGTGGGCAAAAGCCAGACCTAAGGGAGGTCCAGGTTCAAACGTGACAGGTCTCATGTGCTCAGTTTGACCTGATGCCGGCCGGAGGGAACTGAACCCTGGTCCTGGGTACACCGCTGTACTGTACCCTCGCACGCAGGCAATAGAAAAGGCCACATGAACTGCACCATCTGAGAAAACTGATGATTTTAAATGTTTATTTAGTGATTTGAGTCTCATTTATGTTATTTGTGTGGGAATAAGGGTTAGAATATCCGATGCAAAGCTTTTTTCTGTGAAAAAAAACACACCTCTGTTTTTTTGATAAATCGCACTGTGTCTAAACCCTTACGGACTCAACAGGAATGAAGACTGTGATTCCCTGAATGTAGTTGATGGGACTAGATCTAAAACAGTCCTGAGCTCTAATTCCATGTAATGGTTCTGCTGTGAATCTGTGTCTGTTTCAGGTTCATTAAAGCTGTGAGTACAGTAAGTGCTTTTTTTTCCTTTTCTTCAGTAAATTTGGATCAAAGAAAATTGTGTGAAAAAACAAAGTCTATTTTCAAAGGGAGTCAGCCTCGCTCACTGCTCTGTGTTTTACCCCCATTCCACAGGTGGGGGGATGAACAGAACATGCTCAGACATCTATGGAAAGACCAAGGTCTATTTTATCAGTACGCTTGGAAATTTTTACCAATTGAGTAAATAGTTGAATTTGTATGAATATTTGAAATAAACCATTCATTCAAAATACTCACCAGACACATCAAAGGTTAAAGGGTTAACAGTCTTGTCCTCACCTCTTTCCTATTGGCCCGATCCTGGTTCTGAAGCCCCTCCCCCATCTCCATAGCCTGTTGGTAGTTCTGTTGTCTGGCCTCCAT
Organism: Siphamia tubifer; assembly: GCA_020466265.1. Taxonomy (NCBI): domain Eukaryota; kingdom Metazoa; phylum Chordata; class Actinopteri; order Kurtiformes; family Apogonidae; genus Siphamia; species Siphamia tubifer. The sequence goes on from CM035804.1 coordinate 42,578,183, forward strand.
CTCAGCCCAAAGTTGCTGGTGCTGGTTCAGCTGCAGGTCTGCAGTTGAAACATCACTGATGCTCTCCTCCGCGGCCATCACACCGCTCAGCTGGTTACACCACAACAAGTAGTCCTGAACCTGGACAGAGCAAACATACACCTGTGAGATCCACTACAAGCACTCCTGTAGCTCTGATGGGACTGGTCATGTGTTGACAAATTCTCACCATGTTGAGGAATTGGTATCGCTGACATGCTAGTTTTAGCTCCGCCTCCCTCTGCTCGGCATGTAGTCGAAGCTCCTCCCACCTCTCCACCACTTCCTGCTGTAGTTCGTCTAGGCGAAGCTTCAGCTGAGGAGTACAGAACTCCAAGATGGAGTCGACAGTGTCCAACTGTTCCTGCAACTGGAGGGCATTAAAAGTGATGACTGACTACTGTTCTTAATATTTTTATGTTGTTTGTGTTATACACTACATTTGTGCAAGCAGATTTATTCTTGCACTTTATTCTGTTTCTGCCTTAACAAGTTAATTTCCCCACCGTGGGACCGGGAACATCTTATATAATCTAATCTTACAGTAAGAATGTTGAATTCTGTCAATCAGAAATTACTCATCTTTTTACCCTCAAGCAAAAATGAAATCCAATTAAAATGTTCATTCAGACAAGACAAACATATTCATGATTAAATTAATCACTGGAAGTCCAATTTCAGGTTTTGAATAAAGATAGACTTCTGATACCAAGTGTTTAGTTCAGAGAATTCAACAAACCAAAGAAATTGAAAACCACTGTGACAAGAACATAAAATATGTCAAATAGTGTACCAATTTTATCTGTATAACTGCAGCCACTTTGATCTGCTTAACACAAAGAACCAGAGGCACTTCCAAAAATCACATTAACCCATGAAGACCCAAACATCTACCATCGTACAAAACCAACTACTGATGTAACTGTTTAATACCTGTTAATAACCTATTCCTATAAATACATGTCAATAACTAGTGTAAACTACAGTTTGTCATCTTTTCATGTTAGTCAGATATGATCCATTTGGATGATCAGAGGCCCCCGTAGTGAACATGAACTTTGACTCATCAGTAAAACCCATGGAGTTTGATAAATGACAGTGGGTGAATTGGACAAATTTGGTTCATATTTAGTTCATGACATATTTCACTGAAAAAGACACTTTCTTCAGCTTTTTCGGTTTCTAATACAAGAATTCTTAACGTTAATCTCAGCATAAATTAACATTTATGTGATCAGTTAATTAAATACAGACAAATACATGATTTTCACTGAAAAACTGCAAAATACATAGGGTAATATTGCAATAAATGAAGACAAAATCTCTTAAGAAAGTTTAAGTAGAGAGAAAAAAATGCTTGAGAACTGCCATACAAATAGTACTGGGATGTTATGGGTTAAGAAAGTCTCTTTCATTCTGCAGATAGGTGTGTACCTGCTGCTCAGTCACTGCCAGCTCATGAAGCAGAGCCTCATGTTTCCTCAACTGAGATGTTACACCTTGTAAATCCTTGGCTACATCATCAGGGATGCTCTTCTGTCGCTCCTGCAGAGACAGAGATGTACAGGTTAAACTCCATGGTTGGTTCAGTGGATTAACCAGTGGAAACACAGACACAGACAGACAGACACCTGGATCAGTGCCAGTGCATCAGCCAGGTCCTGGCAGAACCGGTGACACTCCTCAGCTTTCTGCAACTCATCCTGATGTTCCATGGCGAGCACCCTCAGCTCCTCCCAGAATGCCCTGCACATAACCAGGAAAAAATGAAACGAAGAAAGATGGAGTTAAGATGAGCAACATTAAAATAATAAATATTCAAGGTATGCTGTGTTATTTTTAGTTAATTGGAGTTTTTGTTTTAAGTGTCAGTTTAGTTTGAATCAATAATATACAGTACATCAATAATATAGAATAGGAAAGAATAGGTGCTGGCGTATTGTGGTATGAAATTAGTACAGCTAAGAGTTTCTATAAACCACTAAAGGAATGAAGCTGTGCTAAGGTTAAAGTCAGATTAGAACTACAGTTCCAAGTAAAATGGGTGGAATACATGAGTGTACCTGAGCTGTTGCATTGTGTCTCTGACTGCAGAGCTCTGTGGATGTTTCTTTCTGAGCAGTTTTGCAGCGATGTCATTGCAGCTCTGCAGTCTCTCCTCCCCAACCTCCAGCTGCTTCAGAAAACCTTCAAACTTCTCTTGAAGTAACTGCAACATCCATAAAAACAGCAGATTGATACTGAATCCAGACACATACACCTGAGATGTATGAGTTTTATTCATGAAGATAAATATGGTGGTTTATTTCTTCAACTTTTCCTTCTGTATTTTTATACTTATTATTTGATGAATCAAATATGTTATCAAAATTAAGTGACACAGCAGGGAAATGAACAAGAAAAATCCAACAGTCAGACGTTTGTCCTTTAACAATCCTTTATTACCTTGCTCCCCAAAGGGGAGAGGGGTATTGGGTGTGAGTCACTTTGTTTGTTGGTCAGTCGGTCTGTCTGTTTGTAAGCAGGTTTACGCAAAAAAACTGGACCAGTTTCCATGAAATTTTCAGGAAAGGACCAAGGTGGTCCAGAATAGAGCCCGTTAAATGTTGGTGAATGTAGGTCAAAGGTTACAGTCACCAAAAATGTGTTTTTGCAATGATAAGAGACAGGGCAAATCAAGTAAAATGTATGTATATGTATGTATGTATATATGTGTGTGTGTGTGTGGGGGGGGGGGTGTTGTGCCAGGCACCACTTGTTCTCCATTACATTTATTTCAGGTTTTCATGTTGCTTTATCACCTGGACTTGTTGGTAGTTGTTGGGCTCCTGAAACTCTGTTGTTTGCTTCAGCTGGTTCATCCAGTCTTCAAGCTCCGACGCCTCCTGTCTGAACTCATGGAGGACGAAGACTTCCTGTAACCTCTGACCCCTGACAGGAAATACAGGCTGAATTATTTTAATGGAACCAACAGGTGATAAGACCCTGCAGGACCAGTTGTATTTACCTGAGAGCAGCCTGGTGCTGCAGCTGCTGGTTCAGGCTGTTCACTCGGCTGTAAGGCCTGCTCAGCTCCTCTAGTCTCCACTTCCTCTCCGCCTTCTCCACCTGTTCTCCCAGATCCTCTAACTGAACCTGCAGCACCTCCAGCTGGCCCTCCAACACCTGAAGTAGGATCAAGAGACCCATCAGATCCAGAGCAAATACAGATAAATGAGACCAAATGTGTTAAATATATCACTTTGATCCTGAGGAGGTCCACAAGGACCCATCAGAGGCCCCTGCCTGTTTGTACCTGGTGTTTAGTAATGAGGCTCTGTGTGGCCAGCTGGTCTTTTCCATAGTCATCATTGTTGACTAGATGGAGCATCTCCGTCAGATTTGAGTCCAGTTCTGAACAATCCAACAAGAGCTGAATATGCAAAGAAGATATGTAAAAAATAATACTCATAACTGTAAAAACAAAACAAAAAAAACCTTCGAAGTCAAGTCAAGCAATCTTTCTTGTCAAGTGAAGGACAGAGAGCGAGAACGAGAGAGCGAGAGGGAGCATATAGCACAGATGAAATGTACTTTCATGGTAACTGAACATGGTAACAAGTTAAAACTAGAAAAGCACTCAGAGAGCGCAGTCCTCCACTAAGGTAGCCACCCCCCCAGATCACCACCAAAATCTAATCATTTCCTGATCTCCCCACTATCAACCTCCCCTGAAAATTTCATCAAAATCTGTTCATAACTTTTTGAGTTATCTTACAAACTAACAAACAGACAAACTCTGGCCACAACATAAGCTCCTTGGTGGAGGTAATAAGTAAAAAAAGAAGAAGAAAATATGGTACCACTCACAGTGCAATATGCAGTAAGAAAAAGTAATAAGAAGTAACATACAATAAAAAAGATGATGCACCTGTTCTCTAGTGATAGCTTTGCTCAGGTGAGCTGCTCTCCTGTCACAGGCCTCCTCAAGCTCCTCCCACTCCACCTTCAGGTGGTTGCACCTGCAAAAACACAAAGACCCAGGTCCAGGTTAGATCTTTAAATTATGCAGGACCATAGGAAAAAATCTAGATACCACAGGAAGAGAGAAAAGGTACCTTTCCAAAACTTCACCCTTATCTGATTGGCTGGATTTGGCCAGGCTCCGACCGTTATCCAATATATAGTCCAGGTGTTTACGGTGAGTGTTCACCTCAGACTGCAGCTCCTGAAGGAATATATATATATATATATATATATATATATATATATATATATATATATATATATATATATATATATATATATATATATATATATATATATATGGGGTTTTTATTTTAATTTTTTTTTACAATGTTATAGTTTTTTATCTTATATTTCTACTTGAATTTGAAACTTGAGTTTTGACAGTGTTGTCCTTTTTGACCTTGTGTTTGTGCATGAGACTGATGGCACCAGCCAGAGATTTGTCGTATCCCGTGGATCCAGATGCAGGAACTCGTTCAGCGATCCAACTGAGCTCCAGGTCTACATCATGATAAAACCCGAAGAGAAGCACCAATGCCTCCAGCTGAGTTCGACGCTGATCCAGAGGCTTCTGAAGAGACTTAAACCTGCAGATCAGTAAACCAGTAGTTTTTCCAGTTACTCATGGATTTCAATGACTTGAGCTGATTCTTTTTCTAAAATAAAATCAAAGTGGCTTAGTATTTGAATTCATAATCTGAATTTCAATTCACGTATTGAATCAATGATACTTACTAGAACTTTGGATCATTAATATTAGTTTCATTGAATAATTTAACCCCTTTTTTTCCTTGGATAAATTATACAGATGACCTATTGTGATCACAAAATGGCAGGTTTGGGTGAGAAGTTTGCATCCCTGAATTTTCTTTCTTGCCCCTCCCCATGAAACCAGACAGTGTGACTCACAGAGTGAGGTAGGTTTCGGTCTCCTGGAGGATCCGGTATGAGTCGAAGTGAGTGGAGGCAAGGTGTTTGGCTCTGCTGACAATGGAGTTGATCTTCTCTGCCAGCTCCTTGGCCTCCTGCTCCAGCTTCTGATGTTCCTAAACCCACAAACACAGTATTTACTGACATGAAAAACCTCAGTTAATCATTGGAATTAAGGATTAGGGAACTCACCTTCAGCAGCTGTCGGCTAGAGCGCAGGTCATGACCTTTGGCAGCGTTACTCAGCATCCACTGTATGGCCTCAATCTTCAGTTTGGCATCCTGAGACCAGATTAGAATGGATTTAACTAAAGTATTGTACAGTCTGTAGTTTTTATCATGTAAGACAGGGGGTTGCAACCCTGGTCCTAAAGAGCTGTCCTGCATGATTTAGATGTATCCCTCTTCCAACACACCTGACGCTCATTTTCAGGCTTCTGCAGAGCTTGATGTTAGGCTGATCATTTGAATCAGGTGAGCTGGAAGAGGGATGCATCTAAAACATGTAGGATAGCAGCTCTCTAGGACCATAGCTGCAGAACCCTGAACCCTTCACAGGGTCATCACAGCCTAGAGAGAGTTGGATTGTGATCTAAGGATCACCTGTTCCGATTCCTTGGATCGGCAGTGAGTTGTTGGCTTATGTGCCCTTGAGCAAGGTACTTACCCCATTTGCTCTCTAGGGCACTTAACACAGCTGCAGTGTTCCTACATGTTCTAGTAATAGGTTAAGGCAGGTTGATCTGTGGTACATGTCCAACGGGAACTATATACTGACAGAATATAGATCCTTAATTCATCATCCCTTCTTAAATTTTAACTATTAACTGTAGCAGTATGTTCTTGGACACAGAGCTTGTTACACACTTTATTTTAATGACCAATAAACCCAAGTGAGTATCTGCACTTTTCCAGTGTGATGTCACTCTTAGAATGCGGTGGGTTTACCACAAGTGAAGCTACAGTTAATAGAATAGAATAGATGTCATTGTGATCGTGCTACTCCAGTCAGTGTAACAATATAAACAAAACATCTGAGCTACAGAAATAAAAATATAGCAAAAATAAAATTACAAAAATTCAAAATTATACGAAAATAGAATAAAATTTTACAGCAACAATAGGGCCGAGTAGAATAAAAAATTAAAATGACAAAGTATATGACAGAATAAAAAATATTAACAATATTTATGTAATAAAAACACTATGTAACTCAACCTATATAAAAAGTGCATTAAATTTTTCTGGATATTGAATAAATATTACAGAAAATAAAATTATTGCATTACTTATTGGAGATAAATTCACATTTACCTGCAGCAGCTCCATCAGCTGCTCCTGTTGTCCTGCCTGCCTCAGTTTATCTCCTCTATCGGCCATCTTGTCCTGCAGCTTTTTCCATCGACTGCTGAGCTGAACAGTCTTCCTCCGGATGCTCTGACTGTTGTAGTGTTCCTCAGACAGCATTTCCTCACTCACCTGGAACAGGGAACAGGTGATAGTAGTGCACCAACTGCTCCCACACACCGACTCATGACTCTGTTTTTGAGGAGCAGTTTTTACCTGAACCAGTCTGTCCAGCCACACCTGGTTGGCCTGCATCTCTTTCTCTGCTGCCTCGTGCCTCTTCAGCTTTCCCAGAATGTTTGTTGGATCACGGTATGACTCATCCTCTGCCACTTTAAACTTCTCCTCCATCCACAGCAGCAGCTCATCGGCATCTCTCTGAAACTCCTAAACCACAAACACACATTGTTCCTGTTTTACATTTGATAGATGTCCTCACTATGGTTTAAATTCTCCACTGGTGAGAAAAGACAAATTTCAGGTAAATGAAGAAACAGTCTAGTTGTTGTGTGAGGACCATATCTGAGAATCCTGCCTTGTGGGTTTTCTACTAAATACTATGTCAAATCCATTATTTTCCCCTTGATATGATGCTTGGTTACATGAGCAGGTATCATTTTTAATAATCTCTCATATCAGTGTCACACCTAATTGAAGTTCAGGGTTGTGTTTACTACCTGGTATTTCTTAGAGTACAGTAGTAGACTCCTCCACTGACCACTGCTCTCCTTCAGCTTCTTGTTGGTTTTCTGGAGACTCTTACATCTCTCTCTGATTCTGAAACACAAATTCAGTCATTAGATGCACATTTATATATTTATCTGTTAAACCCAACCCATGTCATTTACACAATGAATTACATTAAGTTCAGCTCAACCAAGCTGAAATCATGTCAATCAAAAATTAAACTGAACTATTTAAATAGATGTTAAATTATTGTTTTTTTCCCTTGTGGTTCTTTCCCTTGCTGTTAAATGTTTACTAGTACTGTATTACAAAACAACTACATCATCATTGTTGGTTTTCAGACACATTTTTCAATGGGCAGAGACATGTTCTTACTGTTTTGAAGCATAGTGTTCTTGGTTGATGAGCTCTTGGCTGTGTTCAGTGAAATGTTGGACTCTCTGGTCCAAAGCCTTCAGGAGACCCTCCAGCTCTTCCTGTCGACCCAGAAGACTGTGAACACTGTCCACCGAATCCTGGAACCAATACATACAGACACAGTTCACAAACAGAACTGATAGGAAGTCTAACTCCAAACTAATTTATCTAATTGGTCTGCATTGTACTTTTTCCATTTTTATTGTCTTGAGGTTTGAAATCTACCAAAACTCCACCAGACTGAACATAGCACAATATTCATTATGTAAAGAAATAGTTTAAAAGATGAAATAAAATCAGTCACCCCGAAATCTTTGACCCTCAGTCGGGCTTCGTGTCCAGACAGCGCAGCTTCGAGCCGGTCTCCCTCCTGGTTCAGTCTTTGGAGGTCCACCTCCTGCTCCAAACATCGTTTCCTGCTGAGCCATAACTTGTCCACTTTGGACCAATCAGCTCTCAGGCCATCCAGGGTCTGTTGAATATCATCACCTCCTGTCCTCCCATTGGAGGAGCTCTGCTGAAGAGATTTCCCCAACTTTTCCATCTCCTTCAATCTGAGGAAACAAAAATATTCAGCCAAGGTCGATAGTAGGGCTAGGAAGATGCAAGAGGATCGTCATGGCACTTCAGAGAAAAATATGACCTCTTCACCTGTTTCTCTGCTCCTCTATCTCCTCTCTGAGCACCTGGTGTTGTTCTAACAGTGCAACGGCTGAGGCCAGGTCAGCAGCTGCCTCTTCCTGCAGGAGACGGTCCTGTACTGATCCAGCCCAGCACTGCAGCTCTTTGGCCTGCTGCTGGAAGGCCTGCAGCCTGTGGGCCTCCTCGAGTTGGTGCTGTCTGTCTGCAGCCTGAAGCTTTACCTGAATAACACAACAGGAGGGCACAACAAAGATTCAGGGTTCAGATTGTCATGGAAACAGACTGTGATTTATCCTGTCTCACCTGCTTCAGCAGATCTTCCAGAGCCATGACCTCCTGCATGATGGCAGCGCTCTCAGCTGGACTACAGTCCTGTTTCCTGAAACACAGAAAGAAACCGCATGGGATTCAGAATCCGAAAATGAAGAAGATACAACCAAAACCTGTTCACAGAGTCATCAACTGAGAGACAGATGAATGTAGATAAAAAAGAGCAGGGTATGACAAACATTATCTGAGAACTGAGGACTCAAAACACAAAAATATGAACAGAAAGAGAGAAACCAAAGAAAAAAAACTAAATTAAAGAAAACAGATGTTAAACCAAAATAAAATTAGTAAAGAACAGAAGAACTAATCACAGTACATCTTGGCAATGCTCTTCAGATAGGAGATCTTGGCTTCCAGGGCTTGGATGTCTCTTAGGGCCTGAGCCTGGGTCTTCTCCTCGGCCTTTAAGACAAAGGGGCTACAGGCAGCATCCACAGAGTGAAGGTGGGTCAGCTGGTCCTGAAGCTGACCTTTGGCTTCTTCGCAGCTCTGCAGGAAGGACTGGACATCAGCTGTACTCAGCAGTTCATGACCCTTCTCATCCTTCAGACGCTGGATGCGATCCCATCTGATGAAACCATGTCAGAGACACAACAGAGCATCAGACACACAAAACATATACACAAACAGGCCATCACAGCTTTTTCCATTTGTACTGTATGTGTTTAGATATGTTCAAAGTCCATCCTCAAAATTACCACTTGACTAATGACATCTACAAAAGTTAGTTTTGTTCTTTCACTGTGTTTGTTATAACAATGAACTTTTGTTAAGTAACAGGCCTGTAGTTTATTCAATGGTTGAAATCCCTCTGACTGAAGCTGTATTAGAGAAAGAGGTAATGTTTTAAGAGGAGTTGCTACTAAAGTCTCAGTATAAACAATTTTATACTAATTTACTCAATGATACTATGATGGAAGATAAAATGACATATTAAAAACCATTTAGGTGAAAGAAAAAAATTACAACTTTGAGAAGATGGGGTGGTATTTCAAGAATAACTCCAAAACCCAAATACCAAGAATTGTCAGAGTTGAAGTCATATTTTTCAGAGAAACCTGAAACCAGGATTTGTGGCCTGGTTGAAATATGAATTTCAATATGAATTGAATGAAATCTGAAATATTTTTCAGTCGCAGGATTTTTTTAAGGGCTAAGTCGAGTAACAGATCATTCTGTTGGTTACAACAGTGTTTTGTTTTGGTCAGAGGTCTGAAAGCTGGATATGAACTTCTGTACCTGTTGGAAATGGCCCTCTGTCTGGTTTGGATCTCTCTGTATTTACTATGTCGACTCTTCACCAGATCCCCTGCCATTCCGATGATGTCATCCAGCTGGCCACGCCCACTCGCCAACTCCGTCAGGAAATTCTGGAAAAAGTAGTAGGGAATACAGATGAATTATTGGTGACTGAGAGGGTTCTCTCCCTGGAATTTGGCTAAAATGGGTGTACTTACCATCTTCTCTATTGAAAATCATGCTATTATATTTAAAGACTATGTCCCTGTAATTAATATAACTACGATATACAAACAGAAGAGTCAAGAAACACTATAATGACAATACAACACAATCTAAAATGTGGTGAGATTCCTAGTATCGTGAGACACACACAGGGATCCATATATTTTTGGAATTGGAGTATTTAAGAAACTGAGGAAAACATATGCTTTTTTTTTTAACACATCAAATGGAGGTTTCACCTCATATTTGGCCTGTATGACACCCAGGTTGTCTCCATCAGTGCTGAAGGTGTTCAACACATTCTCTTTGTCCTCCATCCATGACTCAAACTCCTGGCAGCTGTTGTAGAAATGATGCAGACGTAGAGTCTCCTCCAGACTCCTTGTCTTTGACTGGAAACAAACACCAAAACCACAGTTTAAACACAAAACAGTGAGTCTGATGTTTTTACAGAGACATGTTGTCCCTGTTAATCACCTTAACAAGGTTGAAAAGAGAGTAGTAGTCCTGGTCCAGGTCACTCTGTGCTTTTTCTACAGTGTCCCTCTGGTACTGAAGGTCAGGTAAACTTGATGTCTGGATCTCAGTCGTAGATCGACGGAGAGAACGACTTCGCCTCGGGCGGCTCAGCTTCCTGCTGGTGCTCTCTGACCCACCATTGGTGGAGAAAGGAGGAGTGGGCGGTGCCTGTGGAGGAGACAATCATGAGGTTTATAAGATGTTAAATTGAGATAGCTGTGATTTGTTTACATATTGATTAGTCATACAGTGGGTTGTAACATATTCAGATAGGTTTTGGGGATGAGCTGCTGGTTTCCTCGTCCATCTTTGGCTAAAACTCGGTCTCCGTCGGAGTCAGTGCTGATGATAGTTACAACCTCATTACGTTCCCATGGAAACTGACCTGAAACATGACATGATGCCCTCATTATTACAGCCTGCCAGTTAGCTCAACAAAAAGGACACAGGTCCATCTAAAAATAGCAGTAAATATATCAATGACTTAATTACTGTAGTGTTTACAGTTTTTAAGTTTTTATATGTGTATGAACATATATTTGGATCAATTGTACTGTCAGTGAATCATACCTCTGCTGTATTTGAAGCGAATCTTGGCCTTGTTCTCATTTTGAGGAGTGGAGCTTACAGGCACCCTCCCCTTTCCTCTACTGGGTGATGATGTCACTGATGTTGATCCTTCCTCTTCAGAAGAGGAGTCACTGTACTCAATCATTTTGGGCTGTTGAAGCTCCACCTACTCAGAGTAAATATTATTTTTTTGACAGTTGAACTTGAAGATCTACTCAGAACGTATTAGAATTTTAACTACCATGAAATAAATCCTGTGTTGCAGTTTGATGTGAACTTGGTAAAGTATTTTCAGATCCACTTACATAAGGACATTTCAAGTATGTTACCACATTTGAAGCTCATTCTCTAACATTGATACGATTGAATAAAAATGCCTTGTAGCATTTCTTAAGAGGCTTAAAAAAGTATGTATTTTAGTGTTTGATAATAAAAATTAAAGTGTGTTTTTATGTGCGAACTCACAGTGTGAGCTGTTAGCTGTGCTGCACTCTTGGCCTGCTCTGATAGTCTCTTTATCTCTGATCCATACGCAGCCATCTCCTTCTCCACACGCTGGTGGCGCTGCAGCAGAGCCGATGTACTCAGCTCATCTTTCCCATGATCCTCACTGGTCAGTAGCGGCTTCCTGTCATCTAGCCACGAGTTGGCCTCTAACACATCTGCAAAGTACTTTAAGATGATTGGATTTTTGAGATAGCAGAAGAGGAAACAAGATTTTATATGTACATTTCTCTAAACATCTTCAACTAATTGCTGCAAATTGTTATTTCATTCAGAGACAGACAGACAGATAGAACTGTGCATATTATAAAATAACTTTAGTATTTGTTATTACTACTTTACTATTAATTACTATTATATATATATATATATACACTACTATATACTACTACTATACTAAATTTTTAGTATTTTTAAATTTTTAATGTAGAATTGCCTGTTTTTCCACTAATATTTTTATAGCTATTGTAATTGGTATTTCTTTTCCTTTCTGTCTTGTAATATTTGCTATATGTGAACATTCAGTGTTGTGCTGCCTCTGGAACCTTAACTTCCAGAGTTTTCTGCCTAAGGGATCGATAATGTTCTGACTAATGTAATGTAATCTGCTCTTAAAATACTTTTCAGCTCTCAAACCACTCTGATTGGATGTTTCCTGAGGTTTTACATGTTTGATCACACTTTTTGTCCATGTACCTGCTTGATTGCAGCTGCAGCCTGCAGTCTGTTTCGTCGTCCGGTCATCTCCTTGATCATGTGACTCCACTGTTTCTTCAAGGTTCTGATCCATTTCTGAATAGCTCTTTGGTTAGTCTGACTTTGTTTGGAGAACAGATCCTGACCTCGACCCAGAGCTCCCAAGTACACCGACTCCTGGGCCTGAATCTCTGCCTCCAGGAGCTGAACAGAGGTGGTCAGGTCACTTTATACAATATAAGTACTTATTCAACGAGTATAGATTGTCTGTGTTTGTGCATCTCACTTTGTGTTTGTGCTGGGCCATCTGGATGTGGCTCAGCTCTCGTCCCAGTCCAGAGGTTTGCAGTTTCAATAACCGTTCATAGAACCAGGCCTCCAACTCCTCACAGTCATGGAAGAACTCAAATAACCGCAGCTGAGCCTCCAACCGCATCCTCCTGAAATACAAAACAGAATAGAATAAAACAGAATAGAATAGAATAGAATAGAATAGATGGGTGCAGTGGTTAGCACTAGTGCCTCACAGCAAGGACCCTGGTTCGATTCCCACACCAGACCTTTCTGTGTGGAGTTTGCATGTTCTCCTCGTGTCTGCTTGGGTTTTCTCCAGTTTCCTCCCACCATCCAAACACATGCACTGATAAGTTAATTGGTTAATCTAAATTGTCCATAGATGTGAATGTGAGAGTGATTGTCTATATATGTTCAGCCCTGAGATGAACTGGAGACTCATATAGGGTGTACCCCGCCTTCACCTATTGTAGCTGGATTAGGCCCCCAGTGACCCCCGTGACCTTAGTGAGGATAAAGTGGGTTCAGATGATGAGATGACGAGAATAGAATAGAATAAAACAGAAGAGCATAAAGCATAACAGAGCAGAACAGAATAGAAGTAAAAAACAAATAAAAACGGTAGGACATGGAAGTGAAGTGGCTGCAACAGCATAACAACAAGTTGTCATGGAATGGCCACATCAAATATATAAGAACTAAAATTGCTAAAAATCCCCACAATTATGAACAAAGCAAAGCAATTCCTGGATCATGATGCCCTCAAAACATTACAGTATATTGTCCTGCCATATCTCACCTACTGTATTGAAGTGTGGGGAAACAATTATCAATGTTTCATACATCTATTATTCATAGGACAAAAAACAAAGAAAGAAAATTCAAACAAATATTACACTGCAAATATCTCTATCTTACCAAGTGCAATTTTCTCATTTCTAGTCAAAATATATCGCACTTCAAAAATGACAGTCATCTAAAGTGCAACTTTTCAATGAGATCTAAGAAATTATTTTCATATTTTAGATATTTTAGGTTTTTAAATCTTGAAAACCTTATTTCAAGCAAAAAAAAGAGTGTAGCTTTCTTCTGATTCAGTTTATTCCCATGTGAAGGAGTTCACAAAGTAAAGAAAGAGACAAAACCTGCTGTTGCTGAGGGACACCAGAGACTTGTACTGAGTGTCCAGAGCTCTCACTCTGCTCTGAATCTGCTGACCATCTCTGCCTTTACCCTGAGGAATCAAAGAAGAAACAGTCTGATTAATATGAAACTCCTACAGCAGGGGTGTCAAACCTATGGCCCATGCACCAACACTGGCCACCCAAACAGTCCAGTCTGGCCTGTAAGATAAGGTTGGCATTAAAGGAGTGATATTTAGCTTTTAAAATGAAAGTCTTAATTTTCAAACATTTCCTTGTGGTCTACATGAATTGTAAATCCTCTGCTTGGGTCTGAATTCTTCATTCATTCAAGTCCACAGGTCCATCTTCAAATCAATTTCTGAGAAATGACACCAGAAAGGTGGCGCGCTACCCCTTTAAATGCACATGAGCCATTTCATATCCCGCTTCCTCCATTGTTGATTGTGCTTTCTGTTCTGTTCAATCACTTATGTTTGTTTATATAACCAACAAATGACTACCTTACGTAAGGGGTTCCAAGTTTAGACTTATTTTTTACTCCACCCCTCAAAGGGGAGGTGAGGGTATTGTTTTTGGTTTGGGTTTTTTTGTTTGTTTTTGTCTGTTTATCAGTAACTTTACGCAAAAACCACTGGACCAATTTCCACGAAATTTTCAGGAAAGGTGCAATGTGGTCCAGAATAGATCCCATAAAATTTTGTTGAATGTAGGTTAAACGTCAAGGTCACCAAAATGTGTTTCCCGGCACCACTTTCTGTTGACAAACAATAATGTCAAACTGGAGAAATGTTGGTTTGACATCTTGATCTTACATGTGAAAATGTTGTGGCATAACTCGTTGTAAAATGCAACAAATTGAGCATCAATTGAAACTGGTTGTAGAAATCCCCTCAATTTTTTCCCAAATTAATCTAATGATAACTTTGCAGCACCTGAAGAGTTCAAATTCAAACTGCATAAACTATTAGAGTCCGAATACACAAATAAATGAACCACAGACTGAAAAATGGGTTTGGCAAAACATGACCCCTTTAACAGCATTAAACATAAAAAGGTTGTGAAATTGTTAGAATTCAGGTAAAATAATATATTCACTTATAAGTAATGACGGTTCCAAATTTCCTCCTTGGTTTAATGTGAAAGATGTTTTATTACTTTATAGAAGTATTTACATTTTTCATTGTGAGATGGGAATAACCTGAACAAATGTGAATAACCTGACATTTCTAAGGAAAAAAATCTGAGCAATTGTAGCAATATTCTGCCTGGTACTAAAAATTTTGTTTATTTGTAAATTCACTGTAAGTTGTAAATTGTGTTAATAATAAGATGAGACATAATACTGTTGGAATTACACTGATATTTCTGAATACATTTTAGGTTGTACATGGTAATTCAGGTTATTCATATTTTCATATTGATTTTCATTCTTAAGCAGTTATTATTTATTGGTTAATATGTCTATTATTTTATTGGTCCAACCCACTTAGGATCAGACTGGGAACCATGAATGTGGAACCTGAACTAACATGAGTTTGACAGCCCTGTCCTAAAGGCTGCGGACACTGAGCAGCTTTTGATTGGACTGTTACCTTGAGGGCTGCACTGCTGATAGAGGTGATGGCTTCACCCTGAGCCGAGATCTGAGCCTCCAGCAGGTCCTGTTTCTGAAGCAGAGACTCCACCTCAGCCAGCTGCTTCCCCATGTCAGGAGAATCAGCCTGAGACTGAAAATAGAAAAGACTGAATTTAGAAGAACATTCCAGATCAGACTGGAGTCACTGAGCCCATTTAGGGTAATTTCATACCAACAGCGCTTGATGAACCAAACATTCCATTCAAACCAAAAGCTCTTAGTTCCATTTGTTTTTGTTGATGTCAAAGCATCAATCACACTCATATCTGAATCTGTATGAATGTTTTGTGGTGGTCAGAGGGGCCACAGGCGCGAAATGGCTGCCACACTTCTGTCAGTCTGCCCCCGGGCAACTGTGACTACATATGTAGTTTACCACCACCAGAGCGCACATGAGAGAGCGAATGAATAATGGATCACTCATGTAAAGCGCTTTGAAAAGCGCTACAGAAATCTAATCCATTATTATTATTATTATTATTATTATTATTAAATCAAGTGGACTTAGACTTCCAAAAAGAGATGGTCTGGGTCCATTTGACTCCACACAAAATCTGATGCAAATGGACTGGAACATCTGAACCAAGGATTTCGATTATTACTTTCCTTTTTTTAATATCTAGTTTTGACTTTTCAATGTACAAGTACAAACACAAACGCATATAATATACATATCATCAGCCTCAGAGAATAAGTGTTAAAGTCATACATTTTCAAGTCACAGCCAATGATGTGAAATAAAGCAGTAATGTTAGGAGAGTAAACTTATGCAGACATTACAATTTAGCTGAAAAATATGACTTAGGCAATAATGCTATGACTATGAGGCTAATGAAATGCGTAACAATCTTTAACTTCTACTCTCCAATAATTCCATGTGTCCTCGTGTGTACAGATTTACATTCAGTGAACATTAAAAGACTCTAGAATTTGCCACCCAAAAAAGAAAAAAAGGTTGACGAAAGAAAACATATAATTATCACATTTCTTAACTGCATTTAAAAGCATCAGATTCATTCATTAGAATTATCTGACTACTAACAGTCATGGTTATGGTCATGTGAAGAGCCTCATTTATACAGGGTGTATCAAAAAAGTAGACTCTCCAAAAAGTATCCACAAAATTTACAATTGAACATTTTCATGAACTGTCTTTATTTGCATATCTTTCCAGTGGACAAGAAAAAAATCCTCCAAAAAATTTTGAAAAATGTTTGGGTTTTTTTGTATGAAAAGTCTTAAACTGTAATTTTTTGTGGTTTTCATTTTCTTGTTGGCTTGTGTTCAGTTGGCTACAAACAAATCTAAACCCAATCTTGGACCTGGAACAGGTGATTAGGTGAAAAACTGGCCACGCCCCTTGTGCCATGTTGAATGCATCCAAGCACATGCATGGCTGTAATTACAACAGTGTAAATGGCAGGAAATAAAGGGTTAAACTGAGGATTGTAGTGGAGAAAAAACTAAATTAACATTTCATATCAAAGTTTAAGGCTTTTTTTTTTATCATTTAACCTTTTCATTTTTTGAGGGAAGGTTTTTTTTTTATCACTAGGAAAATTAGCCTGTGTTCAGTCATGTACGAAAAGATGTAATAAATGTAGGTCTGGACCAAAGCAGGAAGTCCAGACCAATATATGCAACCAAAGACATTTGAGGAAAATTTTGCACAATTGTAAATTTGGTGGATACGTTCCAAAGAGTCTCCTTTGTTTGATACACAGACTATCAGAGGGAGATCTAGAAGTTCAGTCAAGTAAAAGGGCTCTTCCAATCACCTCTGAACAAACCACTGCACATTCATGTAACTGCTTCATTAAACACTTCTAACTTCAAGACCTACCTGTAGTTCTTTCAGCTCCTGGGAGATGAGGTCAATGTGTCGAAGAATGCCCAGAGTCTCTACTACACTTCCCAGCATCCCCCTGTGCTCCTGCAGCTGCTGCAGCAGATCTTTCCATCTGTGACTGATGTTCTCCTCCCTGACTCAACAACAGACAGAGAAGGGTCAAGAGGACTTAGATGCAGGTTCTACAGCAGGACTGTTTGAGTCCAGGAGCCACATTCAGCCTAATATGACCTCAAGTAGGTCTCAGTAGTAAAATAGTACTGCCTTTATTTATTTAACCACATAGGTCCTGAAGAAAACATTCTTATTTCCAGTAATGATCTGGCAAGAGAAATGATAGATGTCATGACAAATAAAATACATGGTGCTTAAAAAGATGCTAAAACTCAAAACAAAACAAACATAAAATGTGTCTGTTAAAATGGCCATAATACTTTCCTTGAATGTAGAAACTGAAATAAAACTGTCCAGTTTCAGTCATTTTGAATCCAATCTTTCACTGCAGTTCATTAAAAGATGATCAACCGATTACAAATTGTACCGTGGGTATTTTCAGTTTAAGGAGTTTTAATGTAATAACATAAAAACCTGGAAATAATGTCAAAGGTTTTTGAGTTAAAAAAAAAGTAACATTACATTATGAAAAAGTGTGTCTACAAACTATGCTTTAAAAATGTAAACAACATTAACAACTCAAAATTTATTAAGAAAAATAAGTGCAATTTAGACCATTATATGCCTAATCATTTACAAATGCACATGAACTAAAATAGTTTGGACACCACTGATTGTTAATATTTGAGTGTAGTTTTTGCATTTGTCCTTGTGATGTAGTGAAGAGGGAACAGGTCCTGATTGTTCTGTACCAGTAGGATCCTGCAGACATCGGTCTAGCTGGTCTTTCTAGTCCCTCTGGTGGTCAAAGGTTAGGTCTACGGTACATGTTTTCTCACCTCCTGATAATCTGTCCCTTGCTGTGGTAGTTTCCTCTCTCGATGATCTGGGCCATGTCTCTCAGAGCGCTGAATCGAGGTTCTCTGGCCAACACATCAGTGGACAGAGCCTCCAGTCGTCTTCCTGCCGCCTGAGCCTCCTCCAGCGTGGACAGGCCTCGGACATCCTGCCTCTGAACCAGACGCACCGTGTCCTCCAGGTAGCCTTCCCTTAGAGCAGCCTGGGAAAACACAACCAGCCACTGAGGATTATTTTCATGAAACAAAACTCAAAAACCAAATGCAGATAACAGTCAATGGTGTCAAAAATCACTTTAGGTTATGTACATTTTTAAATAACGAGGCATATAATAGTTCAAATTCTATATACTGTATTTTTCTTAATAAATATCAGGTTAATGTTTACATTTTGTAAAGCAGTTTGTAGACAAATATTTTCATGTCATTTTCCTTTTCTTTTTACTCTAAAACATTTGACATTAATTACAAGTTATTGTGTTATTACATAAAAACTCCTTGAACTGAAAATACCCACAATAAAATTTGTCATCGGTTGATCATCTTTTCAATAAACCACAGCAAAAAACTGGCTTCAAAATGACTTAAACTGGACAATTTTATTTCAGTTTCTACATTCAAGGAAAGTATTATGGATATTTTACCAAACACATGCTGCTTATATGTATCATATGTCTGTCATTTTTGTGTTGTTATATGATCCCCTCCCTCCTGTCAGGTCATTGTTGTAAGTTTAAATAAATAAAGACAGTATTATTTTACAGGTGTGACGTATTTGAGAGTACATTGAGTTGTATGTGCTCCTTCAAGGAGCACATACAATTCATTTTAGTTCAAGGATCCTCCTTGAACTAAAATGAATTTGACACCCCGCTGTAACATGTTACAAGTTGTGAATTATTCAAGATTCTTTTTATTGTCATTTTAAACACAGAGTATACACAGTGGACTTTGAAAAAACACAATTTCTTGAGTAAAAAAGGAAACAACGCAAAATACTTAATTTGCATAATATTATTAAAACAGCAAAAAAAAGACACACACCCCACCCCTCTCCGATTCATGGTTTTTGCAGATTTTTGATTTTTGATTGTTACACATTGTTGGTTGTAATGATTTTACATTTTTGATGACAGGTGATTTAGGGCTTTGCATTATATTGAAAAAATATTGCTATCGCGATAATTCATCACAAAAATGTGCAATAATTTATTTTCTTTTTTCCCTCCATTCACTTTCTTTTCCACACCATGGTGTACCAGAGCAGTTTTCTCTACCACTCTAACATACTACTTTTTCTGATTAAAAACAAAACAAAACTGAATTACCGCTACTGCTGCTGGTTGAATCCAAATGTACGTGTTATTCACGTTAAAAAAATTTTAGTATTTTCAGAACACAATTTTGGGCAAAGCCTGAGCACTTACATTTAAAGATTTTATTTTTATAGGTAGTATTTACCAAACCAGGAAAACAATTGAATAGTGTTTAGTTCAATGTCTTACATGGCTATATGATGACACTTATGTTATGATGAAATACATCCATGCCTTTGTTGTGTGTAAATAAAATGACTAAATGTTTGACTATGTTCACATCTGTAGGTCTACAGTTGCAGCATTACCAGGTTCTTGGATAGCATTGCGTCATTTATTGTACTAGTATAGTATTTTGTCAAAGAGGATAAATAATTGAGTCAACATAAGGAAAACTGGCTTATTGTAAGATTAAGGAACATTTTTCTTAGTAGATGAAAGTAGTATTTCTTTAGATGAATGAGAAATACCCCGATATTATCATTGCTGCAATACTCATATTAAATACTCATAATATATGTCATAAAAACTCATAATATCCATATCACATTTCACCAATATCGTGCAGCCCTAACGTGATTCAGATGTGCTCACCTTCCTGCCAAACTTCTGTGCTAGTTGTTCAAGGTTCTCAAGTCTCAGCAGCGCCTCCTGCAGGGCTCGTTCACGATCATGTTCAGCTCTTTCCAACAAAACCCAATGCTTCTCAATGTCACTTAACGTTTTACCTTCACATGCAATAAATGAGGAAAAAAAAAAGAAAAGGGGTAATCAAACAATTAGGCAGGGTTTGTGAAGTGCTCATAAATCCACAGTATTCCATGTGTGTCTTTACCCTCAGGGGGATTATAAACCCGCTGGTTGTTCGCAGCCAACTGAGTTTTTAAACTGAACAGATGAGCTTCGATCGCACCACGCTCCTACAGGACAATTAAAAAAAATAATTTAAATCCATAAAACAAGTCAATACAGTTCAAAACTAGAATACATAATTGATCATGTAAACAAGATTTTTATTTGAAACACAAGAGAAACAGAGACAATATGAGGCTCTATTAAGTCTAAGCCATTGGGACAAACAGTTGTAAATACAAGACAAGAAAACTTCAAAATTTAATTAATTCATTAATATGCTGCCATACAAGAACAAAATTATTATCACTAACAAGTTCAAACACAATACACTTTTACATGTTAAGAAATAACAAAGTTTAAATTTACTTCAAATTGATTTAAAAATATAAAGAGTAATGAATTTTTTTAAAAAGTCCATTAATGAATAAAAAGGTTGATAGTGCATTCTTAAAATTTATTATGTTCCAACTCTAACCTGATATTTCGGTGGCTTCTCCACTGTCCTGTAGGTTTTAAATGCAGTCATCAGCAGCTGCATCTCTCGGACAGAATTTGGAAATCTCCTGTCGTTCAGCTGTATCACCTTCAATTGATCAGATAATAATTGATTTATCTGTTGCACTTTATTCTCCTGATGAAAACTAAAGTTAATATGCTGCTGTGGTTCTGAGACCTTAGTTTTGATCCACTGCAGCAGATCTGAGACCAGGCCCTCATACTGGACCTTCATCTTGTCTAGTTCCATCAAGATCCCAACGATCTGCAACACAGAGAAACTGGATCAGAACCAGAGCTGGAGTCAGTCCTTCACTTCAGGTTTTATGTTCCATGATTAATTTTATCAAACACAAGTCAAAGTTAAGTTATATAAGAGACATTTATATATTTTCTTACATCTATTGGTTTTTATTTATTCATTTTTATTAACTGGTGAGACTCCATTATAAATCAGTATTATTTTATTATTTTTTAGATTTGCATATTAGCCTGCAGAGGGCAGCAGAGTCTAAGTGAAAAACAGTTTCATCATTACAATTTCATGGCTTCAAATTAACACATTGGTTTCTCCCCAAGTCACATAATTACTTCTACCAAAGAGGCTATGTTTTGCCAGAGTTTGTTTGTCTGTCTGTCTGTTAGTTTGCAAGATAACTCAAAAGCTTATGGATGGATTTTGATGAAATTTTCAGGGTAGGTTGTTAATGGGGAGATCTGGAAATGATTAGATTTTGGTGGTGATCAATTAACTTGAACCAGTACTGCTGGAGACCAGAGATGATGCTAATGAAGTTTTGCCATCACTTCTTCTGTTCAGATGCACTTTCAGTTTCAGCTACTTCAATGACAGACATAACATAAGGGCTAATGTTTGTTCTTCAGTGACACCTGAACAACATTCGTTTAAGATCAAAACTCAAGTGACCATATTTCAGACCTGCCTGAGTCACATGTCACAGGTCAGAATACGCTGTAGATGATATTTACAGAAATTTCACCAGATTGTGATGTTTTGTTATGTAATACTAAAGGGGTACAAGGGGGAAAAACATGTGAACACATATTGCGATTATTGATGTGATGAACAGGCCTAAGGTTGTATCTAATGATGAGGGCTGCCCTCTGCTGGTGGCACTATGTAGAACCTTGGTGACTCTCTTCTGGATGGTCTGGCCCTGCTTCATCTTGGAGAAGTAGTGGTAGTACAGAGACACGTAGGTCATGATGGACTTCTCGTCTGGATGTGAAACCACTATGTCGTCAACCTCCAGCAGCTGCATGATACCAAACTCATGCTCTGCCAGGGTGAAGGCATGCTGCAGGTTATGGCGTGGGTCGTCGCTATGGAGACGGCGGTAGTCAAAAAGATCAGGTCTAGGACAGAAGATAAACAGAGGAAACTCAATGGGTTTTAGCAGCACTGCTGTTAAAGGTGGAACTAGAACTTTAAAAACTCTTCTTCTTCACTTGTTGTAGCATCCGTCAACATCTTTTTTTTTTTTAATTATTCACCTGACCGCAGTTGCAAAAAAAGGTCTTTCCATTGCAGTTTTCCATAATATACCATTTAAGCTATGTCTTGCCAACATAAAAACTTTTAATGAACAAAGGAGGGTTTTGACGAAAATGTCATTTCTTTTCCATTAGGTACATTTTTATGTGGAAGTTATATTTGCGCAGTTTGAGGGTAAAAAAAAACGACTTGTGAGCCCTCCAGTTACCGGTGAGCGTGAATGAGAGCATTGAAGGCCAGCCCATCCCTCCAACTGGACGAGAAGTCCTGCACATCAACACCGTCATATCCCGAGGTTTTCCTCTGACACCAAATCAGCAGAGCCTCCTTTGCTGAACGACGAGCAATGCTGCCTCCACTTCCTGCCTGAGGGGGTGGAGCCACAGAAGTACAGGTGAGGAGGACAATATTGGATAAATGAACAGATTAAGAGTGATAAAAGATGAAAAAACAGTTCAGAAATTATTTTTTTTAGGAGTTTAAGTTGTGGATTTGATTCCTTACCTCATCTAGATTAATGGGTCCAATTTGGAACCTGAGGATTATAATCCAAAGCAGACCCAGAATCAGAGTCCGGTCCCCATCCACCACATTTTCTGGACCGATCAAATCCACTCGAATCTGAAGAAGAGACAGAGGTCAGGTTTAACAAAACACACACAAATACACCCCCCTCTCTACCCTCCCCCTGTTTAGCCTCAGACTCTTTTCCCCCTCTCTGTCCTCTCTGTGTGTCAACCCCACTGGATACAGTGAAAAAAAGCCCACCATGTAACGCGTCTCTGTAAATGTCATGTATGAGCTTGCATTATCAGTCTAGAGTACTGTAACTTATGTTCTGACACTGTGGTAATGCCCCCCAGTGGCAGCGGCACACACTAGTTTTGGAGGAACTGTGTAATGCAATTTTGTTTGCTGTAACATGCTGAATGTTTCATTCTACTGTGGCTTATCGTATGACAATAAAAACTATATTACACATCAAATATCCCCAGAGCTGTGTGTTGAGGTCATGTGCGTCACCTTAGTTTTGAGGAAGTTGATGGCGATGCTGTTGTTCTCCAGACAGTGGACACGGAGTTTGCGGCGGCTCGCTGGGGGCAGCGTTTCCCTGGAGATGAGCTCAAGTAGACGAATCAGGACCAGTCCGGTCTTCAGCTCCGTGTAGACATCAGTCAACTCCACAGCTTCCTGCAGGAGCAGAGATTTAACAACCTCATGACTAACTGATGTTTAAAAGATAACAGCAGATAATGGTAGTAAAGGCTGCTTACTTTCACCCAATAGAAACAATAAGGAAGTAGTTGGTTAAAAACAAAACAAAAAAAACCCTAAGAAACATGGAACCTAGAAGTTTAATAACGCAAAGACTGGTTATTACAAATGGACACAAGTCACACAGTACTGGCAAAAGAAATACATTTCATCCAATTATTGTCACCGATTATGTTTCATCAATATTATAAATCCCCGAAATGTATTACTGTAATTCGAAATGTGTAAAACAATGGCTGAAACGTGAAATGATTAAGAAAATATTAGATTCTGAATGCAATACGGCACTTGAATTTTTAAACTGTGAATCAATTTAGGTCAATTTTCTTTTGTAACTGTATCTAATGTATCACATATGTTCATTCTGTCTAAAATACAGTGTTTTAAGACCTTTTATGTTCACATAGAAAGACATTTTATAGTTGTAAATCAGACTGACGTCTGCAAATGCGATTGAAATACCATCCATGTCATAATTCAAAATAATACAATTAAATAAAATTACAATTTAACAAACTTTAAAAAATGGCTAAAAAAAACCCTTTTCATAAGATTACATGTAATGGTATTAGAAAAGGTTTTAAACTTCTTTTTCTTCAAGAGGCTTAATTTAGTGCTAATTTTGACCATTAAATATAATATTAAATCTACAAACTGAAACTCCAACTGTCAATAACTTCATATGATCCTTCAGGTTTCAGCTCATAAAGGTGTTTCACATATACAATTGCATGTGTTGTGTGTTTTGTTTAGTGTTTAACCAACATGCATCTTTAAACATGAGGAAATATGTTTACTCTCTGGTCCAATGAAGTATGTTACATAACGTCTGTTCAGGTTCAGGACGTCCTGGTTTTCGACAGGTCAGAGGCTTCTTAGAGCCAAGAGCAGGTCTGAGCATAATTCACTACACAAATAGCAGGAGTTCCGGCTCTAACTTTAGATTTCAGTACTTCAGTGACTCATTTGTCAAGGTCTTCAGTAAACAGCTTCTTTGTTAAAGACACTGAGAAGATAAACCGCACCCCAAAAATCTGACCACTTCCTAAACTGAAGCATCCACCAAAACCAACATAAACACTGTTCAACCCAACAAGACATGAGATGGAAACCAGTCCCAGCCCCTCTGATCGATGACTTCCATCCTGTTGTTCATACAGTATAATCTTCCCTTATCAGCAGCTAAAATCACATGTGACTGAAGGAGAATAAACGATAGTGAGACAAGTAACTTAAAAAAGAGATGCTCAATCATCAAAATCCAGACAAGAGGAAAGAGTTCTGGGTGATAAAACAATGACCATTATTTTGATAGAGTTTAATATATCATAAAACAATGTTAATATAGCATTGTGACAATTATCCTTTGAAATCAGCAGCTATGTAAAATGATATTACAATATCATTTTACATCACAATAATTGCCGTATATCATACAATATATAGTCAAGTAAAACACTTTTTCCAACGTTTAGTTTTCTCTTAATTTTATGTATGTATATTCTGATCTTAAAGATCGACTGTAACAAAATAAAAACCAAATCAGAATGGTTTACATAATTTTCACACCATTCTGTGTCTTGCAACTAACCAAAAACCATAAATAATCATACAGTTAAATTTTCATACCAAAACAAAAGTCAGCCTTTTAAAAAACAGATCTACAATATGGACTGCTGTGAACATCGCAATATTTTGGTTGGAACATCCACAATAGGGAGAAACATCAATATTAAAGGCTGGAATATTTTCAATTTTACATAATATATCTGAAAATAGAGCAATATAAATAAAAACAAAAACACCAAGCTTTATCTTGTTCTGGTATTTACAGACAGCCTTATGCAAGTCATTTAAGTTTTATTTTGCTGAATTTCATCTCTTTTAAGGACTCTTATGGAATTTGAGATTTTCATTTGGTAAAGTATGAGATACTGATGTAGAGACAGGTTTATTTTTCTTTGGTTGTATGTGGTTATCAGGTAAAAGTGAAACCATTAAGGAGCGGTGCGGTTATCTGAAAGACATCCTTGGTTTGTTTTCCTGTCGACAGAGTTCACATTGTCCCAAACAACTTCAATGAGTCAACACAGGATATAAAGAAAATTCAAGCAATAAACTAAAATAAATAAATAAATACTCCAGGGAAACATTTCATACCCCACCTTTAACTTAAATTAATCGGGAATGATTTTGATGATCTGAAACATTACAGCATTTCAAAAGTGATCTGATAATAAAATGGATATCTTTGGTGTTTAGTTTACCCTATATGTCAATAAAACAAGTATTCACAGACAGTTCTTTTGGACATACATCAAGCACTTTATCAATATCTGCACTGCAATGAGAATCTATAGACAAATGGAAGTATGTCAAGACTTTTATGTGCAACTATTAATGGTACTATGATAGTACTACTATCAACCATTACCATGAATCAATTACATCAGGTTATGTAGTTTTTAAATCTCCTGTAAACATTTTGTTTCTTTCACCTGTGAACAACTAGTATTTTTTTAAGGTTTTTGTCATGTTTCAGAAATATTAATATTATCCCCAAAATTGATCTTAAGATTCGTCAAAGCTAACATTTAGCTAACAGTAGCTTGGTAACATATAAAAACACATTCAAATTGCTGAAATGGAAGTTTCATATGCACTTTTATCCTTTGCGATATATTATTAAGCTATGTGAACTGAAGAAATAATTAAATAAAAAGTCATTATTAAACCTGTTCCCAGTAGCGGAAACCTGCGGTTTTCAGTTCATTCACCGTTCCAGTTCATAGTCTGATCCATTTCACCGTGTAATTTTCAGCCTTTCATATTAAATGTATTTAATTGTGTACATGTAGGTTAAATGTTGGACTCACTGTGTGGTAGACTGTCCGCTGAGCAGCTGTGGAAGTAGGATGGTAGTGTTTTCAGACAGATTAACCGGTAAACAGATAGAGTTGTAAAAGTGTAAAATTGGGGAGAACCTCGTTGAACCGTTAAAAAATGGTGGGGTTTCTTCCTCTGGTTAAATACAGCAGTGCGTTGTATAGTTATGGTATATATATCAGTGATGCGCGGGCTGACCCTAAATGAGTAGGTCATTAAAAATATTTTAATGATATTCGGGTTGCAGGGTCGAGTCATTTTGGTTTGAGATGACAGCTAGCTTATTACCTTATTAGCTTCAACAACACACCGGCGCTAAACAGCGTTAACTTATGCACACAGTGTGACATTTACACACAGCAATGAACCAGAAAGATATGAATGAAGAGAAAAAGAAGGCGAGATGACGATCTTGGCACGGTTATTTAGCAACACAGGCTAATTCGAAACAGTTCATTACTGTCATAAATCACTGGTGCGTTCCAGAGCATGGGATATTTGAGACCTTAGAGAAAATTAGTTGTTCCTGAATAAATATAATTAAACAAACAATGAAACTGTTTGGGATTTCTAACAGACATTAAAATACATTTTTAAAATGCGGGTCGAGAAGCGGGTCAGGTCCGTTCTTTCAAATATATTTTATTGCTGTCCGAGCAGCGGGTGGTTTAGTTAAAAAAAAGCGGTCGGTCATACATCAACCCGCGCATCACTGATAGGGAGCCTAAGTGACGCGATTCGATTTCCGGGCAAAGGGACCTAAGTGCCATTAAAAAAATGAACGCGAGTCAATGGAGGGATAAAAGTAATTTTCTGGTCCCGTTTGAAATGTGCTACGGTTTTCACATATGATGTCTGTGAATTTAAAAAATAAATGTTCACATTGAGAAAGCACTCACTTTGGACAGGCATCCAAAGTTACGTTAGGTTTTATGTGAGAGTAAGTAATGGACTACAACGTTCGTCTCACAAATATTACGTCATCACCAAGCTTCACCATCAAACTCTTTGAAAATGGCTGTGACTTTGGCGAGCTTCACCTCCTTCTTTCAGGACGAAGGCAAGAGCATCAAACGTGGAGAAAACCACGGGGCATGTGGAAAGTGGCAGCTACTCCGGGGGAGAGATAGTTGGTCGAGTGAGAGCTAGCATGCGGGACGAGCTCTCATCAGCCGGGAAATGGTAGAGGGAACATGTGGATATGGTGTTGTGATTACACCGGGGCACAAAGCACACAGGCATTTTCAAATTAAAAATAGAAAATGGCGGTATACGGTTTTGAAAAGTTTGCAGGGAAAGATTCTGCTGTGACGTCAGCTATGCGACGTCTGATATGTAGTCCAAACAGAGTCCAAATAATGACATATTTTTACACGCTAATAAATCACAAAACACGTATCGAAGAAACTCCAAACGCACATCATTGGTTATGGTTTTAATTGAAGTACAGCAAATGTGTGATTCAGGGCATAAAGTAAAGTGGACCAGAAAATAATTATTTTCTCCTCATCCACTCTCATGTTAAATTTTTCCGAACTTGGACCGACCGGAAGGGCGGAGACTTAGGCTCCCTATACTGTAGCTATATATTTTGTCTCCACCTTGGCAAATATTTTTATCAGAGTTATTACGTTTAATTTCTCTTAAAATCAAACAAATCCAATGTAAAAAAAAAGGGTTTAGCATGTGTAACACACCCAAAATTTAACACTTGCTGATTTCGCCTATACAAATATTGTTACTACACTTTAATGTTATATTAGCCACCCCTTATTTTTGTTTGTTATGTCCTTGTGATGTGCCATATTGTTGTTTTAATAATAATATTTCAAATAAAAAACACTTTTCTCTCCTCCTTCATATCTATATTGTATGTGTACAGTGTATTTGAGGTTGAATAATGAATTGAATGTGTGTTTACATAAAATGTAATACTCATCATCCATCAACATTGCATAAGTAAAGGAAACACAAACCAGATGCAGATGATCAATGTTTTAACTATACAACATTGATTTTATAAAGACACTCTGCACAAAGGGTTAGGGTTAGAAAGAAAAAGAAGCATTAATTAAAGTAACTTTAGACTGTTTTTATGGACTCACTCCTACAACATTTACTGCTTCTTTTTATTCCCTAAATGTGAGCATTTCAGTTCTGATAAAAACAAATAAATCCACTGTAATCAGACATTTTCCCTCTGAACCAGGTCTGCCTTCGTTTCTCCCTATTGCACAAATCTCAGAGGAATTCTGGGAATGAGGTTGAGCAGCAGGTCTGAGTTCAGCTGCAGCTGGCATCAGTTATCAGAAATCAAAATAACCCCAGATATGAGAGGAATCTGTTCAACCTGATGTTGGAGTTTGGTTTGAAAACACCATGATTCACAGTGACTGATGAACAAACACACATAGTTTATGTTAGAGCTGATAACGTGTGGTTTATGGCAGTTTATCAGCTGTTCTGAGCGATAATGTAGAGGAAACAGGTGACATCATCTGGACGTCTGGTTTTTATTCCAAGATGCAGAGGGGAAAAAAGAAAAGATGCAGCAGCAGCATTAGTAAAGGTTAAAACTCCAGAGGAAACGTACCACACCTGTATGAGCCCACAGAGACCAGCTGATTCAGGGAAAGTCACACTTTTATATGGGTTCAACATGGTTACAGTCACAATAATGAGGCTCACAATGATTAAACTGCCTGCATGTGTGTGCACTTTAACAGCAAACAGCAAACCAGACCAACAACCTGCATGGAAACACAACCAAAGACAACCTCTGCAAACCACCACCACACCAAGACCAGGGGTGGGACCATCATTGTGTTTTTACTGTCTTCAAAGCAGGGGGGAGTCATACTCATTTTGGCCCAAATATGATCTGAAGTGGGCTGAACTTGTAAAATATTGACATAATAATATATAAATAATGTCAATTCCAATTTTTTTTTGTCTAACTTCAATGTTTTTGTGTGAAAAAAGTTAAGTTGTAGTATGAAAATGTTTAAAAACTATTTTAACAAATGGTTCCAGGGACAACAAAACCCACCCCTCGAAAATAGTACTCAACGGATCTCGTACCAAATAGACCTGGTATCAGATGAACCTGGTACCTGATTATCCAGGCTAGTACCAATTGACCTGGTGTGAGACAGACCCTGCACCAAATAGGTCCAGTACAAGACAGACCTGGGACCACATGGACCCAGGACCAAACAGACCCTGTACCAAATGGACCTGATATCATATAGACCTGGTCTCTGATGGCCTGGTACTTGATAGACCTAGTACCAAACAGACCTAGTGTCAGATGTATCTGGCAGGTGATTACCTGGTACCAGATGGATGTAGTAACAGATAAATGTGGTGCCTGGTGGAACTGGTACCAGGAGAATCCAGTACCCGAGTACCAAGTACCAAATACACCCAGCATCAGATGGAACAAGTACCCGATGGATCCAGTACCAGATAGACCTGGGTCCGGTACTCACCTTGTTCTTGGAGAAGACACTGTTCATCCACTTGGTGAAGGTCTTCTTCTGGACCGCCATCCTCTGCTCCTGCAGCTCCCGGACCCGCCCAGCCCCATCCTCTGGAACCTCCATCCTGATTGGCTGAGAGTCACATGGGGTTAGTTTAAAACTCTGAACATTTCTATGAATAGATCATCTGGATATTGTTCATATTGTTAATTATTCATTTTTCTCAGATTTTTATTCCATTTTGTTGGTCATTTTTTCCTTTTTTTTATTTGCTATTTTTTTCACATTATTGATAATTTTATAAATTTTTCTTCACTTTTCTTCATTTTGTTTTGATACAAGTCTGAACATTTCCATTAATGTTTCATCTGAATGGATCTATTCACTTTTTTCATGTGATTTCTGATTTCATCTATTTTTAACCTGTTTTGTTCACATCAGAATCAGAATCAGAATCAGAATCTGATTCTGATTCTGATTCTGATTCTGATTTTGTTCACATTGGTGCTAATTTTGGTTCATTTTATTGATTCTTTTTTATTGATCTATTTTTTCCCTTGTGTTGGTAATTTGATTTATTTTATTCACTTTTATTTTGTTGACCATTTGGGGGTTTTTTTGGTTGTTTTTTATGCCTATAATTCATTTGGTTTTATTTTTTCACTCATTTTCACTAATAATCCTAATTATTTACTCTTTTTTTGTAGATATTGAGCTGAAATCAGTTCATCCTTATATTATGGAACTGACTTCTTCTAGTTTCCAGGTTCTAAACTGAATGGGATCCAGATGAAATGTTCCTGCACCTCTAGACCTGGTTCATATCCAAACCTTTCACTCATTCTCTTCATTATTGTGTGTTCTGTGTTATTCATGCACCTGTTGTTTTATTCACATGTTCTGTGTTTGTTTCACTTGGAGGACGTTGGGAAACATAGGTTCTGTTTATTCTGTGTTTTTTCCCTCAGGCTGTAGTTGAAAATTATCCAGATGTTAATCCTATAAAACCATTTCTATCATATTTGCTTCACCAGGTTATGAGACTTTTATCTCATCTATAAGGTCAATACAAATGTATTCAGTTAACGCACGTTTTTCCTAAGATTTTTCAAAACTTCTTTATATTTTTTTCTATTATTCACAATTATTCTACTTGATATTCAAGTCAATTTTATCTTCCTTACTGTCAAACTTCCATCAGTCTTTATTCTCTAAAAACTCATGGAACACATCTTTGGAACAGTTTATGTCCTGAACTTCAATCAACATCGTATTTATCATTATTAATAAAAATAAAAAATAAAAAACATCTGAAAATGACAGGAATTAACAGAAAAATATAAAGTTGTGTTTCATATGATTTGTCATCGGACTTGTGTTTTAATTGTTTTCATCTTAGATTTAATTGTCACTTATATTGTAATTTATTTATTTATTATAATTCCTGTGTGCTATTTATATCAGGGATTATATCTGGGTTTATATCTTGTGTTGTGTGTTTTTCTTTGCTGTTTATAATGTGCAAATAAAGAAATTAATTAATACTTTCTTTAAAAACCTGTTGTATATAACACAATATATGTTTTCTGTCCCCTGGTGGAGTTTTCGTATCTAAAGTTAAGCACAAACTTGCTAAAAATCTAATGTGATTAAAAAATATATCCTTAACAATTAATTTGTATTATATTGAAAAAACACATAAACATTTAAATTCCCAAAAATGTGAATTTTGTAGTTAGTTTTAATGGGTCAGGTTTTACAGGGTTAAAGTGTTAAATGTCTAAATAAATGAGGAAAAGCTCATGTGACAGGACTCAAATGTGATGAGGTTTATCTTTTCCAGACACTCCCTCGACTGTAAAAATTCTTCAGCATCATAAACTTCAGTGTCATCATTAAATCTGATCTTTGACATCTGAACACTTTAGTATCTCTGTGTTTTTCTACTTCAGATGATTTATTCATTTTCTTACACGAATACGTATTTATTCATTATTACTTACAGAACAAAGTCAAATTTTCAATGCACTGAATTAAAAATAAACAAAACTAAACAGCTTTTCTTAAGTTTTACATACATTTAATTTCTATCTCTTTTTGGTGTTATTTCACAATTTATTTCACAAATAACACCATAAAGAGTTGTATAATAAAACAGCAGAGTAGCAGAAAACATGAAAGGGGGAAATTATAATCACCACAAAAATCATGGTATATATTATATATTTCAGCAGCTAAACCTGATCTTTTCACTATGTTGATTCTTAGTGATTTTAAATTTAAATCCTTTTTAATTTTATTTAACTTCATTTAACTAATGTTTTACTTTTTAAAGCACTTTGTGGCCCCTGACAAATATTTTAATCCAACAAACTTACATGGTATGTTCATTAATTTAATTAAACATTCCTTCTCTTTTTTTCTATAAAGAAAATGACTTGATTATTTCCATTTTAATTTAATTTCAAGGTTTTTCCTGTTGTATTCAAGCTTATGAAACCTGCTGTAATTATATTTTTGCAATAAAATCTGTCAAACCATCATCTTTAACTCATTCAATTCCAAGTGTTTTAGAGGATTTTGACTCATTTTACAAGACTCACAGAATATGAAGTACTCAGACTACATAAACATGGCACCCATCAAAATTAAGTGTAGACTCTCTTTGTTCGGATTTGAATTGACTCCAAAACATGTCAATGGCAGTGAATGAGTTAATGCACAGAAAACACCTCAGGTTTTAGAATCAGAACAAACATGACAGTGATTTTTTTCAGTTAAATCATTGTTTTTTATTATTATTCTGATTATTATTATTACATTTTCCGTGCCATTTTTTACTCATTTCAAGCACATTGTGTCTGCAATACAAAATTTACTGAGGCAACATTTTAAAAAAAAAGCTAAATAATTGAGTCAAAAGGCTAAAAGTCTTAATAATTGTCTGCATTTCCTACAACTTTGTTTGATCTGAACTTCAAAACACGTGAATACTTTCATTTTAAACTAACTGAAAATGTTTTCATGTTGAATTTAAGCTGATCAAAACATGCTGTAATACATTTTTACGAATCCATAGTGATTAATGTACATTTAAATGATGTATTTTTCATGAACAGGATAAACATGGTGAGTTAACTTAGTTCAATCATTGTTTTACTTTTATTCATTTTAAACCTTTAGTCAATATTTTTTAAAATATTTTTTCACTATGAAATAAAACACTTAATGCAGTTTTTGTTTAAGAGGAGACTGTTAATTAAAGTCGAATAAAAACAAGCAATTAATTTACATGCAAACATGTTAGTGCAGATCAGGTATTAAGAACAGACCAGTTAAAGTAATGATATGAACTGACTGATACAGAACTAAAACAACAAAACCCATAAATATACATGTACAAAAGAACAACTGCAGGATAACTGTCCACTGTAGTAAACAGTATGCATCAAAGGGTTAATATTTATTATTTTGTGGGTTTTTTGACTCTTTTAAAGTACTTTTTGTCCCTAAAAAAGACTTAACTGAGGCAAATGGATGAGAAAACTGGCTTCAAAATACCTGGATATTTCTATTTTACTCTGATTTAAAGGTTTTTCTACTTAAAGCGATCAAATCTACTGTAATGATGACATCAAACCATCATCTTTAATGCACAGGAAACACTGCAGGTTACAGAAACAGGACAAACATGATGTGTTTTTAAGTTGAGTTGTTGTTTTTATTTATTCCAACATTTATTTATTTCTGTTCTAACCCTTTCAATGCACACTGGTCAGTACAGCAGACAGCTTGTTTTGTTCCATATCAGCCAACACAGTAAACACTCAATTCATACCATTACTCTAACTTCATTGTTCTTGATAAACCTGATCTGCAGTAAAATATTTTAATGTGAATCAATTGTTATTTTTTTGTGTGCACATTATCTCAATGCAATTAGTACTAATTAGTAAATAATTAAAATATGAGAAAACATCCGATTACTGTAGCATCATTTAAAAATATTTCATGTAATTTACACAATATATCAATGAATTCATGTTTCTTTGCCTCAAAAATTAAACGCACCGGTATTCATCCAAGTGGACGGTTTTGCAACTCCATGAAAACTAAGTTAATAAAAAAATGTCAACCATGTTTTTTCACACCTCAAGAGGAATATAAACATGCAAGTGAAAAAACTGTGTTGGTTAAAGCACTTTGCTCCTTTAAAAAAAAGACTTAACTGAGACAAATGTACCAGAAATTTGGGTTAAATTTAAATCAAATTTAAGGGTTTTTGTCTTGTATTTAAGGTGATCATAATATTTTTGCTGTGAAATCTATACTTTCACAGTGTTTCATGCACAGAAGCAGGACAAACGTTAACTTTACTGTGATAAATTCATCTGTATTGGACTTAGATATTAGATCAGACTGTACCTCGTTGTCTCCTTCAGTCTGGTGCAGTCTGGTGCAGATATTGCAGAAGAATCCGTTTGTGGATGCGTTGGTCTGAGCGTTTTGCATAAAAACATTAGTGTGAACTTTGAAGCCATTGGATTTACAGCATGAGCAGGTCCGCTCACCTGACAGCAGCACCAGGAGGTCAAAGTTCACACTCAGAAGGAGCTGAAAACAGATGTGGAACACTGTCCTTTGTTCTACAGACCACATTAACCCTCAGGTATCCCTTCCAGGAAGACCCTTATGAAGCCCCAAGTGTGTGAATAAGACACACTTGTGGAATAATGTCAAAAAATCTTCAAATACTCAATAATTGCAACTTTTTGAAATCCTTTAAATGCCATGTTTGTAACATAAACATTTTAATGCAAAAAAAACACACAAAAAAAGATTATTTTTCCAAATGCAACACAAAAATTGTAACACGTATGATTTAATTTCTGGAGCCTGCCAGTCACTGATTCACATTCACATTCCATTGTTGGTTCATTTACATTATTATTTTTGGTGCTAGGTCAAGTGTTCATAAATACTAGCATCTGTCTCCAAGTATGCATAAAATGAAAACATAAAACAAACCATTTATTTATGTTTTCTGCTGTAATTTAATTTTTTTTGTAAATCAAGATGAAAAAGGAAAAGAAAAGTGCAGAAGATGAAGAAGAAAAAGAACAGAGGAAGAGAATTAATTCTTCATCTCCAGCCTCAAACCAACATGTGGACCCAGTTTGATTTCTTTGAGTTTATTAAAAGTTTAACAGAAAAATACTGAATATGTTTTTAGTCTGGGAAAAAAAAACCAAATGGTCTGATTGAGGGGACACACAAAAAACAAGAGAAAATAAACTGGAGCAAATGTGATGATTCTGAGAATCTGATGAATGAATGAATGAATGAATGAATGAATGAATGAATGACCGTCTTCTACAGATCCAGGGTCACATGGTTCTGATCCTGTGAATAATCCTCAGTTTATAGCTTTATTGAAACCAGGTTTATGACAGAATGGTTTTTATTCAGCAGGTGTTGGTTAAAGTTCATCCTCCTGTTCCATCAAACACTGACAAACGCCTCCATGTTGAAGTTGAATCTGTAAAATATTTGAACAAACATACATGGACTTACTGCAGACAAACAGCTGAGACGAGGTCACGTTCAGATATACTTTAATAAAATATACACTCCCTGATGAGCCGTACATATGAAACTTATTTACGTATTTCATGGATCGTTCACATTAACATACAAACTGTTGCAGATACAATAGTTTCACATGTGAAACACAACAAGTCAACACAATCACAACTGAAAAGCATCTTTACCCCAAAATAAATGTGAAATGTAGAGTCTGTTTACAGGAGAAACTGTTGCTTTATACACTTTTGAGCTCAGTCCTGTACAGTTTTAAATTCCTGCTGATGGTTAATTTGGAAGAAGTGACAAGAAGCTGCTGAATCCTCGAGGACGAGTCGAGTCCTGTCATAAGAACAGACCAAGGCACAGAGGATTTAAGAGGGAATGCACAAAAACCCACAAAAAAACAAGTGGGTCAAGACTTTTACAGGAACGTCTGAAAACAACTCATCCACTATTCAGGCCTTTTATGGATAGATGTATTCCACTTTAGTCCGATTTGGTTCACTTTACTAAGATTTAGTCCACTTTTATCTGATTTAGTCCATTTAAGTCCACTTTGGTCACATTTAGTCCACTGCAGATTTATTCAAATTTTGTCAGATTTACTCCACTTCCATTTAGATTTAGTCTGCTTTTAAGGTCAAAATTAAAGTGAGTTTTAGTAAAATTTTATCCCATTTTTAGTCTATCATTATTCAAACTTAAGTCAAGGTTTAGTACAATTTTCACCCAGATTTGTTAAAATTTAATTCAGTTTATATTACATTTTCAGCCTAATTTTAGAAAAAAAAATTTTTAAGTTTATACAACACCTTTATTTAAAGTTTGGTCCAATATGAATCCAGATGTTCGTTCAGCTGTAGACAAACTTTAGTTCAGCTGTGTTCTAGTTGTAATGCAATTTTAAAGCAGTGTTTATATTTTTATTTCTTTTCGGGTTAGTTTTTAGTCCAATTTTAATCCAGTTTCAGTACATTTTAAGCCCAGTATTAATCCATTTTTTTTGTCCACTTCAAGTCCAGGTTTAGTCCACTCATAAAGCAGTTTTTAGTTTTGTTTTTGTGCAGTTTTAGTCCAGATTCAGTCCAGTTTTATTCTGTAAACAGTGGACAGTCTGTTGAACCATCACAGCTCCATTTGTTTGTCTTTTCTACCTCTTTGTTTCCATCTCAGATACTTTTGTTTTCATTTCTCCTTAATCTATTTCCCTCCTCATTTGAGAAAAAAAAAGGCTGAAATGATGACTTAAGAGACAGACGTGACAGACGCTAAGGTCACATGTGACATTTCCGTCTTTGGTCTGAATATACAGTAAAGACAAAGCCATATGGTGGCAGCTGTCAGGAGGTCAGAGGTCACAGGTGCACTTCCTCCTCTCTGCCACCGTTTACAATGTAAGGAAACTGAAGCCACAGAGCGATGGCGTTTCAGTCGATGGTCGCCACTCGCTGCCACGGTCGCCCATCCTGTTCACGCCAAATGCTGCTGACCTTTGACCTCCTGGACCTCAATGCAAACGGGGGCGCTGGGCTCAAACACAAGTCAGGAGGCACTGGTTAAAAGCAGATGCACAGACAACTTTCCCTCTTTTCATTGATTAAAATTTACTGATCTGCAAAGATTTTATTCAAACAATAAAGGCAAGAGTTTAGAATAGAGTCGAGTTTATATTTTCAGGTGAGTTTTAGGTCTCGTTCACACTAGTGGATAATGTAATCTCAAAGTCTGTCCATGACTTACATTTTACAAAATATATCCATATAAAATCCTCAAACATAAGCAATTTTAAATTAAACTAAAGCGACATCAAAACCTAATTGAAATTTAAATTTTTCTGCAGCAAAGGAGGCGTCGATCATCAGGCCTCACAAGTTCCACAAAGGAGGAGGAAAAAAAAGTGGGAGAAAAGGAGGAGGAGGATGAGGAGGAGGAAGTGAAGAAGGAAATGGAAGAGAAGGAGCAAAGGAAGAAGGAACTGGAGGAAGAAAAAAAGGGGGATGAGAAGGATTAAGTGGAAGAAGAAAAGAAAAAGGAGCAAGTGGAGGAGGAAGGGAAGAAGTAGAGGAGGAAGAAAAGGAGAAGGAGCAAGTGGAGGAAGAGGGAGCAAGTGGAGGAGGAAGGGGGGGGTGTAGGGAGAAAAGGAGGAGGAAGAGGAGAAGGAGTAATTGGAGGAGGAAGGGAAGAAGGAAATGGAGCAGGAAGAAAAGGAGGAGAAGGAGGAAGAGGGGGAAGAAAAGGAGGAAAAGAAGGATTAAGTGGAAGAAGAAAAGAAAAAGGAGCAAGTGGAGGAGGAAGGGAATAAGTAAAGGAGGAAGAAAATGAGGAAGAGGAGGAAGAAGGAAGAGAAGGAGCAAGTGGAGGAGGAGGGAGCAGTGGAGGAGGAAGGGAAGAAAGAAGTGGAGGAGAAGAAGGACGATGATAATGACAAGAAGAAATGCAAAAAAGAAGTTGAAATGTCACCTGAACTACTTTAGATTCACTGAATATTGATGGTGTTTTTGAATAGAACCAATACTTGGATTGGATGTTGAAGGAGGCATTACAATTTCAAACAGAAGATAATGATGAAGAAACAAAGAGATGAAGAAAACCCTTCATATTCAGCAGAAACAGGATTAAAAGTCAAATATGAGGCTGATGTTACAGTAACAAATGGTGTTTATTCTTCAAAAAGGAAATAAAGTGATTGAACTAAATAAAAAGACCAACACGAGCTCGAGTTCAAATGAGTTTAGAAACAGAAAAGACCAGATGTGATGAAACATCATGGAATCATGTCAAGAAAACGAGAAAATAAAGTTGAAAAGTCCGTTCTGAAAACACGTCAAAAAGTACAACTCGCATTTATTCTCAAAAGTTATTTATTTCAACTTTATTTTAACTTTTTAATGAAAATTAAATGTGGAGAACCAAGTTGAAATGTTGAGGATATGGTTAAAAATGCACGTCCGACTTCATCCTCCTGTCATATGCATTTATTTCACCTAAACTTCAGAAATGTTGAATTCAGTTGAAATGTTGAGGAAATGTTAAAAGTTGAAAACAAAAAATGAAGCTGAAATGGTAAGAATGAATGTGGTCCCTGGCTCCTCTGCTGCAGTTTTACTTCATTCTCCACATGTTAATATATTTTCTAATTATCATAGATTTAATAAATAATATTTCTGTTTATTTTGTTTTTTCCTCTAATTTATTTTTAATTTTCCTTCTAATTCTCTTTTATAAAAAAATCTTCCACTTTTTCTGATTGAATGTGTTGAAAACTGGTGTTTATCTGTTTATGTTTGTTTGTATGATTGTTTAAATGTGTTGTTTATCTGATTGTGTTTGTTTGATGTGTTGTTTATTTGTCCATTTATGTGTTTGTTTATATGTTCATTTGTTTTTTGTTTGTTTGGTGCTTTGTCTTTGATCTACCAGCGGTTTCCCATCTTCTCTGTTGTGACCTTTGACCTCTGACCTCAAGTTGCAGTTCATTTACTGCTGGTTGCTGTCTACGAGTCTTTGGTTCCGAGTCCCGGTCCCAGGCCCAGGTCCTAGTCCTCATGGTTGTTATACAGGGCATCTGCTGTGGGGTTCTTGCGGTGGGCGGGGGGCACCAGGTGCTCAGGCAGGTCCAGGGGCAGCTCGTATCCCTCCAGTTTGACCTTGATGAGATGCTGCGCGAGGGCGAACTCCTCGTCGTCCAACATGCCGTCCTTGTCGCAGTCGGCGAGTCTCCAGATCTTTCCCAGGACAGTGTTGGGCAGCCGTGACTTGGTCATCTCCTTCTTGGCGTTGACACCGCTGATCTTCCCGTTGACTGGCATCAGCGTGTAGAAAATCTCGTCGTAGCGATGTTTATCCCGGCTCACGATCCAGTCCTCGGCATCGGCGCCGGCACTGATACCCTCACCGTAGCCGCGCCCGAAGGGTCCGTCCTCAGAGCCCTCGAAGGCCCCACCTGACACCATGGCTGGAGGCTGCTTGGACTCCTCCTCTCTGATCATCGACATGAGAACAGCGATCTTTGATGCCAACATCTTGTCCACAGACTCGATGAGCTTCATCTTCAAAGATGGAAACTTACTGAAGTCGTAATGTTGGAGCTGGTCCTGGAAGAGAACAGAAACTGGATCAGAGCAGAACTGGGCCCAAAAGAACACAAACAAACTAAATGAGAACAGAAAAGGTTTTGGTCCAGCTTTAGTCCACTTTCAGCTCAGGACTGGCTTGGTTTTTGTCAGTTTTAGTCCAGTCTGTAAACAGTTGGTTGAATGGCCACAGCTTCATTTCTCATCTTGTCCAGCTCTTTTTCAAGACCTCATTCATCTCAGGTTCTTATTTTCATTTGTAGAAAACCTCACATGCTGTTATCATGTTGGACAAACTTCTGAATTTGTCTCAATCTCATTTGAACAGTAAACCGACATGAGATCAGCCTGAGAAACAACATCTGGACCCGAGGACCACAACAACAGTCTGCAGCTGGACATGCCGTCCCCCGTGACCTCTGACCCCTAAGCGGGAACACAGTGTCCAAGTGGATGGAAGGACGACATCAGAGGGGACTCTAAGAACCCAAACACCTCTGCAGACGGAACTCCAGTCCACATGGACTCCCAGAGCCCCAAACACCCCTGCAGACATGGGTGTTTGGGGTCACTGGTCACTCGGTCACTGGAGGAAAAACTGGACCTAAAGTCAGTTCATCTGCTCAGATCTCGAAAAACAGCCTGAACATCAACAACATGACGTGAACGTCAGCCTCAGCGTCAGCTCTGGGGAAACACGTACTTTTATCTTCTGAATTAAATAAATAAAGGAAGCAGCTGCAGATCAGAGCCTTATACAACAGAGACATTGAATGTGTTTATACTGACCATGAAAATCTGATCATTAGAAAAATCTGATTTGATGCATTAACGATCTTTATCCCATTAACCCTGGTTTAGACGCTTCAGTCCATTAGCATACAGTGACCGTAAAATCAAACTTACTGTTCATGTTGAGTTTTGCTCATTTATTCATTATTTTACACAACTAAAAACAAACACTTCTGCTTATTTTATTCATTATATCAAAAAGGTCTTTAGTTTTGCTCATTTTATTCATCATTTTACTCCATTCTTGTTTTATTTTGTTAATGTTATTCAATATAGTCAATGTTTGTTTAGTTTTGCTCATTTTGTGCATCATTTTGCAAAGTTTTGTTTGAGTCTAGTGACAGTAGAATCAAAGCTCCTGCTAGTGCCTTCTATGTCATTTGGGTTTTCTATTATTTCATAGTTTTTCCACATGTTCAAATGAAACAGAACTAAATACAGTAAATTAGATTAAACTGACTGTACCCATGCATGAAGACATGGGAATACTGGAGTCAATTGTAGGGGCATTCATCTGATTTCTCACAGATTGCAGCTGTTATCTCCTAAAACAGATCAGATTACACCGTTTACATGATCAATAATAATCATACTGATCAGAATATTAGTGTGGATAAAATTGGGGTCAGTGTCATCAGCATACATCTGTGGGCCTATATCTGAAAAGTCATTAATGTAAACATATAAATGATTGGGCCTAAGGCGCTCCCCTGAGGGTTCCCATTCTCCATTTCATGAAACACAGATATACGAGTAACAAGTGTTGCCACGAACAACAAACCATGTCCCTCTGACAACTGCCCATTCACACATGTATGACACCAACTCTACTGGACAAACTGCCCCAAATGTGTGTGGTATATAGATATACCACCTCACACTTTTCCTGAAAATGTCATAGAAATTGGTCCAGTAGTATTTGTGTATGGCTGCTAACAAACAAACAGACCAACAAACAAACCGACTCAAAAACAATACCCCTCACTCCTTCGGGGGGACGGGGTAATAATAATCTGATAGATCCATGTAGAGGTTGGATGGCCCCTGGACACTGACCATGCAGGACCCCCCGGGAGGTGATGGACACCCCCTGCCACCACCCACCACCTGAGGGGGATGTGTCTTTACCTGCATCTTGGCAACGTTGGGAAAGTCTCCAGGGCTGATGTGGTGTTCCCTCTGTAGGTAGGCGTAGATCTCAGGCAGATTCATGATGAGCTCCTCCTTCTTCTTCTCTCGCCCAAACAGAGATGGCATCTCCTTCTTCAGGTAACTAATGATGTAGGCATGAACCTGACAGTGACAACAGATGGTAAAGTTTTACTTATAGTCATATTTTATCTATTGATATATTAGGGTTGTAATAGTACAGAAAATATGTGGTTCAGTATGTTTTTGTTTGAGGGGTCTTTAGTTCAATACATTTTCCATATGTTTTCAGTACAGTGAAAGAGACCAGAGGTGTGTGTATGTGTGTGTGTGTGTGTGTGTGTGTGTGTGTGTATGGGGGGGGGGGCGCATACCGTAACTACCAGGGGTCAAATAAAATATCGTTTCTGAGATATATCACATTTATTTTATTTAATAGTGCATCAATAATTAAAAGTACTGTACTGATATTTTAGGTATGTATTTAAATGCAGAAAACTTGTGATATTGCTTTAGATTCTGTTCTGATAACAGAATAAAATAAAATAAATACATAAATAAAATGTTACATATTTGTGCATATATCTGATGTGATTAAACTCTTCCAGAAAATAATTATTTTTTTAAAAAGAAACAAAAATTGCCTTTTTAACAGTATCATTATTTATCATGGCATATTGTATTGTGATCCCAGTATTGTGATTTGTATTGTATCGGCAGGTTTTTACCAATACAAACACCTCGTGACTACCTGTGGGACACAGGGCATTTACCATAAAATATCATTCCATCATTTGTGCATCACCAGACACTTCACATGTTATGCATTTCTATATATTTGAATGTTTCGTGTTTGTTTCTGGCAAACTCTCTAATTTACTGACTGTTTGAGAATGCCTCACAGTTTTATATTAATAATAATCATTAATAAACTTTTTTGGATTCTGAAAAACACGTTTAATGAGGTCACAATGAGCTTGACCTTTGACTTTTAATCTCCACATTCTGATCCATTCACTCTCGGGTCCAACTGAACATTTGTGCCAGAGTTGAAGACGATCTGTGAAGGCGTTGGTGGAATATCATGTTCCTAGGTCGCAGACACACAGATGGACACGCTGTGGCTCAGCCATAAATCGCTGAAAGGCCTGATGGGAAAAAGACGACGGCGAGGGACCGGCCTCTGCGACCTCAGCTGTTTGTAAAGTGTTTTCTCATATTTTAAGACAAACACATGCAGGAGACGGAGCGGCGCCGGTTCACACATTAACATATGAAGCCGCTGATGGATGGGTCGGAGTCCCACAGACCCACCCCAGAGCATGATGGGAAGTGGAGGAAGGAAAGGAGGGGCGGCGAGGCAGGAGGTGAGGTTATTGAATGTGCGAGGGCTGAGTGCCAGCATACATCAGCATCACTAATCCACGCCTCTCACACTAAGGACACACAAACAGCTGGACCTGAGCTCACTGGGACACGCGTGTCCACACCAACACGCTAACAAACACAGGAAGTCACATGACGGTACAGGTATTTACTATGAACTGATGTTTCATTTACTCCTGCACATGCTCTCTGCTTCTATGAGATGTTCAGATGTAGGTTGTACAGAATATTAGGAAAATTACACTTAAAACATTTAGTTTTTCACATTTGTTTATGTTATTCATATTTTTGTTTATTCACAGCTCAATATGATATCAAACAGGTTGGATAAGTAAAATGGAAAAAAGGATAAAAGAGCCATAAAAAAACAAAAACAAACAAAGAAAAACAAGTATGAAGAATAAAAAAAAACAGTAACAAGAATAAAACATGCACAAAAATGAGCAAAAAACTTTGTTTGTTAAAATGGACTATTTCAGGTTGTTCATATTTACTCTTTTTTTAAAAGGATAGTTAACAAATGTAAACACTTTCACATAACTTTATTGCACTAAAACAAAGGTTATTTTGATAGTATTTTACTGTTCTGATCCATTTTAGATCATATTTGTCTCAATGTGGAACGTGACCTAATATAATTTTAACATCACTGATCATTAATATCGTCCTTGTAATTTATCCATCGGCCTGATTGGACTCTTTGGCAGTCCAGTTCTGGCCCACAGGCCGCATGTTTGATGCCCACGTTACAAAATCATAAATCATCTACAGGCACTGAGATATAGA
Organism: Siphamia tubifer; assembly: GCA_020466265.1. NCBI lineage: Eukaryota > Metazoa > Chordata > Actinopteri > Kurtiformes > Apogonidae > Siphamia > Siphamia tubifer. Next base: position 42,621,807 of record CM035804.1, read on the forward strand.
AGGGACCTGAAACTAATAGAATGCAGCCATGATCAAATCCATCTGTGTTCGAGTCTAAAATAGAAATAGCCTCAGAAAACACATCACTGATATTTATCATCTGAGCCTCACGTGTTGTGAAGCTTTAGATGACGATGGAAAAACTTTGCATAAAAGGTCATAACATACAGAAAAAGGAGGAAGTGCAGGAAGCAGAGGCTGGAAGCTTTAAAGAGCCTTTTCCAGCAGGAAATCATTCTTTTCAGGAACAGTCTCTGAACTCCACAAATACTTAACACTCTGACTTTTCAAACAATCTGACCATGGATCATCTGACGGGTGAAAATAAATGTGGAAGTCCGATCCTTTTCTCCACATAAACACATCAACTAGGGAGGAAACAACACTTTAATCTTTGATTCTTCAACTAAATGCACGTAAATGGACCTGCATCCACAGGGCCTTCTTAACAGCATTATTTCTCCAATACTGGTGTTTTGTTAATATTATTGCAATAAATGGGGTAGTACAATGACAATAAAGGATATTCTATTCAACATTATTCTATTTTTGTTCTCCTCGTGTCTGCTTGGGTTTTCTCCAGGTACTCCGGTTTCCTCCCACCATCCAAACACATGTACTGATAAGCTAATTGGTTAATCTAAATGACCCATAGATGTGAATGTGAGAGTGATTGTTTGTCTATATATGCTCAGCCCTGAGATGAACTGGAGACCCATACAGGGTGTAACCAGCCTTCACCCATTGTAGCTGGATTAGGCCCCCAGTGATCCCTGCGACACTAGTGAGGATAAAATGGGTTTGGACAACAAAAGAAACACTAGTATTTTATCAATATCGTTGCAATGAATGGGGTAGTGCAATGTCAATAAAGGATATTCTATTCTATTCTAGTAAAACATTAATAAAAGCTCTGTTTATTATTGACCATGAACCCCTTGTTGCACTCTGCCATTTTTATAAGGTCAAAGGTCATTTTCATCCCAGTTCTCCAATGGAAAAGGTAACATGTTGTAACGTTGACTTTACTTTACAACTAGGATTTACTGTAATCCCTACAGTACGTGAAGGCAGCATTGGTTTAGTCTCAGTTCTGTTTTCTGCTTCTGAATAAAATGGTTTCTTTTCCTTTGAAGTGAAACTGGGCGTGTGTGTGTGGTCAGGTCAGAGGTTACATCACCACATTCAATCACGTCTTTTAGTTCCTTGAAATAAAAGCTCTTAATCGCGGTGAACGTGTCTCATTTCCTCACCTTGGCCAGTCGCGCCCTCTTGATGAGGTCGTTGAGTTTACGCAGAGCGGCGTTCCTCGGCAGACTCTGGATGTCCCGGAACAGGTCCTGAGACTCCGCCTCAAACAGACGCCTGCAAAACCAAGACCAGGGTTTAGTTTAACCAGTGACCAATGGAACAGTGAGGAGCCATATACAATCCGTAAATATAAACAATATAACAAATAAATACACAATTCTTCTGTTTTATTAAAAAAAAAGTTACCTATAATTTTTCTGATGTTTATATCCTTTAGCTGTTTATATGTTGTTGATTTTAATGTTTATGTCCATTTTTACCCTGGCCATCGAATGGGAGGACACGCAGCGTTGTTTTTGGTTTGGTTAGTTTATTTTGTTTGTTTACATTTTAGCAGTTAAACTATTGGGTGAAACATACTAAAGTGACCCATTGACCCAGAAAAAAATTTAGGTCAATTTTTTTTTACGATTTTTAAAAAATTCTTCACATTTAGTTACAAGTAGCGAATTGTGCCTTGTTCCACTTGTTTATTTTTAATTCAACTTTTTGTTGTATTCCAGTTTCACTCTTGTTAAATTTATAACACACACACCAAACCTGGAATAGGACCAATAAGATCCACACTTTTAACGGTGTCAGAGCACTGCCAGCTATGTTTTCACATCTAATGCACAGACACCTACATATATTTAACTATTTAACATTTTTGGATCCTATTTTTTAACCCAATATTTGTACTGAAATGCATTAATTATGGGATGTATCAGAGCAAGAGGATACATTTTGATGCATTCATCTGAGGTCATCATTAGGTCCATCCTGGGGAAAATATGTGTTACATTTACTTTTTACTATTGGGTCTGAAAAATTAGAAAAATCTCAGATACTAAAATGAACTCAGTTTCATAGAAGCACCCTTTTAGGACCCTCATTAATGTGTAAACACCCTCATTTTGCCTGTTGCACAATAACTGGAAACACGTTGACACAAAGGAAAATGTCCATTTAAAGCCAGATTGAATTAATACACACATTGTGATTTGCCGTCAGTTCTTATTGTGAACAAATGAATGGAGGCTAAAGGAATGAAAAGGTCATTGGGTTCAGACCATCACTGACCCGGCTGTACTGTGGTTCTGCCCTATGGTGACCAGCTCTCACCTGTTCTCTGTGTTCTGCAGGGGTTTGGCCCAAAACGAGCCCAAGTAGACCCTCACCACCTCTGGAGTGTTGATGACTTTACCCAGCGACCACATGAGGGCACCATACACCCTCATCAGCTGCTGCGTGTCCACCTGAATGTACAAAAGAGGTCAGAGTTCAAACATGTATCCAATCAGAGTTGAGATACTGCACCCAAGCACTGGCCCTGCCCCTCCCCACCTGGTCTGCCTTGTTCAGGACCACTCGGATCTTGTCGTCCTGGCCTTTGAAGGCTCGAATCGCCTCTGAGAATTCATCAGAAATATCCAGTTTATGGGCGTCAAACAGTAGGATGATCCGGTCCACACGTTCCCCAAACCAGCGCAGAACCTCAGCGAAGTCATAACCTGGACAGATGGACAGAAGAACAAAGAAGTCAGATCCAGGACAAAAGCACAGGGACTTTAAGAACCAGGACAGAAGGACATTTAAGTTTCATCATCCGAATGCTTCACATCATGAAAATTTACACCTAATATTTGTCACATTTTTAGCTTGAATTCTGGAGGACGAGGACGCAAATAGGATCATGGGCATTGTAATATTACATCAGTAGGTCTAATAATGTGTGAGCACATTTGGGATGCTTGCCTACAGCTGTTTGTACCTCTTATGAAAACATTAAGAGAGTGAGAGAGTGATGAATGGTTTAGTGTTCTCCATGCAAGGAACTGAATTAAGTGAGTTCCTCAAGTGTCAACAGAACATCCTGCTTCTGTTCCAGAGTCAGAGGTTCCATGCACAGACACTTCAGCACACATTCAGCCTTGGAATATGACATTCATCTCTTGTTAATGTCATTTATGTGTTTCCACTGATGGCAGCGCCTGATGTCAGTTTCCTCTGTGAACTCTGTCCTCAGTCCAACACTGAGGAGGAAGTCGTATTGTTCAACCAAAGGCATTTCCCTTTTAAACAGGAAGTGGAACATGTGAAGTAACCAGGCGTCCTGTAGTTACACCACACATCAGATCCATTTGTCATCATAAAGGATATTTTGTCGGTCTCACAGGTTCAGAACTAACCAGAGGCATGATAAGAAATGAACCTGACACTGTAACCTGATGCCGGCAGCAGGTCCACCTCTTGTCACAGACGACACCTTCACACATCATTAATTCATGAAGTCACACTTTAATTCAGAAAGACCCAGCCCAGTCGGCACTGACCCGCCAGGACACAGGTCTGGGGTTCTGGATGTTCCAGAGGACACATGTAGATACAGAGGTGTCGATGTTTGGATACCAGGGCAGAGTGGTGAGGCTGAACACCTGCTAATGTACTGAAAATGCTGACCACAGCAGAGGGTACATAAGACTGGAAACAAAACCCAGTCACACACAGGTCCTGTTGGACATGACAAGGAACACCTGCCTTCAGAACCATGTGTCTGTGTTTGTTATGGTCACAGGAACTCTGGGATGTTGAGAGTGTGGACAGCATCACCTCCATGAGGGAACCACATCACACAAACACACAGAAAAATGCTTAAACACTAATTATCTTTAACCTTAAAACTGCCCTTTCAAACATCCATTCACAGGTACAGTCCTGTTAACATGACCACAACTGAAAACCAGGATTTAAGAATAAAGTCTGCTCGACAAAACTACATTAATGATACCTTTGGTTTTACAACCCAAGATGATTCAAATGTTTTACAACCCAAGATGATTCAAATGTTTTACAACCCAAGATGATTCAAATGTTTTACAACCCAAGATGATTCAAATAACCACTTATAATGATAATACAGGTTTTTATTCTGGTGCAGGTGCTAGAAAAAACTGAAAATAAGCCATGTGTATGTCGTAATCAAATAAACTGAGCTTCCAGGTTTAAATGTTTTTTTTTCAAAAGACAAACCTTTTAGGTTTTCAAAGTACTTTTAATGATTTTTGTTACAAACGGCACTAATTTGCTAGCTACCTTTAGCTAAATGAAGACGGAAAATGGAAACTTATTTGTGAAAATCCCTATTTCTGTCACCAGTGTCTAGGCAATGTATACAGGTTTAAAGAAAATAAATATCAATTGTAATAAAATACTAAAATGAGCTTCAGAGGGTATCAAATATTCTCTTTTCATATCCTAATTCACTACAGTTAGCTGCAAAGCTAAGAGCAGCTAATATGCAGAACAGAAACTTTGTTTTTGAGAACCACCCAAAGTACAAAATGTCAAAATTAACCATTTTCTTAAAAACAGTAAAACAAATATGTCTTTTACTTCTTACCAATGCAAGGGCAGATAATTATCTTTTATATTAGTTCTTCAGTAGCTATTTGATTTTGGGGAAGCTAGCTTAGCTTGGACAAAAATGCCATTAAGAAAATGTAGTTATAGCTATTTTAGATTTAGGTTGGAAGCACCAAGTAGATTAGCACTATATGCAGGATAATACATGTATTTATTTGATGACAAATAATATTAATCTTGTATTTCATGTAGGATTTTCATCAAAACTGGGTTAAAACTAGACACTATTAGCTACTGTTATCTTGCTAGCTAACTTATTAATGAAAACATTTGATTTAAAAAAAAATGCAATTTCATATTTGTATTAAAACCAACGTTATTTTCCTTAAATCCCAGGAAGACATAAATTACAGGTAAACACTGGTGACAGGCAGTTTTCCCAAATGACTTAAAATAAAACCCACATGTTGGGACAGATCCAGTTTGTGGTTGAAGTGATGTGTTGACCGAAGGTGTTTCTGTTATATCCAGGGTCGATGTGTGTTCAGGTACACTGTGTTGTGTATATATAATAGGTTGTGTGTACACTGCGCAGACCTGCAGCTCACACAGGTGTTCAAGGCGGAACTAGAGACGACACAGGGAGCATCATGTGTGAGCGACAGCACGACCACGGCTCTGACTTTCTGACACCGAGCAATGAATGCATTGTTGGCCTCTATAGGGGAGAAGGCTTTCACAGCTTTAGTCAAGAAAATAAACTGCAAGGACATTCCATAATTTGTTTTTTACAATTTTTGGAGTGTACAGTTTCCAAAAAGGCAATTATTTAATGTAAAAAAAAAGAGGTCAAAACTTGTACTATCAAGGGTCTCAGGAGTCTAATCTGCATGTGTAATCTGCAACAGCTCTGAATGGAGATGGTGATGATACTATCAGTTTGTGTTCCACATTTGTTATTTTAGATGCACACTGAGGAACAGTCCAGTCAGAGATGCTGCAGTAACAGAATACAGTCACAGATACAAATCTACACTCACTACATTTTTGAGTTGCAGACAAATGTTCTGGTTTCAGTTTTAAAGCCTTTGTGTGCGTTTTGTTTCCAGTTCGGGGCCGATTGTCACCCAGTTTTAGGGAACCACACCCAAACTGCCACAGCTCCACCAGATCACTTTACACAGCAGAAAACAGAGGGTTTAACAAGAGAGCAGCTCATAAAAGCACAGGACGTTGACTCAGAAAACAAAGACATCATCCAGAGACGTCACCGTGTGTCCAACACTTTAACAGTTTGCACTTTTTTATTAATATCCTTCATGTCCTATTACAAACTATCTACTGTTGTTGTATGTATTTATTACTACGTGTCCTTTCTGTGTTCATGCCCCTGCAGCTGTGTGAAGCTCTAACACCCAGGACAAACCTCCCTGTGGGGACGACCAAGGATATAAAACTAAACTCAAACCAGATCCACCAGGTTCAGATCCAGCATCACAAAACCCATTCAAGACTGCACAAACACTTCAGTACAATACAGAGAAACAAGCAATGATTGAAACTAAACACAAAGGACAAATGTATTACAGACTACAGCTCCCATGATCCATTTCACCAACAAACAAACATTCATGGACCTGATTAGTCTCACAACCAAATTGATGTCAGACAAGGTTCATAAGAAAATACAAAATGTTAACAGAACAAAGAAAATGTTGAAGATTATTGTTTGTTGGGACCCTAATTATTTAATTCGTTACCCTTTTCCCACTACATAAGTGTTGGACTGGAGAAGAAATAATAAAATCAAGAAATCAAGAACTGACTTAATATTCCGTAAAGAATTTTGGACATTCTAATTGCATTTGCTTATTCATTATTTCACCTTTATTTTCCCTTGAGTGACCAAATCCAGCTGAACAACTTAATATTATCCAGTGGCTGTTATGAAGTTATATTTTACTTGATCACTTTATTGAACAGTGCACAAATAGTATGTTCAACCAAGCTATCAATAACAACAATTGGTGGACTACAACTCCCAGCATGCACCGAATTATGTGTGTGTATTACTTTTAATTTCTTCATTTTTTCTGTAATAATTACTTAACAAACCAACCAGTTTTTCATCATCTAAATACCTTGTTTTTTTAATTCTTAATTTATTCCATAAGATGCTAGTTTTATTTTACATGCATTTGTTATTCTTGTGAGAATCATCTGGTCCCAGACTTAATAATAATAATAATAATAATAATAATAATAATAATAATAAGTGCAGTTTTTGATCCTTGGTTCTTTATAGGTTTTACTTGGAGGTTATGAGGCTCCACAGTCAACGTGTTTGATCTATTAACCTTTAAATAATCATTATTAATAATAATTATTGTGAATAAATGACAATAATTGCCTCTAAAACATTTACCTGGAACAGAATGATATATATATATTAAAAAAAAAAGAACAGAGCAAAAAATATAAGAAAAGGATCCAGAATAAAATTGAAATCCCAGAAGAAGAAGAAACCAGAGGGGGGCAGAGTATAACTGAACAGAAAAATAACTAATTCAATCCAAATGATACAGAACAGAATTCCCTCTTCAAATTCCAGAAGAAGAAATGAGACCTGAGGGGGAACAGAAGTAGAACTAAATAAAACATCCACTTCCAAAAGATTCTGTCTCAGTTTCACAGTGAAGAACTTGAAATTTTTAAAGGATTGTTTTTTCTTGGAGGTTCATTGACTTACAAAAATAAAAGTGTGATAAATTAACTGAATGGAACTGAGGTTGCGCTGAATTAGACAAAGTTATTTTAAACAAATGAAAAAGATTAAATATGTATGTGGATGTTTTTCTAACTAATCTGCTTTAAAATGCATTTTAATGTAATGATGACATTTTAAACATTTGCTTTTGGTTGACTGTTTTATGTATGTTTTTAGTTTAGTGTTTTATTATCCCTTTGTAGGTTTGTTTGTCTGACTGTCTGTGTGTTTGTAAGCAGCTTTATGCAAAAACAACTGGACCAATTTTCATGAAATTTTCAGGAAAGGTGCAAGGTAGTCCAGAATAGATCCAATTACATTTTGATGAATGTAGGTCGAAGGTCACAGTCACCCAAAATGTGTTTTCACTATAATAATAGATAGAGCAAATTAGGTAAAATGTGTGTAAGGGGGTGGGATTTGTTGTGCCAGGCACTTGTTTATGCATGTTTTTAATTTACTGTTTAATGCATGTTTTTTGTTTAATGTTTTATACATGTTTTTTTATTTTAGGTTTTATGCATGGTTTTAGTTTATCGTTTTATACATGTTTTTAATTTAGTTTCATGTATGTTTTCAGTCTAGTGCTTTATATATGGTTTAAGAACTAACTTTATCTGTGTTTTATATATGTTTTGAGTTTAAAGTTTTATATGTTTTTAGGTATATGGAAAAAACATTTTCTGTAACCTTTGCTGCTGCTGGTTGTTCCAGGACACTCTGTAAAACAGATTTTGAATCTCTACTCAACCTTTATTTAACCAGGAAAAAAATATGTTTAATAAAACCATCTAATGCTGATAGAAATGGGATTGAACTACAACACAGAACCACCACGACTACTCAGGTTAAAGTGATGTTTAAGTAACTGAATTTGTTCAAGTTGGTGTTCTACCTTCAGATGAAACTGTGCTGGATGTTCTCAGTCAGTTTAACCTTCACCCAGTCTGGTTTATTTTGAATATGTACAGAACAAACGTCGTGTTCTGATGTTAAAGACCAGTTCAAGGACATTAAACACATGGAGATGGAATCAGAAGCATCCCTGTAGAACAGAGAGCACAGCAATGATGTCAGGTTCTGGAGGTTACTGGGTTTGTTTCTCTTGGATCATGACAGACTGGTGATGAAGCAGACCAGTGAAACCAGAACCACCACTGGACCACACTGGAGTGGGTGTGGCCTAACACGGCCAAAGGGCGGGACGACTGGACCAAAGCCCACGAGGACGACTGAAGAATCCGAGGAAGGCAGGAGTCCAGAAATGACTCACTGGAAGAGTGGAAATCCCACTACGAAGAGGAGGAGGTGGAAGGAGGAGGAATAGAAGAGGAGTGAAAGGAGGAGCAGAAGGAGGATAAGGTGAAAGACATGAAGAAGGGGGAGGACGAAGAGAAGGAAGAGGTGAAAGAATAGAAGAGGAAGAAAAGGAGGAGTAGGAGGAAGACGAAGAGGAAGAGGAGGAGGAGGACGATGAAGAGGAGGAGGAAGAGAAGAAGAAATAGAAGAGGAGAAAAAGGAGGAGGTGGAAGACAAGAAGGAAGGGAAGAAGGTAGAAGAGAGGGACAAGGAAAAGAAAAGGAGAAGAGGGGGATGTGGAAGCAAAGGGCAAGAAGAGAAAAAGAGAAAAGGGAGGAGAAGCAGAAGAGGTAGAAAATATGCAGCAGGAAAATGTTACAAAATTAAATTCTTTCTTAAATTCTAGAGAAAGAAAAAAACAGCAACCGAATGACTTCCAAGTGAAAGAAAATGAATCTAAGCGATGAAAGACAAATAAAATAATGGGAAGAAAATGGAGAAGGAACAAATATAAATGAAGATAAATGACAAGTGAAATACAGTAAACCAGAACCAGAACAAATATGTGACACAAAAGAAAAATTAAAAGAAAATACAAGTAAAGACATGGAGCTGAAAAGAAAGAAAAGGAAAGAAGTGAAGGAAAAGAAGATAAATCAGGATGAAATAACAGAAATTTAGAATCAGGATGTAAAACAGGAAGAAGATTGAAGAAAGCTGTTCTCTAGGTTTTAAAAAAAGTTATATTACATGATGAAAATGTGAATAAACTGAAACTGAAATGTACTAATAAGTATGATTTCATTTTTCTCAACACAACATACAGATTATAGTGGATCCACAAATACAGAACATTTAACTATGGCAGTATATTAGTGGAATTACACTAGTTTTTTATTCAGATATTTCAGGTTATTTACCTTTTTTGTGAAAGGATAGTTTGTAAATGTAAATATCTTCATGTCATTAACTTTTTTGACATTAAACCAAGAAGAAAAGTTGTAATTGTCATTTATATTTTATCATTTGAAGGTCAATGAAAAAGCAACTGTTGACATTTGGTCAACAGTCATGTCGGATGTCCACGTTTGTTTTTGTCAACATACACAGTCTCTAACTGATCCCGCTGCCAACTTTTCTGTCCAATGCCAGTACCGTTCATCACATGAGTTACTCTGTGAACAAATTTTGGTCCACAAGCAAAAAGTGCAATGACAATGTGATCGACCCGCACAAAAAAAGTCTTAATTAATAACAATTTTACCACATAAGCAGACCAAAGAACTTTCCAGAAGTGAATATGTTGCACTTTGGACCGTTTTGTACCTTTTGACGGTCAGTTTTGGTCCATGGACCGCATATTGGACAGCCGTGGTTTAGACCAAACCCTGTATAGCCCTGGTCTGTTGATGCCAGATTCTGTTTAACTGCATCTGTAACGTCTCCTCCTGATGATGCGTCAACGTTGGCACCAGAAGAAGGTTTAAGGAGGTTTAGGAGCTGATGTGATGCCAGCGGGTAAAAGGTGGCCCCGCCCATCACCTCTGCCAAACATGCAAAGTCACGTTTCAGAAAACCCACCCAGTGTGAGCACTGACCCTCCCCACTGCCATAAACTCAGACCAGAGCCAAGCTGATCTGGAATCTGTTTTCTTTTCCCACATCTGGTCGGAGTCGCAGTCGCCAAGTTTCAGCTCCGATGTTGGTTTTCTGAGCAGACGGAGGAACAGGGGGCAGAGCATTATCAATCAGATCAATAGACTGATCAATTGGCCTTTAACTGATTGAGTTCAGTTTAACTCTCCATCTATGAAGTAGTGACACTTTTGTATTTTAGTCCAAAGAAATATATTTGATGTGTGGTTGCAGTGTCAATATTGAGATCAGGAGGCTTATTTTTCTTTTAAACAAAACAAATTTGTTGTAAAGAATTGTATCATAGATACCACTAAGGATGACTCAAAATAAAATAAAATGAGAAAATAAGTAAATAAAAATCAATTAGTGATCATATTCGTACTAAAGGGGTGGGGCTGCACAGGCATAGAGGGTGATGGGTGTTAATGCTAAAAGCTAACTCATTCATTCATTATCTGAACCCACTTTAGGGTCACAGGGGTGGAGCCTATCCCAGCTCCTTATTTTTGATTTGCTTGTAAATGTAAAGTTTAACATTTTTTCACTGAAACAAAGTGAAAATGTCTGAAACGTCATTATTTCAAGGTTACTATGTCATTGTTGTACTTACAGTCATACTGGTCTGACTGCGACCCCATGTCTTCAAGCGTCCAGATCAACCGCCTCAGTGACTCTTGTTCATTAACGTCCTGGTGGATGAACGTCTGCTGTTTAAGACTGTACATTATCTTTGTGTAATTCTTCTGTTGCACTGATGTCAGCCACTGCCTCTGTGTGACTCTGTCGTGTTGCATCATCGCTGGCCGCCGCCCCCATCACCAATCGCCGTCTTCAGGAGGATTTGGCCTTAGCTGAGTGATTCTAAATGCTTCCAGATGGGGGTAACGCCCGAGCGCCACTTCCTGTGGCCCCTCCCTCTAATCCTCTACCTCTAGCTGATGCTGTCATCTTCTGATTCAACCCAATGCAACAGCAGAGAAAAGCCCATGACTGAGGTTCATACAAACACATCATGGTGAAGAACCTGAAGGACCACCATGTTCATGCAGACCAGGGGTCACCAATCCTGGTCCTCAAGGGCCACTATTCTGCATGTTTTAGATGTATTCCTCTTTCAACATCTGATGGTCATTGTCAGGCTTCTGCAGAGCTGAATGACTGGCTTAGTATTTGTAATCAGGTGTTAGAATAGGGGTAAATCTAAAACAGGAGAGCGGCCCTTGAAGACCAGGATTGGCGACTCCTGATGTACACCATCTACAGGTGAAGAACCAGAAAGACCACCATGTTCAAACATGATCCACAAATATAGAACCTGAAGAGGGGTAACTCTGGTCAAGTATGAGACCAGGAGGTAGTAGTTTCCGAGTTTCACACTTTCTAAGTCAATAATGCTGAACATCAGCAGCATTGAAACTCATCCATGTGAGAGTTTGTTGGTTAAAACCATCACAGCTCATTTGACTGCATTAGTCATAAACTCCCTCCAGACTAGACCATATTAAGTAGATCTTGTTCTACATGGATCCTGCCGTTGTATGTGCAGATGTTTGACTTATGGGTTGAAAACTCCTTGACAGACGTTTCCGTAGTTTCAGATCTGCTTTACAAACCCTGACGATGTGGTAAAACCTGCTCTGATCCATTTCACAGGAAACAGATTCAGATCAAACAGGAAGTGAGAGAAATCACAGATGTTGTGTGGAAAATGCTGCCGTATGATCATTACAAAGATCATCAGTACCCTCCAGAACCATCTTCAGAGCAGGTCTGCACATGTTTACAGCTCAAAGGACATTTTAGGGAGCATTTTAATTTACTTTAAATAAATAATTTACTTTAAACCAATACAAGCCTTATAATATGTATGGAATAAACCCATATTAACTACATGCATGAGAAATAGGATGAGAAATTACAGAAATGTAATTTAATCTAATGCAATCTAATCTAGTTTAATCTAGCGTAATATAACTAACCTAATGTAATGACATCTAGTCTGTTCTAATGTAGTCGGATCAAATACAATATAATAAAGTCTAATATCTCAAATAATCCAGTCTAATCTAACCTAATGTAGTCTAATATAGACTAACCTAATCTAGTGTAATCTAATCTAATGCAATGTAATTAATTAATTTGGCCTAATCTAATGTAGTCTACTCAAACCTAACCCAATGAAATCTAATCTTGCTTTATCTAATCTAATCTAATAATTACTTCCATTTACATGTACTGTGTTAAAACTATGACCAGCGTCAGCTCAAACACTGTGAGACTTAAGAGGATTCAAAAATGTGGAGTCATGTCTGGACCTGATGGATCCTGATCCTGCAGGACTAGCTGCCACCTTCACACAATCTGAGTAAGTGGAAAAGCCTGAAGGGTGCTTACGCAACCAAAAGAGAACCAATCAGAAGCCAGTATGAGGCTGGAGGCAGTCCGTACCTCTGCTGATGCGCTGCTTCTCCCCAGACAGGATCCCAGGGGTGTCGATGATACTGATGCTCTGTAGGACCTGGTTGGGCATCTGAGAACAGATGAACCTGGACCAGAAACACAATGGAGTGTTACACACACAGACACACACACACACACACACACACACACACACACACACACACACACACACACACAAAGCAGCCCTGTTTCACTGTGGAACAAAGAGTCAAAGACCTCTGCTTGGATTTCAACACTTTTTAATATTAATTTAATGATGAAAACCCACTACACTGACCTCTGTTCACTACTGATTCACAAAATGGACTCATGATCCTGATCTATATGTTCTCTTTCTACTATTATATATTTAAAACAGCTCAGTGTTTAGAACAGAACACTCATGTTAGTTAAGGTTCCGTTATGATCTAAAGTGGATATGACCAGTGAAATAGTAACATCTAAATAACAACATATGGAAACATTTGTGCATGTTTTAGGGTGATTTTTTTTTTATTATTATATTATGAAAATATTTAAATTGAAAAACTATGTTTTTAAAATGTGAATAACATGAAGAACCTGAAATTTCCTTAGAAAAATAGGTGTATTTTTTAATAATATTTTGCATGATCTGATTCAACATCTGAGACACCATTGGTCAGTTCCTGTGTTTTAAAATTCAACAGTGCATTGTAAAAAAAAAATAAATACATGAAAATAAAACTAAAAACAATCCAACCATTTACATTGCTGTAAACCATTATTTATTTTAACTTATGGTTTGAAATCTGTCTTTTAACTTGTATTTATTGTTACATGTGTTGCACAACATCAGTCAGATCATCCTTGTAAATTGATCAAATCTGGTTAATAAGGGTTAAATGGGTAATAAGCTTACACTTCAGACAATTCAAAATGTTCATATATGTTCAAGTTATTCACATTTTTGTGAAATTATTTGTTTTAGGGCAAATATAGTAAAATGACATAAAAATGTTTACATTCACAAATAACATTTAAACTGGTCTAAATGTGGAACTGGAACTAAAATGATTCATATCCTCAGTGCAATTTTTGTATTTCACAAATTCATCTCAGGGGCCAGACTGGATCCTTTGGGGAGGGGGGCAGACTGGTCCCAGAGCACATGTTTGAGACCTGTGACTTAGAAGCTTCTTTTTTTTTTGCTGATTATGTCATAGTACTACATACTACTTTATTATTGGAATCCATTGTATTTATGACTATTATTGTTCAGTCATCTGTCAGAAAACCCATTGTATCATTTCTTCTGTTTTTCTTCCAGGTTGTATTTTAGTCGTATCGCTGTGACCTCTGTGTGATCTCGTATTTAATGTCAGAGTTAAATTTAGTGCCATCGTCAGCCGCTATAAATCGCCTCAGTTCTTCTGATCGCAGGTTGGCAACGGAAAAAAACACTACGACTGAACTGACATGAGCTGACGCAAAACCCACTTCCCCCTGGAAACAATAAGACATTGTCAAAGGTTCCTCTTGTTCGTGGAGAAACCAGAGGGTCCGGGTTTAATTTAAGGATGCCCGGGTTCAACCGCACTCGGATAAAAACACACACGGTCCGAGGGCTCCTGCTCTTAGAAATATTTCTGGAAGAGGAAACACGTTTGGACCGGAGAGTTTGGGCTAAATTTAACCACAGGTCTGATAGCACTGACTGTGGTGTGTGTTGTGTGTCTGTCTGTGGTGTTGTGCGTCTGTCTGTGATGTGTGTTTACATGTGTGTCAGAGGTGAAGGCGGTCACTTCCCTCATTCAGAGTGTTTTGAGGAAAAGCAGTGGTAGGAATGTGATGAGGAGACAGAACATTCATCTGGTTTCACAGTCACTAATTATAGACGGCACTGGCCACTATAGTAGATACACCTACTCATACATCTAATGTCATGTCAAAGTCATGACAGTTCAGGGGGTCACATTCAGCCCAAATTGATGCCAAACAGGATGAACCAGTAAAGTAGTTTCATAACAACCTTTACAAAACAACTTAATCTGACCAATATTCTGAGTTCATCATTTACACGTGTTCATTATAATGTACAGATCACAAATCATTTTGAATATTGATAAAATTACAATTATTTTTCTTGAACAATTTAAAGTTGTTCATGGATATTTTTGATTACTTGTATTTTTTGTGAATTTGTTTGTCAATGTAAATACTTTCACCATGTAATTTTACTTTTTACAATAAGTCAAAGATAAAAATGTGTGGTTATCATTATTTATAGATTGTTATGATATTATTTTACTGGTCTGACCCACTTGAGGGGGCTGAATGTAAAACCAAGAATTAAAATGATTCTTAATATCTTCAGTGTAATTTTTCCATTTGATGAATTCATCTTATGGGCCAAACTGGACCCTTTAATGGGCCAGTTTGGGTCCAGGGACCACATGTTGGACAGCCCTGATCTAATATCTAATCATCTAGTGCTGGTCTAAATGAACCACTGGAGTTAAACTAATCATCAAAGTGATTTAAGAGGTCACATTAGAACAATGATTGGATGCCAACAAACAGATGATCAATATTGACTGGCCACTTTATTAGGTACAGCAGGTACTAGTGAGGTATACATAATAAAGTGGCTGGTGTTGAACATGTTTAGGGTCATTTGTCGATGTTAGTTTTACTTTCATGCAATAATTTAATGATTAGACCAAGACATCCTGTTATTCATGTCTTATCGTTTTCTTTTGTGTGTGTGTGGTTGTGTTTTTCCTGTTATTTTTATTATACTTGTACTACAGAGCAAGTGTAACACACAATGATTCCCCCTGGGATTAATAAAGTATTCTGATTCTGACTGTTTTGTCTTTAATAAAACCACAAAAACTATGGTTTCTTAAACTTTCCCCACTGGTCTAATATTTATGGCACTAATCGCCAAACTATCGGTTGATATTCACTATCCAGTTCTATGTTCACATCTGTATCTCAAACACGCCTCCATCATAAACTGATTCCTGACATCAACACATGTGTTTTGTGTTTTCACCTGTTGAGGAACGAGTTCCCAAACGCATTGAGTTTCCTGAACGGCTTCTTGGGGTCGACCACCAGGGCGTTACCAGGGACAACGCCCTCATTCTCTCCATACATGACAGCAATGAATCCATCAGTGGTAGGTTCTGGACCAATCCGCATCCCAGGAAAGTCATTTTCCAGCAGATACCTGAGGACAGAGGTCAGCAGCATTGTTAATATTTAGAGTTTTAGAACAGACACCAGATGAGTAATGATAATAAATTAACCCTCTATAAATGAAATAAACAGTTTTAATGTTGAAACTGTCCACTAATTAGACTGAAAATTAACATTCACTATGTGGAAAAGGGTTAAAAAGTTGAATTTGAACCAAATAAACAAACTTTGAATGTGTAAAACAGAAAAGCACTATATAAGTGCAATCAATTATTATTACTACTAATAATAATAATAATAATCTGGCTCATATTTACACATATTTCAATATTACTCAATTATCCTTAACAGTTTTAATGTAAAAAAAAAAACAAGCCCTTCTCTTTCGTGCAGAGACAGAGGTTTCATAAACCAAACAACCACACAAATATCTGAAAAATATATCAAAAATATCCAAACTATCAGAGTGAATTTGACAGAATCAAACCCAGAGATGACAGATGTGGTCTGTTTTATATCTACTGTTGGAAGACGTTCACATTTGGAAATTTTTGTGTCATATTCTGAAGGTTTTAACTGTCGTTTCTGCCTGAAACTCTAATGCATCATGGTTCAGATGTGTTTCTACCACATGATGCCTGGTCTGTCTGAGGTTTCAACCTTTCACACAGTTTTATCCTGTGAAAGAAAAGTGAAAAAGGAAGGAAGACAAAGACACAGAGACGGGTCTCCAACATCCTGTTTATCACAGGATTTCAGATCTTCAAAGAGAATGAGGATGAAGATGAGGGCGACGATGAAGACAAAGATGAGGACAAGGATGAGGATGAAGATGCAGCAGCCCACATTCAGGTCTCACATCCAGATTTCACTGGAATGAAACTGAACCATTACCAGACTTTTTTTTTTTTAATCAGAACCAGTGAATGAAACAAACACATTGTATGTCTTGTTTCCTGTTTGACCTTTAACCTGTTAATCATGTCTCCTTAGGTTCATCTGCTCCACCAGAGAAAGAAAATACACATCATGACTTGATCAAACAGTCAGGTGACCTAACAATGACCCTGACCTTTGACGACACTGTACATGGTTGACCTTCATCCATTTGACCTGATGGTTCAGATCAGGTTCAATTTATTTATTTACTGGGTCATCTCAAAAACTTCACAAACACAGGTCAAATATTACAGTATACCAGAACTGGGCCTGGACCTGGACCAGGATCAGGACTTAACCTGGGTCTGGACTGGATCAATCTGCTGGTTTCATTTCAGTTTCACCACAGGAGAAGAACCACCAAACACACTGACTCTGCATTTTATCAGTGAGCTGTTCCCATGATTCATAGTGTTCCTCAGGGCAGGGCGGGGCCCAAGTAGCAGCAACGCGTACACACACACACACACACACACGCACACACAGAGGCCTGTAGGTCTTTTTATAGACCTGCTGCTGTGGTTTGTATTGGTTCATTTCTGTGGATCTGTGCTTAAAGCTGATCTCATTTCAGTTCTGTAGCTTATAAACACAGCATCCATACTGTTTTCTGTCTGTCCAGCACTGGCTTCAGATCAGTTTATCCATGCATCCTCTGATGACCTACTGGTTTCACTGACCGTTGTGCTGGGTCCAACTCAAGTCAAACAACAAGTCACATGACCTCCTCCACAGCCGTGTTTACAGACCGAGGTCATGAACACAGAATGTTCAGTGGCGTTTACAAAACACAACCTCAATTATAGTGTTTCCATGACAACAGGTTGATGAGATGGAGTCAGGTTTCAGCTCATCTGGAGTCGGTCTGGTCCGGTTCAGTCCTGGATCTGGATCTGAAGGTCCCGGATGTTCAGCGGTTGAACACAAGGGCATCAACAGCTCCAAATGGAATCTATTGTTTGAAGGTGTAATTCCACTGTCAGCCTCTAGAAGTTGCTCTCATTGATTTACGCAACAATGAACTAAAAAATAAGGTTAGAAACCATTTCCCATGAGCCCTTATGGTCTAATTTTTTTCCATTATCAAAACATAAAATGACTCCTACACTATCATGAATCAGCAAGCTAACATTTATAATGGATTGGATTTATATTGCACTTTTTTGGCCACTCAAAGCACTTCACATTAGTGACCAATTATTCATTTACTCTCACATTCTCCCTCTGGTGGTGGTAAACTGCATATGTAGCCAAAGTTGTCCTGGGGCAGACTGACAGAAGCGTGGCTGGCATTTGGCACCTACAGGCCTTCTGACCACCACCAAACATTCATACACCAGTGTGAATGACACTGGAGGCAGGAGGGTGAAGTGTCTGCCCATGGACACAACGGTCTGACTAGATCAGAGCTGGATTCAAACCAACAACCCTTTGGTGATTGGACAACCTGCTCTAACAACTGAGCCATGGCCACCCCAATTTTAGCTCCACCCCATTTATCCAAACATGGTCACTTCTAGCACTGAAAACAACAACATGGCAACAACCAAAACACAGAGTGACTTTTAAATCACAGCTCAGAAACAACTAGAGACATTTTATATCCCAAAGGTCAACTTTAGCATCAGCTCATAATTCAACTCTTAATGAAATAACAGACAAACTGACGGTAGTGTTCATGGCCAAGGTGTTGATGTTTCTATCATTTTATTTATTGTGTTTTTGTTGTTCTTCACATCATCTGTGAATGAATATAGTTTAAAATATGCACATTTATTCTAAAAAAAACCAATACTTTAATAATGCCCATGTATTGGTGCATCTCCATGGTGGTCTGAAATAAAAAGGTGATATTTTTACTTTAGTGACTCTTTCACATGCATAAACGATGTTTTAGTGGTTTGACACTGGTTGAAGTTTTTATACACTTTTCAGTTGTAATCAATTAATTCCATTTGATCATTGAGCCCATTTTCATAACAATACAAATAACTGCTGTAATCACGCTTACATGCACCTGAGAAATGTGATTATGGAAAAACCTTTGTTTATATGTTTCAGTTCATTATTTGATTTGTTTCAGACTACATACATACATTATGACACAAGATTAACACTTTCTGTCATTTTCAAAACATCCAGTCTTGTCTCGCTGCCCATGGCAACATTTAAGTGTCAGTGTGAGCTGTTCAAATGTGGGAGGAGCTAATAAGACGACAGCAAAGGTCACATGTTACCGCTATTCTTCATTTCATTGTTTGTTTACCATTTTCCTTAGATTTATGCTGTTGCTGTGTAACTTCAGTTCATATAGTTGGGGGATTTTTTTTTTTTACACATGCAGATCTGTAAAAAAAAAAAAAGAATAAATAAATAAATCAGATGAACCTATTTACATATGTGAAGACAGAGTCTTGGGGAGAAATCTAGTTGTGTTAATAGGATTTTTCACAATCAGATAACCGATATTAGATAAATCAGATTATCATGTTTACTTGATCAATACTAATTGAATAACTGCAGAAATTGAATAATGATGATAGTTCTGGTGTGGATCTAAATAGCTCACTGATTCCAGTCTGACATTTTCATCTCATCCTGTAGCTGCAGCTCTAATGGTCATGAATCTGATGTCAGATCAGTTTACAGTTCCTATGGTGACTTCCCACTATGTACATGTAGGTCTGTTAAAACCATGAACACACAACCCTTTGACCTCTGAACCCTGAACCTCCAGCCACATCCTTATGTTTATGTGTGTGTAACAGGAGGAATCCAAGGTCAAAGATCAATGGTTTGCATGTTCTACATTAGATGTGGATCAGGAATATAATTAATGGGACATGATTTATAATGTATCTTGGTTCTAATTTTTGATGAGTGGTAGAACATCCAGAACCGCTCAAGGTCAAAGCTACAAATAACCATCTTCAATCTGTTTTCATGTCTGATATGTCCTATTTGTTTTTTTCCATATTTTTTGTCATGTTTTGTCCAACAATCATTTCTAACCATAAATACAACATGTTCAGTTGTGTTTTGTGTGAATCTGGACCATGTGAATGTTTTCATCATCTGACATGATAAAAAAAAAAAAAAAAAAAAAAAACACAACACAAACTCCTGCAGGTTAAAGCAGATTTTTCAGAGCAATGAAATAAATCTGAAACAAACATTAAACTAATAACAATGACACAAACAGTAACACTAAGTTCATGTAGAAAGTGGAAAACGCCTGCAGAGTCTTCTGAAGATCATGTGACATGTTAAAGACCAGAGTTAATGCCAGATCATGAACATTCAGTAAAAGTCAAATAGAGTTCAATGCTTTGCTCATGGACACTTCAGATATGTGGGATTAAACCTCAGACCTCATCTCCAACAGATTTAACACTTATCTGAAGATTGAAACCAGATCAATTTTAACATCAGATTTTATCCCTACATTGATTTAGGCTCCGTTCACAGCAGGTCTTAATTCCGATTTTTTTTTTTTTTGCGTGCTTGTTCCTTTTACACATTAAATGTGACTTCTTATAGTTTCAAGTCTGAACTGAATGTGACCTTGAAGTGACCCACATGGACTAAAGAGGTCCTGACGTAATATGTAACCACACACACATACACACACACACACACACACACACACTTTACAGATTTACTCCTGGGATGCACAATTATGACGTTTGTCGCATTTTAATGATGTAAAGTTTGGATGAATACGATCAGGCTGTTCAAACTGAAGTTAGATTGGGAAAAAAAAATCAGACATGTATCAGATTTAGGACCAGATATGAAAGTGTCCTTGGTCACATTAGTGTTGTTCAAACTATTGATAGACCAATATATCAGCTGGCCAATATTTTTTTTTTTTTCTTGTATCAGTATCGGCTTATTGCATTGATCAATATGTTCTTTTTTTTCCCCTTCCATGATTTACTGACACGTGACGTTCACAGCACCTTCATATTCTTGGAGATACCATTGTTTAAACTGAAAAAAATAAATAAATAAATATATATATATATATATATATATATATATATATATATATATATATATTTATAATAATATTTATCAGGTTAACTGTCACCATTTTTAGTTTCTAATTATAAGTAAAGAAGACTTTCTGGCATTTGTTATCATTTGACAGAGAAAAAAATCATTATCAGTTCCAAATATCAGCTTAGAAATATAAGTGCCCAGTATTGGTCACCAGCTCAGGCTGATGTATAACAAAAAAAAGAGAGCAGTATCAGTCCCAAAAATATCCATACCGGTTGATCACCAGTTCAAAATGTCTGTAACAGATTAGACACAGGTCATATATGGGCACAAAATTCAGATTTGAGCCACATTTACCTGCAGTTTGAACAAGACCTTTATCTGGTTTCCTTTTCCAACTCTTCTAATGACTTTTTACACCTTCAGACTAATTCAATAAATCATAACGTTGTGAGTCGTCTTTCCGTTTGTTCATTTGTTGATGAAAACAATGATGCATGAAGCTGAGCTGATCAGAACCAGATGACAATATTAAAATAAACATTAACACAGGAGTTTTTCTTAAATCTCAGCAGGACAGTGATGTGTTCACAGTCCAGCTAATAATATAGAAAACTACAGAACTGCCCACTGACTGTTCACATGTAATGTCACGTCTCAAAACAAACTCTAAAATCTGATTCAATCATCAAGTGTTATTTAATCAAGGAAATTAAACCAAGGCACTTTTTATTCCCCAACATTAAATAAAAATGAACCTTCATAGGAAATAAACTAATCCAATCAGACACATCATCACATCATTAAAAAATACTACACTACCTATGATTCTCTGCAGCTTCAGACCTTGAAAATACAAAATCAGCCAAAAAACAGATACATTATCTATAGCTAAGAAACGTTCAGGTTTTGTATGAATCATTGCCACTAAACTAAATATTAAAAAAGCAGAAGTAGAAGAGTTAAGTCACATGACATTAAGACGACAAAAAACACTTAAAAACTAAAGTAATTAACTATTAACACAGTTAATGTCTCAGATATTAGGACTACAAATTACACTCTTATTTGATGCTTCTTTAATTTAATATTTTTCAGCTTTTGTTTCAGCAGCTTCATATCACATGACCCAGATACGAGTGACATTTGATTGCATTTTATCTCTATATTTTAAGTAAAATCATTCTTTTCCCCACTCTCTTTTATGTTATGCGACTATGATTTTTTTTTTTTTTTTTTTTTAAAGGCTGAGGTTTTCCCATAATTACAATGTAAAAGTCCTAACATGCTTCTGTCTTAAAAAACACATGATGCAGAGCTGAGCCCAAGTGTCAGATCCAGATTGTGATTCAGAGGTTACCAGTTCTAAATCCAAACACTGCCTCCGTTATGGATTCGTCTCAAACAAAATTAACTGAATATTATGAGTGTGAGAATAAAAACAACCCAAACTGACCTAAACCTGCCATTAATGTTTCTTGTAAACACTAATAAACAATAATATTTAATTTGATGACATGTTTACCTCAATGTAGGACAATAACAATAATTAAATGTGTTCAAATATTTCACAGGGAGATTAAATCCTTAGTTGAACTGTAAGTGTTCCAACCCCAACCCTAACTAAAGCCAGACTCCATTGGAAAATAAGTCATGTTAATACATTTTCAAAGTTTTGAAGCAATTCTTATCTCGACAATAAAGTTTAAGAAAAATTGTTATAAAAGACATTGCACTCTTAAATTCGGCTTTAAGTTAATGCACTAATAATATAATTTGTTGCTGATTCTTCAAGTTTTTGGGGGAAATATGCTTGTGCATTTGAAGCCGCGTCACAGGGGGGACGCGTTTTCATGTGGGATGACTAAGTGGAAAATCTGTACGGAAAACAATGAAATACAAACGTAGAAGTGGATTTATTTAGGCCGGATTAACCGCATGAAACGTTCATTTTATAAACCATATGATGATGTGATTAAATATTTGATTATGTGTCATATGTCTTCAGATTGTGTTAAACTTAGTGTTTTTTCTTCGAAATCTGGGTCTGTTCTGTCATAGTTTCTCCTCTGTGGACAAATCCAGCCCCGTTTCCACCTGTTCCTCTCTGTACCGGGCTCGGTTCTGCTCGTACCTGATGAAGGTGGTCTTTCCTGTGGAGTACTGTCCGACCAGCAGGACCATGGGTTTGCTCTGGAAGTCGGCGGCCTCCAGCGCAGGGGAGTGGAAGTCATGGAACAGGTAGGTCTCCTCCAGCGGCAGGAGCTTCTTGGTGTACAGGGTTTGCAGCCCCTCGGTTACTGTCTGATACATCTCCCCCTCCTTGTTCCGGCCTCCCTGCTCCTGTTTGACCCAGCTGAACATCCCGCTGCCGCCTTTAACTCCAAACAACTTCCTGGTTTCGTTGTTTCCAAACGCGTCGGTGCGTTTTTTCTGCACTTTACGCTCACTTTGCGCTTGTTCCGTGCGGAGCTCTGTGTGTCTGGGGTTGACTCTGGCTCCGGGAGAGGGGGGGTCCGCTCTGCACTGGGCTGGTCGTGGACTCGGAGCGGACACAGGCTGCTCTGTTCCACCGGGTCCTCCTACCTGGATCCTGGAGCCCAACGGCGCCGCCCTGCGCTCTGACGCACCGACTGGGGATGTGTGCACGCACCGCGTTTCCTGGACGCAGGATCCACATGGATTCTCAAGGACCCGCATAGACCCGCCTACATCCACTGGGACCCACATAGACCCATAACCACAAGACTGGACCAGCATGAAACACACCGGGCCATATGGATTCATATGGACCCACAAGGACCAGACTGGACCTGAGAATCCACATGGACCTGCTTAGACCCACAGTGATTTACATGGACCAGAATGGACTTGAAGATGCACATGGACCCGTGCAGACCCATATAGACTAGAGTGGACCCCTGTTGACCCATATGAACCCTTGTGGACTCCCTAACATTTCAAACATGTTCAGTTAGTTTTAGATTCTTCCCGTGTTTTATTCACATCATAATGAATATTTATTTATTTTTGTACTCAAATCATGTTTTGTTTTCATGTTAAATCTCTTTATTTTTGTTTGAATCACTTTAACATTTAATTTTTATCTGCTGGTGTGGTTTGTTGTAAAACTAGTTTTATTGGATGTGAATCACATCTTTATTATTTTTCTTAATCTCAGTCTCAGTTTAATTTGCTCTGGGTAATAAATCTGGTTTTTGTGGCTGTAGGTTTCTGTCTTTTGTCTCCCTCTGATGGAAGAAACATAAAACTGCACTGAAACAATTTAGAAATAATACAAATACTGTTCATACTGATTCAAACACGGCTGTAAATAACTACATTAAACGCATTTTAACTTTTCAAATTATAGAATATAATCTTTTTTGTCATTACACAAGTACAAAGACATTTAAATGTGCAGTCATCGTCAAGATGTCATCACTAAAATATGTAAAAAAAAAAAACTAAACTAAAAAAAAACAACAACAATAAAACAAGGTATAAAAAAACTATAAAATGTAAAATGTTGCAGGTAAAAATAGGAACAAAAACGTTACACACAGTATTCACACATAAGTCCTTAAACAGCAATTCATTCACACTATTTCCAGTTGACGTATTGCACAATGTAAGTATTGCACTAAGAACACATTCAGTATTAAGCGTCTTAATGACATCAGCATAAAAGCTGTTCCTGAGTCTGTTTGTTGTTGCTTTTATTGTGCTGTCGTGTTTACCAGAGGGAAAGCAGCTCAAAAAGCTCACGTGTCTGGTGAGAACGATCACTGATGACCTGTTTTGCTTTTGTGAGGCAGTGTTAGTGGTAGAAATCATCCAGACAACGCAGGGAACAACCAGTGATCTTCTGGACTGTGGAGTGTTTTCCTGTCAGCAGCTGCAGAACCACACACCGATAACAGTGTCTGCTCTGGAGGGAGCAGTAGAAATACACCAGCAGTGTCTGTGTGAGTGACACTGATGATGATCAGGTTCATGGTTATAAAAACCTCTTTAGTTTCTGTAAAATCCTGGATGTTAGAGGTTTTTATGTTTTATTATTATAACAGTTTGAATCATTATCTATGACAAAAACAGGAAAAACTGATCACTAAATCCTTCTGACTTAATCAGTTCAAATCCCCTCCCATTTCAATTCTAATTATATACATTATTGGCCCTCCCCTCCCTGATTGGTTAGTTGGTTTATACCAAATTTAATGAAATTTCAAAGGTCAAAGGTGAAGGTCACTGAAATGTGTTTTCACATTGATCAGAGATCAATCATATAGTTTCTTTTTGCTCTCACTGTTGATATGAATTGAATCAGAACCTTTAAGGACTGTGTTTTTGTCTTTTTGTCCAGTTTACTCAGTTCCTGTTCTGATTGTTGTTACTATTGTGATTATCACCGTGGTTGTTATTGTTTATATTGTTTATATAGTTGATATTTTCCTGTAAGGGTTTTCAGCACTGTCTTCTTCCTTGCCCCCTCCCCTCCTTCCAATGTGGTTCATCTAAAGTAAACTCATAATAAACAGTAGAATATCCAGGGGAGCCTCATATCTGTTATGGAGTTTCTCCTGGCAAAGCACATATGATGCTCATCACCAAAAGACAGTCACATGACCAATCTGATGATATGATGCTTACATTACATTTATTAATATGTGGTCGTATGTATTATTCTGTTTTTCAGTTTCCCAACATACTGTAATATTGATCAAATAAAACAAACAAGGTGGGTCAACAATAAGCTTTAGGGAGAAAAAGTTAAACACTGCGCACACACACACACACACACACAATCATACAACTCTACAATTATCATGAATGTAATTATAATGAAAATAACATAAAATAAAGTCCAAAAGCCCTGCTGTGATCAAAATATGGGATTAATTAAAACACTTCCTAAACAGGTCAGCAGGTGTCACATTTTAGCCAAACATAGCTACATTGAAATAATGCTAAATAGCAACAAAAAAGTAACAATAAAGCACAATATGAATCCAATATTCAACAGAAATACAACTATTTTGACCCAGAAAATAGTGTTGTGATCTAAATTCTAAATATACAACATAAATAAACCAAATCCTAAATGCATGCGACACTGTTGCTGCAGCAGAGCTAGCAGCAGAGCTAGCAGCAGAGCTAGCAGCAGAGCTAACAGCAGTACCACTCTGGCTCCACTCTCCATCTTTCTGTTTTTGAAGAGAAATTTTAGACATTTATATTTTCCCCAGCTTGTTTTGTAATTTTCAGAGTAAATGTAAGTGTTCATGTTTTTTTTTGTTTGATTTTGTTTCTTATTACTAGTTTTATGTCAGTGGTTCTTAACCCTGGTCCTCAAGGCCCACTATCTTGCATGTTTGAGAGGTTTCCCTCTTCCACCACACCTGATGGTCATTATCAGACTTCTGCAGAGCTGGATGACAGGATGATCATGTGAATAAAGTGTGTTGGGACAGGGTCTAACATGCAGGGCAGAGGACCAGGGTTTAGAATTACACTTTTAGATCATGTTCAGTCTCATTAAACATCACTTTGATGTCAGTATATTCTATAAAAGCTCTTAAAATACACATACTGCTTCTCATTAAATTGTTGTTTCATTTCATGTCTATCATATGTATCTTGGATTATTGTCTTGTTTATTCTAACTTTGGAGAATGCTATTTTTTTTTTTTTTTTTTAGAAATCTTGGGATTTTTTGTTTTTTTTTAAAAAATCTGTTTGTTATTTTTACAAAATTGTTCTTGCTTGTGTTATATTGTGTGAACAAATAATACTTTTAAATAATAAATGTTAAATAAATACATGTACAAATTTTAATTGGAATAATAAAAATAATAATACAAAAAAAGAAAAGTCTTGGTACTTTGAAGTAGAATTTGAATTCTGTCAAAGCGTTTCTTTATAAATCAATTGGCTTAATTTATAACAAACAGAAAATTGTGAAATTTTTATTTAGTTTGATCCAAATATATTCAGGAGGAAAATATTAACATTTAACAGATTAGCAGATTAGTTTAACATTGAAGGTGTAACTTTATCTTATGTCTGGAAAACAACCTAAAGTTCATGTTTTATTTTATCTGTAGAAATAAAACCTAGAATTTAATCAGTTCTGTGTTTGTCCAGCAGGAGGCGCCACATACCTTTAAAACACCACCAAAACCAACTGTTAAAAAAAATTTTTTTTATTGGAAAACACAAAAAAAACAGGTAATAAATACAGAAAAGGACAGAATCAACAGTTAATACCAAACCCATCAGAGGTTTTATTACAAAAAGACAGAAAATATGAGTTTCATGGATTTTTCTCTTATTAAAAAAATCATAAAACGACCCTTTCAAGCAAATTTAATGACACATTCTGATCCTTTACAAATTATTCACCAGGTTTAGATTCAGTATTAGTCATTTGTCTTCCTAAAAATCACATTGTTTTGATTGTTTTTAGTTCTAAAATAAAAACAAAACAAAACAAAAAAAACAGCCGCTCACATGTCTTTAAAACATAATAGACTTTGACAGGAAGAAAAGATTTAACTCAAGCAGACGATGATCTTCACGTGATCAAATGTCGTTTTTGTCAATGTTCCACAAGTATAGATCAAATCAAAACTCATTTAAGGCAAAAAATTAACTCTTAATTTACCAACAGATTACTGAAACTGACAGATGTATTTTTTAAATGGCCAGAAGTAAACAGATTCAGATTAAAATGAAAGCATGTAGATAAAATACAAAGCATTATTTGGCACAATTCATTCATTCATTAAAACATGTTTCCAAAATCGGCCTTAAAATAAAGAGAAGAATTGATACAAATGTATAAGTATTAAAAGTTATCAGACTGTACATCAGGAAAATCACAAAACGACAAACCAGAAATATTCATGTTAATGAGTCGTTATAATGAGAAAAAGACGAGAAACTGATGGAGATAATTTAAGGTTTTCAGTGTATTTTTGTTGATTTTTTAAAATATTTTATTTGTTTAGATTATTGACCGATAACTTTAAGATGCTGTGAAATAAATGTTTTATTCTTTTAAATCCACTAAAAGACATCTTATCAATTAAACCTGAAGAAAAAACTAAATGAAGTACATTTTAGAATATTTAATGAATTGGAATTATTTTACAGATTTAAGATTTAAGAATCAGAACCAGGTCCAGACCCAGAACTAAACCAGATCCAGGTCCATATTCAGATCTAGATGCAGACCAGACTTATGTTCAGATCCAGGTCATTCTCTTTATCCACATCCCTATCCATATCTAGACCCAGGCCAGATCCATATCCAAATCATGTCCAGACCCAGACCAGATCCAAGTCCACATTCAGATCCAGATCTAGACACAAACCCAAACCAAGAGCCAGACCTAGACACGGAACACATTCAGATCACCTGATGAGCAGATGCTAAAGGATGCTATCAGATGCTAACACTGTCTTTGCGTCATTCTCATCTGTGAAGCTATTAACCTGTAACAACATTTATGATCATTATAAACTGCTTCTATTTCAACCTGATAAATACTTTGGATCAGACATAAATGTCCTCGAGCTTATTTATATCTATTTTTTTGTAAAATGTGGGGGTTAATATTTACACCTTCTGGTTTCTTTAACATATCCTTGTATTTATTTATTGCCTGTTGAATTAAAGCAGGTTTTAGTTCAAATCTGTTCATGATTCATTATTGATGACAGGTTTATTGTCTACGGATCATTTAATGAATCCTTCATTAAATAGAAACTGTGTGTGTGTGTGTGTGTGTGTGTGTTAGGGTGACCAGACATCCCGCTTTTATTGAGACAGTCCCGATTTGGGGTTGTCTGACCCGAGTCCCGACAAAAGTCTGTCGAGACATGGATTTGTCCTGGTTTTTTCCACTTGCTACATTTGAGCAGCAGGCAAATAATCCTAAATATGAATATTAAACACCGCATTGACCACTAGCTTGTGTATATTGTGACTAATGGCTTCAGATAGCATCCCACCTTCATCAAATTCTAAGGACTCTAAATTCTCAGTTGCCATGCAATAATAAAAACAACATTGCTGTATAACACAAAATATAGCAGTTCCACTGAAAGGCCGGTGCATGAGGATATTTTGACAAATAAAGGCTGGTTCCAAATAAGCAGGGTATAAGTGATTATGAATCAAGTCTTGACCACTGGTGCTGCAGGGTTTTTCTCTTAACTTGTTTTGTTTAGTTTCTAGGCTATGTAGTGCCTACTGTGTTTTTTCAGTCAATTGCTGCGTCAGTGGAGCGAAAAGTAAAAAAAAAAAAAAAAAAAACTGTTGGAAAATATTCATTTGAAAACTCAGGGGAAGCAGGTGGTACGGCATGGCATGGTTAATCCACACATTGCTATGGCACACTGTTATTTAAAATACAACTACAAACAAAATGTCATTAGAGATAATAAGAGCACCGTCACGTTTATGTGAAAAAAAAAGAAGCATGCACAAGCATGGTCGCATGCAAAAGTGTCCTGGTTTCAGACTAGGGAAATCTGGTCACCCTAGTGTGTGTTTATATGTTGGAATCTGACAGTATTTACAGAGTGTTGTGGTTTGTGTTTCAGTGTGTGTAGTTGTTTCAGTTATTTTTTTGTTTCTGTATTTGTGTCTGTGGTTGTGTTTAGTTTTTGTTGTTGACATCTCTGCAGATCGTGTTTATCATTGTGTACATGTTGTGTGTCTGTCAGGGTGTGCAGTTGTGTCGTCATGCGGAGGTGTCGGTTAGTTCTTGTCATTGAATGAGTGCAGATTGTGTGTCTGTCGTTGTGCGTCATTGCATCTGTGGTTGTGTCATCATTGTGTGTTTGAGTGTCTGTAGTTGTGTATCTGTCACCTTGTCGTCGTCGTGTGTCTGTTATGTTAGTTCTTGTCGTTGAAGTCTCTGCAGATCCCTCGGACCACTGCTGGGATTAGCTCTGTGAGGCCGATGAAGTCTCTGGTGAAGAAGGTGTGGCCTTCTTTGGGTTCGGACGCCATCGCCTTCAGGTCCTCCAGAGGAGCCCAGGCCACACCCACAGAGAAGATGGTGATGCCTGATTGGTGGAGAGGTGTCAGTGTGAAGAATGTGTCAAGCTGAGAACTTTCAGGTCTCTATAAGATGCTCACCTTTCTTCTGTCCTTCCAGAGCTGGAATCTGGACATCGTCATACGATTGGCCATCGGTAATGATAATGAGGAAGTTCCGACCCGGTCCAGTCCGTCTGTTGGACACAAAATCACATTAAAGTATAAAGGAAAAAATTATCAATATAACACCAAGTAACTTTAAACAGCATCTAGTGTTTGAAAAAACTACATATTCTCAAATCAACAACTGGTAGGATCTCCAAAGGTAAATTGGTGTTTGGGGTGGGGCCTAGGGGAGGGGCCAGACAAACCCCTACACCCCTGCCCAGATCAGAGTTACCAGGGCCCCACTCTGTGTAAGGGAGGGGCTCCTCAGTGAGTGTCCATAGGCCTGGGTAAATCAGACCCTCCTCTGGTCCCAGCCTTCTGGTCTGGGGGAGATTGGGTCATGGAATCTGAATGGACCATGTTTAGCATCTCCACTACCACAGCAGCTGTGCAGAACTTCCAGAGAACCCCATGTTGGAATTCCCCTGGTTGTGGACACCAGGGATGCCATCAAACTGAAGATGGAGTCCTACAGAGTTTGGATGGCTCCTGGAACTCCTGCTGAATGATACCATTTTTTTGGCGGTTACTGGTGGTAAAAGTGCATTCAGATCAGATCATGGAGCAGGACTTTGGATTGGCCTCTAAGAAGTTCTGGTAAACCAGATCAACCAGGGCCTCCACAAACACTGAACAGTGAGGATGGAATTCTATTGACCTCAATTAGGGATATCATCAGATGGTGGAAGGACTAATTTGAGGACTCTAGACATGAGGCTGTCTTGGTTGACATGCCTCTTCAACATCAGGTGGTCAGGGACAGCACCATCAGATTGGCACACAGGGTGGAGGTTCTCATTTTAAAGAAGTAGGACTGGGGTGTCAGTTCCATCTCTAGGGGGGATCACAGTCCTCACCCTGCCTGGGAAAGTCTACGCCAGGGAATTAGAGAGGAAGGTCTCCCAATAGTCAAACCTCAAATCTGATAGGGACAATGTGGTTCTCAAAGTGGTCATGGAGCACTGGACCAGTTCTTCAACTACTGCAGAGTCCTGGAGGGTTCATGGGGCTTCACCTAGTTCACATATTTTGGAGAAGGAATTGACAGTGGATGCGAACCAAAAACAGAAGCTCTCAGATTGATCCATGTTCTTACTCTCACATATGACCATGAGCTACAAGTAGTGATCCAGTGAACCGGATCACAGAGTGGACTCTACTTGAAATGGTTCTAGACTCTAACTGAACAGGTTCTGGATGGTGTGTATTACCTGAACAGGTTCTGGATGGCGTAGGTGATTCCAGCACCCGTGGCCGTCCCTCCGCTCATGTAGGAGATCCTCCTCAGTGCATTGATGGCATCCTCCTTCCTGGGTTGATCAAACAGGCCAAACTCCAGCCTCTGGTCATAAGTGAACTGGACCGCACCTAAACCAGAGCCACGACACGCACACTCAGACCTAGATTGTTCATCAGTTCAATAACAATAGCTTCAGAGTCTGATGCTGACCAATACGAGCCCCGATGTCTGAGATGTCGAAGCTTCTGGCGATTCCTGCAAGAAATTCAAGCATCATCCTGAAGTTGGAGTCTCCGATGCTGGAGGATCCGTCAATGAGGAAACCAATGTTCACCGAGTTGTAACAGGTTTTACCTGAAAACAGATGCATACTTTTTGTCTGTGTTGTTGATGAATAAAAGTTTTGCAGGTGTTTTGGAGACTCATTGTACAATAGAACATAAATATTCAAGGTAAATCTTTCAGAGGAACCATATCTGTAAAAACAACATGTTCCTTTTTCAATGTTTTCTGGAAATGACGAACCTCGACATCAAAAATTCACAACCAGGTCAAACATAAACATTGCTGATAATTTGCAAATTGCAGGAATCAGTTATTTACACTGGTTTATACACAACACATCACTGCTGCCTTCAGGCACAGCTGAAGTATGAGAATTTTCAGTGTCAACATTAATACCATAAATCAAACTATAGGATCTGAGGTGACTCACCTGTGCCCTGTCCTGACCCTGGGCCTTCTCTCCCACACTCACCTGTCTCATCTGACTAGTTGAAGCCACTCATGTCCCCCCACCCTAATGCTTTCTTTCTGTCATTTACTCCACTTGCAGAGTAGATTTAAGAATATATTCATTAAATGAGTTCACTAAAAATAGGAAATGATAAAACAAAAAAAAAATAAAAAATGTGCAAAAATTGAATAGGTCAACTTTATGCAAAAAAGAATTTGCGGTTCTAAATCTTCAAGGGCTGAGATGAGTGATTGTGTCTTTATTAACTCATCTGATGTTTGTGTCATTGTTAATGAATGAATAGTTTTATGTGTCTAATAAATTTTAAATCCTTCATCTGATTAAATATCCAGTCTCCATTCAACACTCATACAGAGCCGTTCTGACAGATGTGAGTCGATGTGAAGTGGCTGGAGGCGGGGTGGGGGCATGTCTTACTGCAGAGGAGTCCGTCCAATGAGCAGAGCCTCTGGGTGAGTGGTTTGACGTGTTTGGTGGTGCTGAACCAGCTGGGGATGGAGTAACTGAAGAAGTTGTTGTCTTTACAAACGGCCTGAGGACGACAACACGTAAAAAAAACATCACAGACATCCATGTTTACACCACGTCATGTGATCTCTGACTGAGGCTCCTCCCCCTCAGAACCATCCTCCCGTTTTGTGTCTTCTGGAACTGGTGTTGCAAATATTCTAAACAGAGTAATGTGTAGAAGTAGACAGTTCTATTTGCTTGTGTGTGGACGTAAACTGCTAATTCAAATAACAAATGTTATACCATATTTTTATAGGTTAAAAACTGGTTTGGTCTCATTTTAAACAGACCAGATGGTTGTGTGTTTGTGTGTTTGGTCCAGATGTTGCCATGTGACTCCACTGTGGGTTCTGTGATTTTTACCTTCTGGGCAAAGTCCTTGTCTCGGACCATTCCCAGCTCCTCTGGTGCCGGTTTAGCCACAGACACCATGAACACGTTGATGCCGGACTCACGGGCCAACATGGCCGCCTGCTCCAGGTCATCAGAGGGCCAGCCATCAATCAAAACCACCATGACCCGGGGGTGGCCCCGCCTCCCGCCATTCTCCTGGGTGTAGAAGGTCTCGGCCGTGTGCATGATGGCTTTACCTGCAGGATGACGACAGTGGACCATCCTATTAGCCTCTGCTGCACACAAACTACAGGGCATCATGGGAAATGTAGTGTCTTCAAACACTATGCTCATTCTTTGTGGAACTATCCCTTATGTTTTGGGGTGTGTTTATTACCCGTTTGTGTATTATTTACCTGCGTTTGTGCATTTATTACCTGTGATTGTACGTTTATTACCTGTGCATTGTTACCTGTATTTGGATCTTTATTACCTGCATTTTTGAATTTATTACCTGTGTTTGTGTCTCCGCCTAGGTATGCCACCTCCTTAATGGCGAACAGCAGGTCTTTGGGCTGAGTGTAGTTGGTCAGAAGGAACTCAGTCTGTGGTGTACCACTGCATACAGTACACAAAAATAACACACAAAATACAGAATTAAGACATGAGTATCATACAAATAACAACAACTATCAAACACTGTACATTACCTGTGAGTCTGGTTGTGCGTCTCTGTGTGTCTATGTGTTACCTGGCCTGTACGAGGCCGACATGGGGGCCGCTCGGTCCGACTTTCAACATGGCCGCCAGTTTGGTTATGAAGTTCTTCTGTAGGGTGAAGCGTCTCCTGCCAATGTTGTTGCTGCTGTCAATCACCATGGCGATGTCCATCTGACAGTCTGAAGACACAGTGGGTTTAGTCTGGCTAATTTTAGTCTGGGTTTGTGTTAGTCTTGGTTTAGTTTAGTATGGGTTAAGTTTAATCTTCTAGGTTTAGATCAATCTGGGATTACTGTGTTTAGTTCAGTCTGAATTTAGTCTGGATTAAGATTAACCTGAAAGTAAATTAGTCAGACATTAGTCTGGGTTTATTTTGGTGCAGTCTAGTTTGGTCCTAGGTTTAGTTTAGTCTTTGTTCAGTTCAGTCTGGCTCTAATTTTATCTGAGTTAGATTAAGTCTGAGTTTATTTCAGTACAAATGTATTTTAGTGTGGTCCAGTTTAACCTGGGTTAGACTTTGTCTTGTTTAGTTTATCTTTAATTTAGCCTTGGCTTAGTTGAGTCTGGCTTTAGTTAGTGTGGATTAGGTTTAGTGTGGGTTCATTTTTGTCCTGGTTTATTTTAGTCCAGGTTATGTTTAATCAGATTTTATTTTAGTCTGGTTTAATTCAGTCCAAATTTAGTTACATCTGGGTTAACCTGGTATGGTTTATTCCTGTGTTTAGGTTAGTCTGGTTTAGTTTAGTCTGGGTTAGGTATAGTCTGTTTTAGTCTAGTCTGGTTTAATCAAGTCCGGGCTAGATTTAGTCTGGGTGTGTGGTACCTTTGTTTCCTCCGGGCAGGGCCTTCTTCACTGACGGTTTCTTCAAAGGTTTCTTTCCTGTTGAAAACGTAAGGACATCAGAGGGAACAAAGTCAGACACAAACATCTACTGTGGAGACAAAATGTCCACAACCAAACATCCACTCACAGACGTCCACTCACAGACGTCCAGACACAGACGTCCAGACACAGACGTCCAGACACAGACGTCCAGACACAGACGTCCAGACACAGACGTCCAGACACAGGCGTCCACCTCAGGAACATCATAGACCAGTGAACAGAAGGCAGGTTTTACTAAGCTACACATTAGTGCTGTTCAGTTCATAGGCCACATTGTTGATCAGTGAAGGACTTCCTGTTGATGTCTCAGGTTCATGTTCAGATTTACAGTTCAAGGTGGGGTGGGAGAGCTTATTCTTTGGAAAATTCTTTACCATATTGCTTGAAAACTCCTTCACATGGTTTCGAGGGGTGGGCTGACGAAGAGTCATGGGTGTGTATACTTTCAAAATATAGCTTGCAGGAACCATTTTCCTACCCTACCTTTAAACCACACTGAACTAAAAACAGACCAGGGTCAAAGGTCAGCGCATATATATCACTGAGGACAACTCACATCTGGATTAATTCATGTGCAGTTGTGTGTGGTTGTGTGTCTGTTACCTGGCTGTGCTACTGCAGGCAGGGCGGTGGTACTGGTGTGACTGGTCAACTCCATGGGAACGTTATCAGGTTCTAGAGAACAAATAGAACATATTTATACATGAATAAATTAACTAAAGATTCAACACATTCTTCAAATAATCAGTGAAGTTTAGTTTTAACGTGTGACTCAAATCCATCTGATCAGTCAGTCAATAGGCTGATCCCTCAGTAGCCCCGCCCCCCAATGGCTACACCTACTGGACAGGCTGAAGGAGCTGGTCCAATGAGATAAGGCCTGTGATTGGATGCCGTGGGCGTAGGAGCTCATGTAGCTGTGACGTCCCTTCAGCTTGTGAATCCTGACCGTGCCACCGGACCGACCGAAGATTCCCCTGGAGAATCCAGAACAAGAAAACGTCAATGGAACCTGGACAGGTTTCAACCCAGGTCCATTAGTTTAAGTCGGAATCATTTCAACTCAAACTGAGATTAGCATCGATTGCAGAAGCTTCATTCATATAAAACCAAGTTCTTCTGGAATTACCATGGCAACACAGACAGAACTGCAACCAGGCTTAAGAGGGTCCACTTCAATCAAGCTAAACACAAAGGAGTCATGAACTAGACCGCATTGGACCACATCTCCTCATGTGATCCCACAGAACCTGGACCCTCTTCTCCCTGTTTTGGTCTCCACTACCTTCTGAGAAAATATGGATTTTTTTTTTTTATCTGGTCCAAGGATCCATTTCATTCAGTACCTGGTTTAATGGACTCTGATGGGGTGAACCCAGGGAGGAACCCAGGCTATCATGTCTTTAACAAAATGTTCAAGAACTAAAAAAAATTTTTATTACTAACAATTTAAATTAGTAAGAACAAACAACCTGAACACGAAAGAATTAATTCCTCCACATTTTTTGAAGTTTTTTTTATTAAACAGCTAAGAGATTATGAAAACAGTTTATCTGTTCAATTTAGAATAAGATCAAGTTTTGTTTCTTGCTCTTGTGGTTTTTAACGTAAGATCAGTCAACTTTAAAACTAGTTCTATCAAGTAACATGACAAATGCAAAATGTGAAAATGTAATAATTATTAAATACAGGCTAAGGCAAGATTATATTTTGATTTAGTTGAGGTAATGAATCATATTCACACCTAATGAGGTTTCTTTTCATGAATTAAATGTGAAAATAAATCACTTTTTTCAGGCGTTTGTTGACATACTTTTATTTTAAGCCTGTTTGACAAGTAATCCTTGATTTTATTTGAATTAGTATTATATATTTTTATTCGTTCTGGTTTTTACTGTAAAATTTGGTTGACTTCTTCCATGATGCTTCTTATTTTTACATGAAGCGTTACAGTGAAGTGATGACAGCTTAGAGACTCAACAAAACCAAACCAAACCAGCTGAAGCAGACGTAAAGAAGCCACTGTTTCAGGAGCCACAGAGAAGTTTTTTCAAAGACAGAACAGAGGTGACAGGAAGCAGAGAAACGGGAGGAGTGAAGCAGGAAGCGGTGTCCCGTTGGGCCCCGAGGGGCCTGGGCTGAAGGGAAACACTGGGGGTCATCCAGGGTTGAAGCGCTAATCCTCCGCCCACACATTCCTTCGTGGTGTTGGTGTTCTGTCCAGGTTCAGCCGACTCTGTCCGCTGTTATGTCACCCAACCACCGTCTGATCCACGTGTCCCACAGACTCCGCCCACCACCTGCTCTGACCTCTGACCTCTGACCTCTGGGACATGCATCTAACGGCTCACAGTAACCGGGGGTGACAGATTATCCCCAACCATCCACATGATTATTCCACAAAAATTGTATTTGTTCATTCACTGCAGAACAGCAAATCAGATGTGTATGTTCCAACAAAAAACATAACTCTGCGACAGGAGTTCAGGAAATGGACCTGAATGATGAACGACCAACTTTAAGTCTGGAAAACAGACACCACTGGGATCATCTTCTACTGATACTGGTGGCTTATGATAAATATCACATTAAATAATCAGGTTATGTCCCATGAACCTTTGTTTATTTGTCATCAACTTTACACAAAAACTATTGGACCAATCTCCATGAAATGTTCAGGAAAGATGCGAGGTGGTCCAGAATAGATCCCATCACATTTTGGTGAATGTAGGTCAAAGGTTAAGGTCACCAAAATGTGTTTCCACAATAGTCAGAGATAGGGCAAATCAGGAATTTCCTTTTCATCCCTGTACGTATACTCAGTTTCGCATATAGCTTCTTTTTGCTCTCATTGTTGATGTGCATTGACATCAGAACCTTGAAGGACAAATTTGAAGATTCTAGGTCCAGGTCAAAATGGAGGTAAAAATTGAATTTTAGATGTAACTTTTGAACTCTTTATCTTACACATGTCCAATGAACATCAAACTACTGGTCTTTTAATTCTCCAACTTGTGTGTATAGATTTTGACCTACTATTGACCAAAGAGTGGTGATAAATACTCAGTTACTATTGTTGACAGATAATAAACCACATGTAGGCTCCAAAACAGCATCATTACCTTTGACCTTGAGCGACCTTGAAAGGTCAAACCCATAATCTCACATTTTGAGAGGGAGATGTCCATTAGGCCAAACAAAATAATACGTGTGGTTCCGGTCACCCGACCGACCCAATTTTTTTACGACGAAAATGCCGACTATGTAGACATTTTATCAGTTTGTCAAAATAAATTAAATATAATGAACCGGCCGACTGCCGACTCTTATCTTCGAAATTCTCAATGACTGATGATGGGAGAATTTATTTCTCCGTATTTAGTCCGTATTCATATTT
This sequence comes from Siphamia tubifer, assembly GCA_020466265.1. Lineage (NCBI taxonomy): Eukaryota > Metazoa > Chordata > Actinopteri > Kurtiformes > Apogonidae > Siphamia > Siphamia tubifer. Next base: position 42,659,802 of record CM035804.1, read on the forward strand.
ACCAACATCTGTCACCTGTCTGACCACCATGATTTATGACTAGCGACAAATGACGAGCCATATACATCGTGTCCATGTCCATCAAAACAACCCTAAATGCATGTGATTGCTGCGTGAGTTTTGATTGGCTGTTCGCCTCTTGATGAATCTTTCGTACATGGTCTGTTAATTTCCCACTCACTTCACACTTCGTTTGTTTCAAAAACACCACTGTTTCTTTATTAATTGGGAAGATCGTTTCATATCTTTATGGAGCATCTCTTGGTCACAAAGACTTGTGTGCCTGGTGTGGGAAACCAAATACAAATCCTCTTCCAGAGCTAAAAAATAAATTTAAAACTGTACTCCCGCTCTGTCAAGATTGTGAGAGGAATGGCAAGAAGCCAGTAACAAAACAGCAGTATGGCAAGTGGAAATAACTTGAACAGTAAATAGGTAGCTGTATATGTCCACTAAAGCCTTCAATATTGGGGCCTTTATTTCATTGAAATAATATTTAGATGTGGATAGAATTTACATTTGTAGTTAAACTGTATTTTTGTTGAAAAAAAATCAATGAAAGATAAAATGTTGATGTCAAATCAGATTTTATTGTATTACAATCATCTAAAATTCATTTATGCTCTCTTAAAACATTCTGTAAATATACATGTACATGTACATGGCAAATCTGAGGCAATGTGTTGATTTTCTAACTGCTGGAAAGCATAACTGATATTAAATCTTAATTTTTGGAGCTTCTTTTTAGAAGACGGTTATATAAAATTGTAAATAAAATAAAATATGGATGACCAACCTACCTACCCAATTTTTCCTATCCATGTGATGGGAACCACATATATTATTCTGTTTGGCCTTAAGAGCTCAATATTTGTGAGGGGCAGGGTTTGTTGTGCCTGGCACCACTTGTTAACCTATAGTTACTTCATGTTTACTATATTTATTCTGTTCAACTAGACCAAGGTTCGGCAACCTGCGGCTCTTTCATATCCTTATCCTGCGGCTCGTGTGGCTTGGGAAAATAAATTACTAAAAATATTAAATAAAAAACAAAATAATAAATATAACAAAATAAATAATAATAATAATAATAATAATAATAATAATATTCAATTTAATTTAAGTGCATTTTATTTACAGTAGTTCTGTTTTATTATTTTAGTCCTAAATTGTTATCTTGAAATATATTTTATTGTTTTTCATCACTCAAAATAAACATCACAATCGTGGAAGCTACTGTTTACCCACCAAAACACTGTCCATTTGTCACAACTTTCTACCCCAGGTAGAAAATGTAAGAAAAGAAAAATATCTGAAGACCTGGTGATGAACCTGGACCTGAACACATGCGGGACTGTTAGCGAACCTGGACCTGAACACACAATGCATGGGCTCAGAGTGTGGAAAAAGGAAAAAACAAAACACATACGACAGCCCCACAGGTCAAAGGTTAACCAGGTCTGGAGTATCTTTGTTTTACACTGGACCAGTGTAAAGGTAAGAAAAGGCAATACTGTGTTCTCTTCATTTTAGATCAGACAGCCCATCTTCAAAAGGGTCAAAGCACTAATAAGTGACTGAGGTGAACCCCCAAGTATGAAAGGGAAGTTGTTTATATTTTTCCCTCTCTTTTTAATAAATGCGTTTTCCACTTTTTCATTTTTGTTGTCAAAAAGTATTTGCGGCTCCCAGTTTTTTTGTTTTCCTTGGAAACCGGGTTCAAATGGCTCTTAGGGTGTTAAAGGTTACCGACCCCTGAATTAGACTGTAGATCAGATGGAGAAGACAAATCCAAGTCTCGGAACAGACTTGGATCATCACAATGGAAATGGTAAAACGAAGTGCCATATGGATCCAAACCTATGGATGGCGGCGCCGCAGACCGACGACACAGAGGCGTAAACTCCGGTTCCAAAAACCGACATCCGATACTGGGAACAGTCTGGACACAAGACCAGGGGCCCGTCCTCTGCCAGGTCAGCACCACGGGTCGCACAGGTCACCGGCAACAGCACTGGCAACAACAAACAACAAAACAGTAAACACATGTACAACAGTGTAAACAAATAAACAACAAGTTCAAAAGATAAACAACAGGGTCGACAAACAAACCACATAGACAAATTAATGACAAACAAATAAATCATAAGTAAATAAATAACACAATACAAAATATATGACTCTGTAGGCAATTACGCTACACAGTAAATGAACAAGCAAAAGCAAAATAAACAAATAAATGACAGGGTAAACAAACAAACCACATGGAAAATTGGATTACAAGTAAATAAATACAATAAAAAGTAAAAAAAAAAATCCACATAGTAAATTACTAAACAAGAAATAAATAAATCATAAACAGTAAACCAACAAAAACAGTAAACAAAAGATAAAGAGGTAAAGATATAAATGACAATTGTTTTGTTGTTTGTTGTTGATTTTATAAGAAAAAAAGAGATCATTTTTAAAGTTTATCACAATGTAATTATATGAAGCAAAAAACAAAAAAAAAACTAATACTAATACAAATAAACAAATCAAACCAACAGGAAAAAAGAAAACAAAAGTCATCTGAATCCATTAAAGTGATAAATGTTGTAAAAATGAAATTAAAGTTGTTAATTTAGAAAAAAATAACATGAATATAAGTTATAAGAATATAAGTACTAAAGTTCTGATAAAAATAACACATTTAGAAAAAAAACAAGTCCTCAAAGAATCAAATGATATATTTTAATTTATGAGAATAATAAAAGTACAGGAAATTAACTTGGACTTAGTGAGTTCATAAAATCAGAGTTTGGTAACAACAGAAACTCATAAATCCCCAGAAATTTATGACAGAAATTTTCCAGAAAATACTCAGATTTTTTTCTTTAAGTTATAAAACTATGTGGAAAGTATTTAAATATCTGATTAGTCACAAATGACTTATATGAGGAGAAATAAATAAAAACATCAAACCAAACAGGAAAAAAACTAAATTTTAATCAATTATGATAAATGTTGAGATGAGAATTGAGATTAAAGTTGTAATTATTATTATTATTATTATTATTATTATTATTATTATTATTATTATTATTATTATTAATAATAATAATATTAATAATAATAATAATAATAATAATAATAATAATAATAATAATAATAATAATAATAATATGAATATGAATATGAATATGAATATGAATATGAATATGAATATGAATATGAATATGAATATGAATATTAAAGTAATAAAGTTCTAATAAAAATAACAGATTTAGAAGAAAAACAAGTCCTCAATGAATTAATTTATCAGAGTAATAAAAGTACAGGAAATGAACTTGAACTTAGGGAGTTCATAAAATCAGAGTTTGGTAACGACAAAACCTCATAAATCCCCAGAATCCAAAAATATAAATTTTCCACAAAAGACAAAAAAAAAAAAAAAAGTTATAAAACCATGTGAAAAGCCTTGAAATCTCTGATGAAAGTCACAAATTCACAAGAATTGTTTGAGAATAAAGTGAATACGATGGCATGTATTTGCCTTGAACAAAGTGAATCCAAAAGAGTCTTTAAAAAGAATAAAGGTTTCCTGTTACATCAGACACTGTAACTCATTGAAATGCAGAAAAACAAATGTGTTCTTTGAGCAGTGACAGCGGATGAAGGACTTCTGGATCTGTTTCATCTATCAGAGCCGGTGCATGGGTGGTGGGCTCACATTTCAGACACTTTTGTGATTCGGGATCAATGTAAACACGACAGAAAACCTCCTGAGGATCAACACCGAGTCCAACGGAGGTTTCCAGTTTCCTCTGGATGTCCAAAGCTCAGCCAGATTAAAATCACAGTAATAACTCATCAAAGTGAAGGAAAGAAGAAGGAGAGACGACGTGCAGGGAGCTTTTCCATTGGCTGGGACCAATGCTCACCACAGACACCGATCCTCATTAGTAACGGTGAAAATATTTGGATTTCTACTTTTTGGCTTTCACAGTCCATTAACTCTTATTTGTCTCCACATTTATCACCACGGTATAAAGAACTCAATAATTTCACCATTAGTGGATTAAAGAAAATCTGCATCTGCCATTAAAAGTCTAGTGCGATGTTACCATGACAACACTGATGGTTTAGTCCAACTCAGAACTTTAATTCATATGAATTAGGGCTGTCAAAATTAAAGCATTAATGCAGATTAATCCATTATCATAATTAAAGTGATTACAAAATCTGTACTTATTTGACATTCATAATTTAACATAAAACTAGCCAAAATCTATTTTTGTCGGGCTGTCAAAATTAACATATTAACACAGATTAATCCATCATCATGATTAATCTGATTAAAAACTTTAATAATTTGGAAGCCCTCAAAAAGAACTTTTTCAACATGCCAATGGAGAGCAACAAGGGTTTAATCTCAAATGATAGATCCATCTGTCTGTCGTTATCTGACTGTATATACACATCCAATGTGACCATCTTAAGGATAAAATTTACAACATGAAAAAAATGCTGTAGCAAATTAATCAACACATCCAAAACTGTTCTGATAAATTGTGTGTCAGCCATTTTATACTTTGCAATTAAAAAATTTTTGGGGGCTTTGTTGCTTAATTCAAAAAATTTTTTAATCACTTAAACATTTTCCTGATAGGCAGAAGGCAGTATGATACCAGCCTCAGGTGGCATTACTGTGGCAACTGTTACTATGAGCAGTTTTTATATTAGTTTTATTGTCTGTATTTTTACTATGTTTATGTGCGCACTTTCTGGTGAAGCCTTTTAATCTCATTTTACTTTGTACACTGACAATAAAGGCATTCCATTCCATTCTAACACAGATGATACTGCAGCCAGGCTTAAGAGAATCAATTTCAATCAGGCGAAACACAGAGGGGTCATGAACTAGATGGCATGGACTACATCTCATGTGATCCCACAGAACCTGAACCCTCTTCTGCCTCTGTTTTGGTCTCCACCACCTTCTGAGGAAAAATAAATTTTTATTTTTTTTAATCTAGTAAAAGGATAAACTGCATTCAGTATCTGGTTTAAAGAAGGTGGGCCTAAGGCTTTCAGATCTTTCACAAAATACATTTTAAAAAAGTACTCCTAATAAATTGAATTCGTAATAATAAACAGTGACACCACCGCACAGGACTGATTTCACCATATTTTGTGATAATTTATTAAACATCTAAGATTATTAAAACAGTTTATTGGTTGGATTTAGAATAAGATCAAGTTTTAGGTTTTAGTTTCATTAGCTACATTTACACTATTCATGGATTAAAAACAATGAACAGTCAAAGTGAAGAAGAAAAATGGATAAAGTGTAAAAACTATGTAATTAAAAAAATTCTAAAAACAATGAGGAAAAAAAACCCAAGATGGAACGTGGTCACATGATCATTTGACTTAACCAGTCAACAACTCCCAGGGTGGATTTCACTGACCCACAATGGTCAGTAAACTGAAAAAGCCACCTGCAGCCCCAGTAACCATAGCAACAGCTTTGGTCCTTAGCAGCAACAATGTAGCAAAGTTCTGAATTTTCCAACAGCTCTGATTGGCTGGATCTGCACGGCAACAGCAGCTGATTAGTCAGAAAAAAAGGAACCCAAATAATACAAATAAATCCAAACTATGATCATTACAAAGTTCTGAAAAATTAATGACACTCAAACTAGCAGTGAAAAAGGAATTAATGAAATATGAATAAAAATTGAAGGCTATCACAAACTCACATAAATTCAGATAAAACACACTTCAATTTGTATTACATAAAACAGAATGGATATTTTCCAATTTGGTTCGGAAACAGAAAAATGCTGTTTGTGGTAAAAGTGAAAAAAAAACACAACAAAACTATTAAAACAGATGTTATACGCATTAACAGAAGAACAAGAACATTTTCAGGTTCTGTACGTCAACAAAAAAAAAACCCTCAAGTAAAAGTCCAAATAAAACTAACAACGGAACACTAGCAGCGGAAAAATAATTTAGTTTCTGCTTTCTGAACTAAGAGTAAAAAACAACAGGAAGTAAAATGTGAAAATAGTAAATAAATAAAACTATATTAAACTAAAACATAATGTGAGTGCATTTAAAACCTCCGACCTGACTTTCAGACATACTACTGCCATCCAGTGGCCTGAGTTATCAGCGCATGACAAAGCATTTGCACATATGGACAGACACACTGGGGACAATACCCAGCAGTGAGGGTAGAGGGTAAAAACACAAGATAGAATGTGATGAATCAAATCAGAATAAATGGTACCAGGCACAACACCCCCACACACACACAGTAACTGATTTGCCCTATCTCTTATCATTGTGAAAACACATTTTTGGTGACTGTGACCTTTAACCTGTACATTCACCAAAATGTAAATTAATCTATTCTGGACCACCTCGCACCTTTTCTGAAAATTTCATGGAAATTGGTCCAATAACTTTTGTGTAAAGCTGCTGAAAAACAGACAAACCGAACCAAAAACAATACCCCTCTCCCCTTTGGGGGAAGGATAAGAAAATATTAAAACTTTTAAAACTAACATGTTTCATTCAATAACAGAAGAAAACAGAATCAACAAAGGTCTCATTAAACATATTAAATGTCATTCAATGTTTTCAGTTCCTAAAAATCTGTGTAAAACTGAAAACTGAACTTAAACTTGTCGATTCATCAAGTAAAAGACAAACTGAAACTAAACTAAAACCAGAATCCAAACTTAAAAGATTAAAAAATATATAAACTCATCCATATATAAAATCTGAACTTTTGTCCAAACAGAACATTCAAATTTAACTGACGTGGTGGCAACGTCTTCAGATTAAATCTAAGACAGACTGTGGATTTGACACAGAGGTGATGTACTGACCGTGAGACGTAGAGCAAGTCACTGAGAAGACGAAGAAGAAGAAAAAGCCTGTGAAGACACAGATTGAATCGCATCTGATCAAATAAAAGCACAAACTGATGGAAAAAGACATTGAACATCATCATCTAAAAGTAAAACATCATTAAACAGATACATGACAAAAAAAACACTGAGGAAAAAGATAAAAGTACAGTAAAGTGTGTGTTTTCTACCTGTCAGAGGCAGCAGAGCAGACATTGTGGACATTTGTGAACCTGAAAGACAAAGCAGCCAGAAAAACAGTCAGTAAATGTGTCCAAAAAAGATTATTTTACAGGAATCTTATCTGTTTAAAATATCCAGTGAATATATTTAATAATAAAATACTATTCATACATAAAAGGAAACCATTAAAACCAGTCTGTAAGTATGTTTAACAGTCAGACTGTAAATCAGACAGTAAAACTGATGAATGACATTAAATAAAAGTAATGAACAAGAGCTAAAAAAAAACTTTTTTCTGTTCATACCGAGTTAAAATGATTGAAAATAAGATAAGTGTTCAGTAAAATTACACTGATCTGAGGTCTGTAGGATTTGATGCAGGATTAAACTCACGCTTTGTGTGACGCTGCTGCAGCTGAATCTGGATCTGAGGGTTTATTCCTCTGAGCAGCAGCAGACGAAGAGCTGATGATGCTGAGGCGGTGTCGATCACCCAGAGAGAGAGAGACGGCCCTTTAAATAACCTCTGATACAAACACACCTTACAGCGGTGACATCACAGCAGGGGGGCGGGGCCACAGGATGGGACAGGTCAACCTGAGAGAGAGAGCAACAGAGAGAGGGAGGGAGAGAGATGGGGGGGGGGCTACTAAAGCTTCTGTTGAAACTGTAATAGGATTAAAACTGTTCAACAATGTGACAGTCTCAAAATTAAAAGTAATCAGGTTCTGATGACTTATAAATACCAAGACCAAGCTCCACCCCACCACCTGAACCAGGTGTCCACTCTCATCCAATCCAGACAGGACGCATTGACCTTGCATTGGATGCCACTGGTCGTCCATCATCGTCCATATCCGTTGGTGAACTATGACCTTCATCAACAGGGTGAATCTAGTGGTCCTGAAGGTCCACGGGTGAACAGTCACATGGTTCTTTAATATCCTGACGTTGCTGGCATGGAGCCATACATATGACAGAGGGTCATCTCCATATCCATCATGTACCTGACCTTTGTATTGGGGTTGAAGAACTACTAACAGGGTTGACTTCCTGTGGGCAGAGTCCTGGTCTGGTCCACTTCACCATGAGTCCAGTTCAGAGTCTTGCGCTTCATCTGCCTCCTCACAGTAGGACCTTTCGCATCAGCAGGTGGACGGTGTGCACTCTGGGTTCCTTAGGACCAAGTGGGGTTCCACCTAGGACTGAAAACCTTTAAACATTAAGCTCAACCCACCTGCCTGTCAGAGAGGACAGGAAGTGTGATCTAGTCACATAGTTGAACTGGAATTTCAACCAGAACTATTTCTTTAACAGCCATTAGCCTTAGTTTCTAAGTTTATAAAGAAACTCACTAACCAGAGCCCACTGCTGTTAGCCTGTTTGCTATTGTTAGCATGTTCACTGCTGTTAGCCTGTTTGCTATTATTAGCATGTTCACTGCTATTGGCCTGTCTGTTAATGTTAGAATGTTTGTGAGTGGATATTGGATAAACACTTAATTTGTATATTATTATATTAACTGAAAGTAATCCAACTAAAATAATGATTTTGTAGAAAATTAGATATATTTTCTTTAAATTGGCCAATGTGCTGTAAATGTTGTGGCATTCTTGTACATTTGTAGATCCTTTGAATTCTTCATTGGGGACAAAAGGTCTGAGTTATTTAACATGTAGTCAAATTATTAAAACCATATTAATGCAAACAGAACAGATCCTCATTGCCATTTACTTCTTGATTTGGACAATATTAATCCTCCGATGTTCACCCCAGAGATACTTCTGATCATGACCGAAGTCAGAGCAATGTTGAAATGTTTTTCACAAAGTTTGTTTTTATCAACTGGAGTCATAAACAAAAATGTTTAATACTCAATAACTGTCATATTTCTGGCCATTTAAATGTGGTTGTAGAAACAACCCATTTTTGATGCTAACCCTAACAAGGAGAAAACACAAGAGGGCGCTGCATTTGTGGAGGTATACACTGTCATAAGCCCCCTTCTGTTTGTTAATGGCCTAGAAATGACAAAGTTAATTAGGTACAGATCTATTGCTATAATGCATAAATACCTAAGCCACCGCCATGGCTCTTACCGGACTCTTCGTTCCTATCGCTACGGCCAGCTAGCTCGATAGCATTGTCCGACATCCCAGGTTGACAGTTTCCGGAGTCGCCTCGCGGGCGGGGTAATCCCTGGAGAGTCCGGTGCTCGCGCTATCGTCACTGGGATTCAATGCGAGTTTTGAAAGTCACTTGTGATGGCAACTTCTCGTGTTATTCCAATATTCAAGAGTTCGTCTCGAATGTAAGAGATCTTTATCTCACCCAGACTCCAGCATATCCTTTTACAAAAACACATAACTTGCAGCCACACACACTGATTCAGGGAGCACTGAGCCTCTGTCTATGCCAGCGGCCATTTTAGTTATTAGTTAGAATTTTATAGGCTGCTATTATTATTATTATTATTATTATTATTATTATTATTATTATTATTATTATTATTATTATTATTATTATTATTATTATTATTATTATTATTATTATTATTTATTATTAATTATTATATTTACATAAAATCTAATGGGCTTCGTGTTCAAATGCAATAAATGTGTTTTAAGGGGTATTTAATTTAGTACGCTGTGGTTATTATGTACTGGCCTCAGTTAAAGCCACCCTGGCTCTGTCATTTACTGGCTGCAGGTCATGTCAATCAGGGATTGTGGAGAGATTGGTAGGAGGCGGTGCTTGAGGGTGTCAAGTGTGGTAGACTGGGACCGGTTGAGTGTGTGTTTTTAACCCGCTCACGTGTCAGTGTGTCTAGCTCCGAGGAAAAAACGTATCAGACAAGCCCGGTCTCAGTCATTTTTGTGACACGCCTCAGTATTATAGGTACATCCATACACCAAGACCCAACACAACCCTCCCCCATCCCAATCCCTGAGAACGGTGTTAGTGAAGGAATTAACAAAGTGCTGATTTTATTGGATTAGTTAGAATTTTTAGTTTAAAAAATATGGAGCAAAAACTTTTGAATTCTGACCTAAAACAAATTGTGAGAAATAATATGAGCTTTTATAATATGAAATGCAAATTGATCATAATATGCTCACCTGGATATCAGAAGGTATTCCAGTATTTTCATAGCCTGGCAAGCCCGAACATGATATGAATTCATAGTCTGGAGACGATCCATAGACTGAGTTTAAGCGTACGCGTGGGATCAATGGCTGTCTTTCAAACTGCTCTGCAAATAATAGGCCAGTGCTATGACCAATGCCAGCAACAAAAAGGAGTCTAAACTAGCGTCTATGCTAATGAACGTTAACACACCGGTGACGGATCTGTTTACATGTGCTTATCACACCATACACTTATATCAGTTCATACTTCTTCAACCCTGTCGTCATTGTGCTAAATCCACCCTACAATCTCGCTACACGAATGGAGCGTTGTGATTGGACCGGTAAAATGTTACCAGTCCTGGCTGAGGCTCTATGGAGAGTTACAAAACCAACGATTCAGGCAAAAAAATATTATTTGCCACTAGAGGTGAGCGAGTTTACTAAGCCACTATTTTCAGGTATCTTCAGGTATCTTCTATGGCTTTAATACAGCGCGAAATATTTATATTAAAAAATTTTAGTGACACACCCACAGCTGAATTGTACAAATCAGGCATACTGCAATTTTACTTCTTTTTAAAAAAATTTTTTTTGTCATTTTACATTAGTAATCAGGTCAGGTGTGAGTTTGTGTAAGTTATCACCAATATATCCAAGTGATCCTGGTGTAAGATGATACAATATTAAGGTCATGTATTTCCTGTTGGCAAGCGTGACTTTAAAATGCTGAAATGTGAGAAAATAAAGAAACAAAAGCAGTGGGATGTGTCACATAGATCATCTGCCGTCACAGGATCTGATGCTCATTCTGCTGATCAGCCTCAGGGATAAAAAACTGCAAAAACAGATCTCAGGTTTTTAGAGAGTGGGCATGATTCTGGTTTACTGTGTCGATGTTGGGTTCCTGGTGTTTTTAACCGATGGTCATGTTGAATCTGGTCCAAGTCAGACTGAGTCTGATCTGACACCAAAGATGTGAAAGGGATGATTTAGCAAGGGGTAATGCATGGCCCATGAGTTACTATCAGAAAAATATTCCCCGACGGGGCAAACAGGACGCCGAAGGCGGAGGGGTGTTGTTCACGCCCTCGGTGAATATTTTTCTGATAGTAACTCGTGGGCCATGCATTATCCCGCTTATTCTATGGGTTATTACAGTTTATTACTGTCACTACTCTTACAGACTAGTGTTGTGAAATAGTGGGCAGACAAAAGGGGGGTACAGAGAGTTTTGGGGCGGAGAAAAGAGAGAGACAGATGTACACAGTCAGGTCGGCGACTGGAGCAGGTGTTGTCCCGTTCTTGCAAATAAATACTGAAAACGAAGCTCACTGAAACCGCTCCTTGTTTTATAAAAACCAGCATAGAAGAGTTAACCTCAGGATAAAATACTTACTTCAGCCCTGGAGATTCTGTACGAGAGGACGACGGCAATGTCCCCTGATTTCCAGACTATGGTCAGGATGACATCAGGATAGGTTAACACTGGATAAACTAGAGGCAAATATTTACTTTAAAAGTGGCCGAACTACCTGCGGAGTGATATGGTACAGTGAATCTGAAGTGACAAAACCCGTTGCCATGGGCAGCGGGCGTTAAGGGCGCAGCGGGTGTTAAGGGCGCAGCGGGCGTTAAGGGCGCAGCGGGCGTTAAGGGCGCAGCGGGCGTTAAGGGCGCAGCGGGCGTTAAGGGCGCAGCGGGCGTTAAGGGCGCAGCGGGCGGTTAATGAAAAAAAATCCGCTCGGTGACGTCATTCAAAGTGAACGGGAGCTGCCACAACATTCTAGAGGGCCGTAGAATGAGGAGTAACATTTTACATTTCACAAGGTTCTGTGATTCTGCAGAACTTCAATTCAAACATCATCTGATGGTGACCAAGTTAAAGTGGTTCCCACAGATTTGACAAGAAAAAGAGTCAGATCATTACAGTGTAAACAGGTTGTTTTCCACAGTAAGTCTCAATCAGTGTTTCCCAACCCTGGTCCTCAAGTACCACTATCCTGCATGTTTTAGATGTTTCCCTCTTGGAACACACCTGACGATCATTATCATTCTTCTGCAGAGCTGGATGATTGGCTGATCATTTGAATCAGGTGTGGTTGGAGAGAGAAGCATCTAAAACATGCAGGGTAGTGGTACTTGAGGACCAGGGTGGGGACGCACTGGTGGACGGAGCTAAAGGTCACATTTGGGTTCAGCATCACAAAGACACAGACCAACTGCTGCTGCTGTGTGGAATTCCCATTCCCATAATGCACTTCATATCATACAGTTGTGGTCATAAGTTTACATACCCTGAGTAAAATGCACATGGGACAGTCTGGGATTTTCCAACATGACAATGACCCAAAAAACCAAGTCAACCTGTCATTGGAACAGCAGCAAAACTGAAGGTGAAGGAGTGTCCATGTGAGCCTGCTGACCTCAGTATCATTCGTGGCTTTTCCATTGGATATATGCGCAAATTGTTACCAATATATTCAGGAGCCTTTCTATTAGAAAAGGGGTGAGGGACGACAGAACGGTATTCACAGCTGGAGGAGAGAACATACCGCTCCTGGCAGAGCAGCCCATCCGAAGCCTCGGGAGGGAGTATACATCAGAGCTCTCGGATGGGCAGATGGGGCGGACGGTGCAGAAACAGCTGAGAGAGGGGCTCGTAAGGATTGACAACAGCCAACTTCCCGGGAAACTGAAGGTGTGGTGTTACCATTTCACACTGTTCCAGCGTGTGATGTGGCCGCTGAAAGTAGGTGAAATTCCATCTTCCCTGGTCAGCAAGATGGACGGCATCTCCAACAGTTACATCAGGAAGTGGTTGGGCCTCCCCCGCTGTTTCTCAGACACAGGTCTCTTCGGCAAGAACATCCTGCAGCTTCCTCTGAAGTCCATCAGCCTAGGATACAAGCAGGAGAAGACCCGCCTTGTGCTCGAGCTGAGGGAATCCAGGGACGAAGCGGTAAAGAGCGCAGCAGTGACTGTTCGCACCGGGCGGAAGTGGAAGGCCCAGGAGGAAGTGGAGCAAGCTGTCTCCAGGCTGCAACACAAGGAGGTTCTGGGGAGAGTTCAAGACAGCCGGGCTGGGCTGGGCTGGGGCCAACCTGTCCAGTTCTGGTCCAAAGCCACAAGGGAGCAGAGGAAGACCATGGTGGTGGAAGAGGTCTCACAAGTGGTGAAGGACCACTACCTCATCAAGGCCGTGTCCCAGGGTAAACAAGGAGCATGGACTCGCTGGGAGGATACCATCAACAGAGTCATAACCTGGGCCGACATCTGGCGAACTCCACAGTCACGGCTCAGCTTCCTCGTAAGGTCAGCGTATGACACGCTTCCATGTCCCCAAAACCTCGCCAATTGGTTTGGAAGCGAGGGCAAGTGCTTCCTGTGCAGCAAAGACAATGCAGGTCTCCAACACATCCTGTCGGGGTGTAACATCGCGCTGACACAGGGGCGTTTCCGGTGGCGGCACAATCAGGTGCTGAGGAAGTTGGCAGAGCAGTTGGAGAGATGCAGAGTTGGGGCAAACAACTCCTCAGATTCCCATCGGCAATACATCGCCTTCATCAAACCAGGGGAAGTGGGACAGAAGACAGTGGTGGGGAAGTCGGCACGTCTGCTTACCCCCGGAAAGGGATGGGAAATGCGCGTCGACCTGGACAAGCAGCTGGTCTTCCCAACTGAGATCACACAGACAACTCTAAGGCCAGACGTTGTGATGTGGTCCGCAGCTGCCAAGAAAGTCCTAATCATTGAATTGACTGTGCCCTGGGAGGAGGGAATACCAGTAGCACATGAGTTCAAGCGGTCGAAGTACAGTGATCTGGCGGAGGAGTGCAGAGGTGGAGGCTGGGCCGCGACTATTCACCCGGTGGAGGTCGGATGCAGGGGCTTTGTGGGGGGGTCTGCGACCCGGCTCCTCCGTGCTGTGGGAATGACCGGACGCAGCCTGAAAAAGGCCATAAAGGAATTGGCGGAAGAGGCAGAGAAAGCAAGTTTCTGGATGTGGTTACGGAGGAGGGACAACAGATGGGGCTCAACACCCCATTGAGGTCAGTTGCAGGGCGTGGCGTGGGGAGACGTCCCCACAATGCCACTGCCCCCCCACCGGGAGGTGTCCTGGCTAGGGGGCGAAACATCAGTGAACGGTGGCACCAGCTGACGACCCTGCAGCTGACCTCAAAGTGCACTGGAGGAGGTGCGGCAGGCAGAGATGCCAAGCAGTTAATCTGTATTATTCAAGTTACACTTCTGGGGAACCAGCGACTACTGTGAAAGAGCAGTTGGCAGCCAGGAAAGTCTGGTGGGCAATCGGGAAAGACCGGTGGACGACGGGAGAGACCGTACCAGGAGTGGGCGGTTAGTCACCTTACCCACTAGCTTCCCATGGGGAAGCACCTTCAAACCGACTACGAAAAGGCATAAGAGAAAACAACCCGAAGGCCCTCCGAGAGGCGGGATGGAAGATGGGCCTATTTTGACGGATCAAACGGTGACAAACGGAACGAATAACGACAACGAGAAGGTTCTCCGGAAGTGTAAATGCGGATGGCAGAAGGTGACCTCGTTCAAAGGACTGAGGATCCATCAGGGGAAGATGAAGTGTGGGAGGACTCCCGACCAGCATGACCGCACTGCTTCGGCAGGTCAGACGGAAGAGACCCAAAGCCAGGTGACAAACCACAGTGCAGCGGGACCCAGCAATGCTGAGAGGGCAACCTCAGTGGATGTAGGAGAGGAGATGGAGGCAGCTCCCGAGAGCGGTGTTCACGCGGTCCCTCCGAGAGTCGCACAGCCAGAGAGCCTACGCAAACATCCAGAAAGGCGCAGGAAGATCAAGTGGCCGAAGGCAAAAAATCAAGAGGAATGGCGCAGGCTTGATGATCACCTGGAAGGAGTGCTGGAGCATTCCCTGCGAGGAACAGTGGAGCGTAAACTAACCTCGCTGAGCAACATCATCTATGAGGAGTGCAGAGAAAGGTTTGGAGAGTGCGCGACCAAGCGAGTCGCAGCCCAGAGGCAGAAAGGCCGGAGGGAGAGATACATTGATGAGCTTGTATCTAAAAGGCGACAACTGCGAAAGAGGTGGAGGAAAGCAGCCCCAGAGGAAAAAGAAGGCCTCAAGGTTCTGTGGGACGACCTCAAGCAGAAGCTTGCCAAGCTGCGTCGGGCAGAGAGACTCAGGAAGCGCCGGAAACGGAAGGAGAAGGAAAGAAAAGACTTCTTCAAAGATCCTTTCCGGTTCGCACGTCAGCTGCTGGACGAAAAGCGAAGTGGCAAGCTAACCATCTCGAAAGAGGACCTGGAACAACACATTAAGGGCCAGTACACAGATGCAGCCAAAGATCTACCACTTGGCTCACCAGGCCATGTGCCGCGTCCAGACTCCCCAAAGACCCCTTTCGACACCTCCCCACCCAGACTGAGTGAGATTAAGGACGTCCTGAAAAAGGCCAGATCAGCCTCAGCTCCGGGACCGAATGGGCTTCCTTACAAGGTCTATAAGAGCTGTCCTAAAGTGACAAAGATCTTGTGGAAGCTCATGAGCGTTGCATGGAAGAAGCAGGCCATTCCAGCGGAGTGGCAAGAGGCAGTTGGGATCTTCATTCCTAAGGAGCAAAATTCCAGTGATATCAGCCAGTTCAGGACAATTGCCCTGTTGAACGTGGAGGGGAAGGTCTTCTTCTCAGTCTTGGCAAGGAGGATGACCAGCTTCCTCAGCATCAACGAGTATATTGACACAAGTTGTCAAAAAGCTGGACTGTCAGGCTTTCCGGGATGTGTCGAGCATGCATCTGTGATCTGGGAGCAGATACAGCGCGCCAAAAGGGAGAGGAGCGACCTACATGTGGTATGGCTCGACCTTGCAAACGCCTATGGCTCAGTACCGCACAAGCTGGTTGAGTTTGCCTTGGAATTCTTCCACATGCCGGTGTGCATCAGTAACATCATAGCCAAGTATTTCGACAAACTGCACATGTGCTTCTCCGTAGATGACTACATGACGGGATGGCAGCGGTTGGAAGTCGGAATCGCCATGGGCTGCTCTATATCACCGATTCTCTTCGTGGCAGCGTTCGAGGTACTACTCATCGGAGCGAGGCAAATGGCCAGAGGCCTGAAATCGCCATCAGGAGGGAGACTCCCCGCTCTGAGAGGGTACATGGATGATGTGACAAGCATCCTACAAACCGCCCCATGTACAGCACGACTCCTCAAGCGCTTCGACGAACTGACAGTCTGGGCAAGGATGAAGATCAAGCCCGCCAAGTCCAGGAGCCTTTCTATTAGAAAAGGGGTGAGGGACGACAGAACGGTATTCACAGCTGGAGGAGAGAACATACCGCTCCTGGCAGAGCAGCCCATCCGAAGCCTCGGGAGGGAGTATACATCAGAGCTCTCGGATGGGCAGATGGGGCGGACGGTGCAGAAACAGCTGAGAGAGGGGCTCGTAAGGATTGACAACAGCCAACTTCCCGGGAAACTGAAGGTGTGGTGTTACCATTTCACACTGTTCCAGCGTGTGATGTGGCCGCTGAAAGTAGGTGAAATTCCATCTTCCCTGGTCAGCAAGATGGACGGCATCTCCAACAGTTACATCAGGAAGTGGTTGGGCCTCCCCCGCTGTTTCTCAGACACAGGTCTCTTCGGCAAGAACATCCTGCAGCTTCCTCTGAAGTCCATCAGCCTAGGATACAAGCAGGAGAAGACCCGCCTTGTGCTCGAGCTGAGGGAATCCAGGGACGAAGCGGTAAAGAGCGCAGCAGTGACTGTTCGCACCGGGCGGAAGTGGAAGGCCCAGGAGGAAGTGGAGCAAGCTGTCTCCAGGCTGCAACACAAGGAGGTTCTGGGGAGAGTTCAAGACAGCCGGGCTGGGCTGGGCTGGGGCCAACCTGTCCAGTTCTGGTCCAAAGCCACAAGGGAGCAGAGGAAGACCATGGTGGTGGAAGAGGTCTCACAAGTGGTGAAGGACCACTACCTCATCAAGGCCGTGTCCCAGGGTAAACAAGGAGCATGGACTCGCTGGGAGGATACCATCAACAGAGTCATAACCTGGGCCGACATCTGGCGAACTCCACAGTCACGGCTCAGCTTCCTCGTAAGGTCAGCGTATGACACGCTTCCATGTCCCCAAAACCTCGCCAATTGGTTTGGAAGCGAGGGCAAGTGCTTCCTGTGCAGCAAAGACAATGCAGGTCTCCAACACATCCTGTCGGGGTGTAACATCGCGCTGACACAGGGGCGTTTCCGGTGGCGGCACAATCAGGTGCTGAGGAAGTTGGCAGAGCAGTTGGAGAGATGCAGAGTTGGGGCAAACAACTCCTCAGATTCCCATCGGCAATACATCGCCTTCATCAAACCAGGGGAAGTGGGACAGAAGACAGTGGTGGGGAAGTCGGCACGTCTGCTTACCCCCGGAAAGGGATGGGAAATGCGCGTCGACCTGGACAAGCAGCTGGTCTTCCCAACTGAGATCACACAGACAACTCTAAGGCCAGACGTTGTGATGTGGTCCGCAGCTGCCAAGAAAGTCCTAATCATTGAATTGACTGTGCCCTGGGAGGAGGGAATACCAGTAGCACATGAGTTCAAGCGGTCGAAGTACAGTGATCTGGCGGAGGAGTGCAGAGGTGGAGGCTGGGCCGCGACTATTCACCCGGTGGAGGTCGGATGCAGGGGCTTTGTGGGGGGGTCTGCGACCCGGCTCCTCCGTGCTGTGGGAATGACCGGACGCAGCCTGAAAAAGGCCATAAAGGAATTGGCGGAAGAGGCAGAGAAAGCAAGTTTCTGGATGTGGTTACGGAGGAGGGACAACAGATGGGGCTCAACACCCCATTGAGGTCAGTTGCAGGGCGTGGCGTGGGGAGACGTCCCCACAATGCCACTGCCCCCCCACCGGGAGGTGTCCTGGCTAGGGGGCGAAACATCAGTGAACGGTGGCACCAGCTGACGACCCTGCAGCTGACCTCAAAGTGCACTGGAGGAGGTGCGGCAGGCAGAGATGCCAAGCAGTTAATCTGTATTATTCAAGTATATGAAATATTTAAAAAAAAAACCTGAAGTGCATAATTTTGTTTTCCATTAAATCACAGATGTGATTATTTGTTTATTTATTATCATCGCACAGCAAAATAATTCCATAAACATGGAAATGAATTTAAATATCATGTTGTTTTACACATATTATTATTATTATTATTATTATTATTATTATTATTATTATTATTATTATTATTATTATTGTTGTTGTTGTTGTTGTTGTTGTTGTTGTTGTTGTTGTTGTTGTTGTTGTTGTTATTATCATTATTATATTCTCCTGCTAAATTCTAAAATTATTCCATTTCCTGGTGTGGCCACACATACTGCTCCATGTTTCTTTTGAAACTCTTCTTTGCTTGTTGTAATGTATGTTAACATCTGCTTTTTTAATTCACATGACTGTAATTGCAAAAAAAGGTATTTCCACTGTATTTTTGTGTTATATACCATTTGGGGTACACATGAAAAAGCAGCTCTTGCCAGCGAAAAAACATTTAATTGAAAAAAGGAGGGTTTTGTCTAAATTGTTGTTTTTTCAGTTAGGTCTGTTTTTATGTGTACGTTATATTTGCATCATTTGAGGGTCAATGGAAAAATTACTACTGATCCACTTTGGGGAGGAGTCAAACATGCAGTTCATGAAGAAAATCCAGAATCTGAAGGAACTGAAAATGTTTGACCAAGAAGAATTGGCAGCTCAATGAAGAACTAGGGTATGTAAACTTATGATCTGGGCCATTTGGATAGTTTCTGTTGTCAGTAGGATTTAAAAAGAGCAAACACATCTGTTTGATAATAAATGGATTCACCAAACCAAGAACCATCAGTGAAAGAACAGTTTTTATATCATCATTCATCCTGTAGAAAATGGACAAAGAATCATAAATTCTGCTGAATCTGTAAAGTTATGAGGACAACTGCGATGACCAAAAAGACCTGAGTGACATTTGACGTTTTTTCTGGAAACAATCAGACTGTGTTTAAGATAGAATCGTATACAAAGGTGTTCACCATAAGGGAAGTGATTCAGGCACATAAGTACAGACATACCAATGGATTAGAGATAATGAGGATCTGAAACATGGGGTTGGGCAGATGTGAACAAACATCTGGGACCAAAGTCAGACACTGCTTTGAAAAACAAACACGTATTTGGGAACAAACTGAAACCGTCCATTTACACTGGTCTACAAGTACAATGCTTTCAGAATAAAACTAATGAAATTTGACCACATGTGTGTTACTGATGAAGAAAACTCAAGTCTTAAATGCTGGTTGACTCAAGTTAAAATGTAAAATTCTTAAACTGAACAAAAGAATAGGTTTTAGTCCAAAGGAATATTGGTCTCAGATCTACCAGATCTACTTCAAAACACTTTATGCACATTATGATCCATTCACTTTACAGGTTCTTTCTAGTGGAATATTTACAAATTTATTGTATACATGTACATAAACCAGCATATATGTGAAATAACACACCATCATATATATTAAAAACATGACTTCAAAGTAATATTTTGTTGCTATTTCATAACTTTTATTTCAGTGAATATCTGAGATTTGTTTTTGTAAACAGACGAGGTTCCAAATATCTAAGTTTTTTTCTTACATGTTGTGAAATCTCAGAGTATTTTTTTTTTTAAATCATGTATGACTTTAATTTTGTCCATATATTGTCTGCTGTCAGTTCTGATCCATTGTCCTCATATGACAGTGGTATATCTGTGTTTTTCATGGTCGCCATCCTTCCTGTGGTTTGTTCACCTGCTCTGGGCGACGTCTGTGAACCGTACGTCTGGAACACATTTGCTCTGTTTGGACGTTGTGATGTTTCATATGAACGTTATGTCCTAGTGGGTCCACCAAGCTGATCTGATTCTGTTGACATTGTAGTGTCAGCCGGTGTTAATCAGAACCCAGCACTGGTACGTGGTCTCAGGTGTAGCTCTGATTAAAGCTGACGAGCAGCTGTTCCTGTTTATGTCCATTATCTGGTGAACAATCTGTTTACCTCAACCTCCTAAGCAGAAAAACAAAGACAGGCCTGGAAGCTCAAACACAGACGTCAGAGTGTGAATGCCACTGTTGGAATCTAAAGACAATGCACCTGCACAGGTAACGGGCTGCAGGCAGAAATTCAGCTTGGCCAGCTCCCAGAATGCATCTGGTAAAGTGAGAAGGGCGAAGAAAATGTCTGAGACAAAGATAAGCACAGCAACAAACTGACAGACGAAAGGTGATTAAAGATAAAGAAAACTGACAGAAAAAAAAAGTCAGCTTCAGTTCACGATGATGACGAACCAATGTCAGGAATATTTAGTGGTTCCATGACAGATGGAAACGAGCAGAGATGGTCATTTTCTTTGGCTGATTTCCTACAAACATACTTGAAATTTGCCATGGATTCGTATGGAAACCTGACACTATTACATTTGTCTTTATTCATCAGTCGAGTGAAGACATGTGAAGTCAGTCTAATGTTGGGTTTTCTTACATAATCTGTTTCTGAATCTGAGCCCAGAAAAACAGTCACAGACTGAAACGAAGACAAACTAAACTTAACCTAAACTCAGCGTCTAAACCCGGTCCAATCAGAGGTGGTTCAAACAGACGGTTCTGTCAGTTTTAGTTCTGTCTGATCAGTTTTTTTTCTCTGTCAGGTCCAGTTCTGTCTTTCATGTCCACTGTTTCCAGGCAGATTTCTATATCATCATCATCATCATCATCATCATCATCATCATCATCATCCTCTCTGTGGCTCCAAGGTGTTATTGGATGATGAGACTGGATGGAACATTGGACCGGAACACTGGACTGCTCTGGTTTCAGTTCTGTTTTTACTGAAAACACTTGGTGTTGGACAGACATGATAAATGGTGATAACACACTGTTCTTATTTAAACCATTTACAGATTATTCAGACTAATAACACTTATTACATTGATTAAATAGGACAAAAAGAGATAACTTAAAAATAAAAGTTGTTGACATGAACTTGTTACTTTAATGAATATCTCCATTAGTTTAATTAACCAATCACCAAACCAAATAACCAATGGAATACATAATCCCATTTATATATTAAAACCTGATCTCAGACATCCATCTTATTCACAGCCCAATGTTAATATACACATTAATAAACACCTACAGATTTCACTCTGCACCAGAAGGTGATCGTCATCTTCAAATAAATCATTCTGTTCTTGTAGTTGTTATTTCAGCTCAACAGACATATTTAATATCAATTATTCAGTTAAGATAAATAATGTCTTGCTAAGAACTGGTTAAAGACACTGAACTAATGATTTTTATACATTGTGGTGTATTATTTTGCTACATGTTGGTATAAACAGAACCTGGTGATTATGTATCCTTTAATTTGGAAGGGAGAGGAAGTTACTGTTAGTTGCATATTGTTGCTAGGTAAACACTGAATGTGAAGATGAGACAGTTTATTGTTTTGTTTCATGTAAATGTACATAAACTGAGCGGCAATGTCTTAAGTTTAACCCATGTCAGATTATGGTGTTAAAGTCTGGAATGTTTAGACTCCGCCTCCACACCACTCAACCAATGAGAGAGGAGCACAGTGGATGGGTGAAAAGTAAGGTCAGATGAAAAATGATTGTAACTGACCATCACAAAGATCTAAAGGATGGTTCGGATTGGAAACTCCTCCTTCCTGATCTGTTGTTCCAGTAGTATCCATGGCACCGATAGGAAGGGGGCGTGGTCAGAAAGTAATTTGAGGTTAAAAACACAGAGTGTTTTGGCCACATTCAGGTGTGATTTTAACCACCTTCTACCAGCTCTGTCCAACAGTAGAAGAAGGTTCCAGAGATCAGTTTGGATCAGATCTGCTGTTCTTTTATGTTTTCTGTAAAACTGAACAACAGAATCATCAAAGTGTTATTTATTTTTATTTTCTTATGTCCATGAACCTGTGCATCTGGAGATGAACATTGTTTCGGAGATGAATTCATGCGTTCTGATTGGACATATCCTGGATGTAGCCCTGCCCCCCAGCTGGCCCCACCCCTATGACCTGGGCTGACCACCAGATGTATGTACTGAACCGTGTAAACACTTGAACGCGTCGTCCTGATCTGATGAGTCCAAGCCGTGGACGGCGACTCGGTGTCCGGTCTCTGGTGGATCAGACAAAGGCCTTCTGTTGGGTCTGTGACACACATAGATCAGGTATCGGTCTCTGAAAGCCCCTCTCAGGTGAGTTTAAAGCAGGGGAAAGTTATTCAGAGCATTTACACTGATCCAGGTGGAACCTGAGCCCAGAGCTCCAGGAACCAGATACTCAAGCCTGCTGCAGTTCAACCACAAACTGGATCATTGTCCTGCACTAATGCAGCTCTGACGATGCCTTCAAGGACACTCTGACATCCAGAGTGTGTCAGATGGACGGTTAGAGGCACAGTGGCAGGATGTCAAACCGAGACCAGGACTGTGGAAGTCCCTCCTCCAGTTCCACAACCTGGTGCTTGTGTGGAATCAGTTCTTATTAGTTCAACCATCCAGAACTGTCCCACAGCTGGTCCCAGAGGAATGCTAATGCTAATGCTAGGTGTTGTAGGTATTCTGGATACAGTGCAGACTCTTATAGCAGTAATAGTTAACCTTCCACATAAAATACTTTTGATCTAGGATTCCAATTGGAGTAAAAGTAGATGTTGAATAATCCCAGAACCAGATCTGTGTCTTCTGAATGATGTTATGACCCCTGATCATTTAGATTTGATATGCTATTAATCCTCCTGGACACAGGGTGGTGTGTGTGTGTGCGCGTGTGTGTGCAATTTCCTGTTTTCCAGGTGACAGACACTGATTGGAGACACTGGAGCATCTCTCTCTCTCTCTCCCTTCTGCAGACAGTCAGTGGGTCATATGGTCTTCAAACCATGTGTCAGTTAGATTAGTGTTTACAAATTGTTTATAATGTAAATAGAGTACTGATTTGTTTGTTTGATAAACAGACTAGAATATGTGTGTGTGTTGGGGGGGGGGCATTTTGTTTTCACCATTTTCTCCTGTTTTTGGTTAGGAAGTTTAGTCATTTACTCATCAGGTCCATGGGTGCTTAGCTCGCAAAAAATGTAATGGGAGTGAAAGGTACGAGTCAAGCTAAATTCCGATTCCGTTTGACAAGTGCTCTGAAATGCACATATGATAGCGGTTAATAAGAAATATTTGATGTGGCATAGACATGCCATCTGTTTTTTATGACAAGTAAACATGTTAGGTTTTATGTGGGCTTAGGAAGAGACTACAATCGTGTCGTGTATGTGACATCTCAGCTGCGGTGTGGCGTCTGGTGACGTCACATGCACACCAGGCGTGTTGTCCAAAGTATTAACGGGTTTTACTCGCAACTGAGCCAGTCATTGGTTAACAGAAGCAGTTGAAACACATCAATAATTATCATTTATTATGAGGTACAACATGTGTGTGATTCAGGGCACATGACAAACCAGATACGATTTTATCATTTTATTTCCCATTGAATACTTCATTAATTTTCGATCTCAGGCCCTATGAGCCTCCCGGAAGGGGCGGAGACTTAAGCTCACCATACCATAGGCTACTTCCGACATTGTGCGTCACCTTCATGGAAATTCAGTTAATAAAGCGTATTTACCAGGTTATTTTAATGTTTATATCAAACAACCCACTGACCGCAACCGGAATATCATTAAAGATTTTTCAATGATCCGCAACCGCTCACTTCGGGTCAGCTCGTGCATCACTGTTGTGTGAAACTACTGACAAAATAAAGATTCTATTTGACTTTTTACTCATTTGTGAATATGTTTGTTTCCTTCTATCAACAGTGTTGGTATTAGGACACGTTTCACATTACTGCATTCGTACCATCTCAGAGTTATAAACATACACGTGTGGTGTAATTTATCAGGATGTTTCTTGTATTTTCAAGGCCAGCTGTGCAGTGAGGACAGACTGTAATCCAGAAGAATAAAGAGTCAAATAAAGCATCAGAGTCCGATCAGTTTCCTCCGTTGTGTTTGTGCTGAACCTCAGGGAATGAGCTCTGATTATTTTACACTTCAATTCCACATGATGCTCTGCTCACATTCAACCATTGCTTCACTGGAAAATTTTTATTTGTAATCCAAATATTTAATCACACTTAAAATCAGACAGAATCACCTAAAGAGGAACTTTTCAGTAAACTATAAGAAGTGATTTACAGACAATAGATCTGGAAAATCTGACCAAGATCATTTTCACTTGTTCCATTTGCAGATATTTTTTAGCTTAATTCATGCAAAAATATCTTGTATCAATATATTTTTGAATTTGTTTTTAGAGGGGCATTTTTTTTCCATTATTGATTCACTGAGGTTTGGCTTTTTGAAGTGTTATTTCATTTCAGATTTATTTCTGTGATATTTTAATTGGGTTTAGCTGTGGTTGTATTCACCCTCCAGTATCCAGCCCACAGACGTCCTTCCTAATCACATGAAGCACATTCATCTGCACAGCGCCATAATAAAATGTCAATAGGTTTTTCATGAAGTTTGTATTTAATTATTTGTATTCCTTCAACTTCAACAAAAATACCAAATACTCAATAACTGTCATATTTTTTTAACCTTTGTAGTTTAAACTAACCATATTATATAACCCTAAAACCTTTTTTTCTTTCACAGTTTTACATAAAAATTTTATTCATTATTTGTTTGTTTTCATCCCAACATTTGTCAATGATCAACACCCACACTTAACATGACAATTATTTTTTGTACTAGGTCAAACCTTAAATGTTAGTATTTGTCAATATGCATTTTTTATTCACTTGGTAGGAGGGTGTTAGTGTAGGAGTTTAACATTATTTATTTCCAATGTGCTGATTTTAGTGCATTGGCCAGAATAAAAAATACTAATGCCAAAATTAACAACATTTAAATTCTGATGAAAAACAAACTGTGAAAAAATAATGACCTTTGACAAGATGAAGTGAAGTGTGCGTAATATACTTACCCTGGTACCAGGTAATGATTCTATTCATGAACAGAAGGCTTGAAAGTGTAAAATAAAGGGTAATTCATGTATATATGAGATTAGAAGAGTTTCTGATCAGGTGTTTCATCTGATGTTTGGGCTGAGGTCTCCACGAGGCGTTCATGGTCATGTCTGATGTTATGGTGCCTAAAGAAGCAGACTTTTTTGTGATGAGATGTGTTTAAAGTATGTTTAATGTCAGTAAAACAAGAAGAAGAGTACAGAGGAGGTGGAAAAATTTGCTCCCTAAGATATAACTGGTTCCTGTGGAAACATCGGGTTCATTAAGAGACAAGTCGGTTTAAAGAAGAGTCGAGTTGAGTTTCAGGTTTAACCGCCTGGAATAAGAACATAAGCCTCAACAAGGTGTTTCTGCATGTTTTCTCACACTGCAGATAGAAGTGAACTCCCAGCAGGTGGTGGATGGTCACGAGGAAAAACCTGGACCCAAAACCACCAAGAGTGAAGGAGCAGAAATAGAACCAATTGGATCAGGGATTAAAAAAACTGAACACATAATCAGTCCGATGGGTTTGATCTAATTTCCATGATAGTTTGTGGGAACAATTTGGGGATGGCCCCTTCTTCTTCCACCATGACTGTTGCACCAGTGCACAAAGTAAGGTCCATAAAGACATAGATGAGAGTTTGATGTGTATGAACTGGACTGCACTGAACACAGTCCTGCCCTTTAACCTCATAGAACACTTTTGGGATGAATTAAGAGTGAGACTGAGAGCCAGACCTTCTGTCCAACATCACTGTGTGATTTGACAAATACTTCTGCGAGGAGGAGGAATGGTCAAAAATCCCTATAAACACTCTCCTAAACCTGGAAAAACCTGCCCAGAAGAGTTGAAGCTGTTATAGCTGCAAACTGTGAACCTACATCAGATGACATTAGACCCTATGGACTAACTATGAGATGGAAACGTTCACATGTTGGTTAAGGCAGGTGAGACAATACTTTTGGCAATAATGAAAATGTCCTCTTCAGGTGTTTCTGTCTTATTTTTAAGTATGATGAGATATTTGGCGTAAAAATGAGAAAAATACACTTGGTGAGGTTTAGATTTTTTCCAGTGTAAATCTTGATTTGTTGTTTGACTCCAGGTAGAACCACATCTATTCTCATGGACGAACATGTTAAACCCCCGTCGGTCACGTGGTGTAGACCTCTGGGCCCAGACTCCTCCTCCTGCTCATTATTTCAGCTGCCGGGTCATAAAGTCAGCATAACAGAGTCAACACAGCGACACTGAGCTGGATTAACACTGACAATGTGAGTGTGTGAGGTCTCGGACACGAAGGAATGAAAACAGAAGCACATGGGCTTCGAGTGAACAGTTACAGTCTGTTCCAGTCGGTGGAATTCTATCCAGAAACAGGATGAACGTGGCACTGACGCCTTTGTTTTGTTGGTATTTTGTTGCCGTTATTGTTTGCAGAACTGGAGAATACATTAACCCTCCAGTATTGAGCCTTTCCTAACCTCAACATGTGCATAAGCTGGGCAGTACCATATGAATTTTTCTACTAATTTAATCAATTTTCTTTGAATTTGCATACTGCTGCTGTTAACTGTAAAATGTCCCCATGAAGGGATCAATACGGTCTTATTGTATCGAAATATCACCCTTTTTTGTGTGTGTGTGTGTGCGCGTGCATAAAATGCTCACCTGGATACCGGAGGTGTTTTATATTCAAGAAACATTTACTGATAAAATATACTGAAAATAAAGCAGAAATCATTTTAATAAACTGAAATGAGTTTGTTCTGATGTGAATAAAGTTGATGCAGTGAGTTCAGATCATGTTCAGGTTTAATATCAGTGAAGAAACAGACAACGAGGAGAGTTTAGTCATTTACAGGTCAGAGGTCGAAGGTCAGAGGTCAGGGATCAGAGTTTATAGAAAACAGAAGAAGGTTTGCAGGTGGGTCCATGTGGTCACTTCTGTCCGAGCTGAGAGAGCTGTGGAGAGAGGTCAGAGGTCAGAGTCAGTGAATGGGATGGCCCCTTTAGGGTTGGGGAACAGATGGACTCTGTAAAGCCTTATGAGACAACCTTCTTATGATTTGGGGCTCTACAAATAAAACTGAATTGAATTGAACAACTCTGGCCTCACCTGTTTGAGGAACTGGGCAGCATTGAAGAGTTCGCTGCAGCCGTAGATCACCTTCTTACCCTGTTTGGACTGAAAAACACAGACCAGGAGTCATCCAGAAATACTGAAAATACTGAGGCTTTTAACACCAGTGTTTATGTCACTGTTGGATAACTTGGATATGCACTGACTGTTGTGTGCTTTTTCATTTTTGCTACCTACAAGACACTGAATTTTTTAAAATATATACAGGGTACAAATGATAGACATGATTATACAAGTATGTTTTTTTATATTCCAGATCCCTGTTAGAAAAGAAACCTGAATTCAAGACTTTTGTCTATTTCTATAAGAGATACGTAATTATACAGTCACGAAAATGACATGAATATTTATTTTGAATTAAAACTGATCTGTTGGATGTTGCTGAGCAAATTAAAGTTTAATTCTTGTCAATAGAATGTGAAACAGTTGAAGTTAGGAGCTGTACGTAAATGTGCTGCTGCCTGTTTTACATTTAGGGGGTCGTTCTTCCTGCTCATTTGTCCTTCACTGTGTTCAGTACCCCGCCCCCATGAAGGGGAAGTGAGGCTATTGTTTTTGGTTCAGTTTTTTTTTTGTCTGTCTGTCAGTCAGTCGACAACTTTACGCAAAATCTACTGGATCAATTTTGCAAAGTGGTCCAGAATAGATTCCATTAAATATTGGCAAAAGGGCAAGATCACGACCACTAAAAATGTTTTTCACAATATTAAGACAAATCTGGTAAAACATTCCATCATGAATCTAAATATAGGCTTATTTTGTATAATGTCATGTACTTGACCAGTCGAACAGTGAAGCTAGTGCACAGTAGATGACGTTTGCTGACGTGATGACGCTCTGCTGCTCATCTTAAAAGCCTGGGTGGGTCTTCCAGAAGGGTCCCCACGTTCACATTCATGGTTTAAAGGTAAACTATCGGAACCCAGTTCAACCTGGGAGCTGAAGACCGGAACTGACTGGAAGCCCTCAGGGTTTTACCAAGACAACGAGGCACTACTTCAGGTAACCGCACTTCACCTTTGTCACAGAAACACTTCAGGAAGTCGTACCTTGGCGTAGTCCACCAGGTTCTGGTACTCGATGTAGTTTCCTCCTCCCACTACAAAAACGATGGCCTGAAACACAACAAGAACCTGAGTGACAAACAGATTCACATCCATGTTCTACATTGACTGGAAAAGCACCGGTTTGACCTTTGACCTCAGCTTATCTGGAATATTAACTGTAACACAAATGTCCGACGTCCATCAGACACTCTGCTTTCATCTGCACCTTTTATTAAATTATTTGGTTTATTTTCAGATCAGCGATGATTAATCAAAGATTTAGTTGTTTGGGTCCTAGATTCAGACAGGAACCATTTATTTTTATCTTTTATATTTGAAAAAAAGTTATCTAATACGTTGTGTACAAATTACCTATTTAATTGTTTTAACCAGAATCCTTTATTATCCCAGGGCAAAATATTGTATTACAGTCACTCCATGAAAGTATATATATATTTAAAAAAAAAAGAAATGTTCAATACAACAAATACATACAGTAACCGAAAAAAAATATTAGACGATCAGTCCTAACTTGCAATGTTCATTTCCTCTTCCTGTGTTCAGACTCTGTGGTGTTTCCAGGAGGGTCTGAACCATCAGGGTGTTCATGTGTGATCAGATCTTCCTGGTTTCTATTGAAGACCTTCCATAAATCTGCAGCTTTAGTCTTTAATCAGAGTTATGCTTTTGTATACAACCCTAGATCCCAGATGGGATTATAGGATTCTTTCTACTGTGTTTTTTGGAGTCATTTAGTCGGAGGAGAAAGAAAATCTAATGAAAACAGAAGAAACTGCAAAAATTATGCTTAAGAAATAAACTGATCAAACCTCTTCATTCACAGTGAATCACCAGTGATTTAGTCACCATTTTAAATTAAAATGTTAAAGTTTAGTCAATACAGATATGCAGTTATGGGAAAAATTATTAGAAAGTCATCCAAAACAGTGGTTATTCTATCCAGTCCGAACTCCTGTGTGTACCATGTGACTAAAACTGACAGAAAAGAAAACATGGAATGAATAAAAACACTGTTTTTGTTAGTACAATGACATATATTGATGTAAGAACTGAAATTATTTAGCTTGTAAAAAAGTTAAAGAGAAAGATATGAGCTCTGAAATTAAACTACTATGAGATATTTTTGTTGGTATTATTATATTTGTCCAAACAAATGGACCTTTAGTTGGACCAGGCATTAAAATTAACAACAAATTGAAGAAAACAAAGGTGGTCTAATATTTTTTTCTGTGACTATATGATGCCACATTAAAAAGATCCGATTGTCTGGACTCTCTAAACCAGCTGTAAACATCTGCAGTAAATCCAAAATGCTGGTCCTCAGGTCCCAGCTAGAACCAGGAAGTATGACAATATTAGTCCTGTTCTCAGGTCTGTGCACTGACTTCCTGTCACTCAGAGAATAGACTTTAAAACTGCTCTGCTTGTCTGTCCATGGTCTAACACCAAAGTACATCTGACATACTGGTCCCATATGAACCATGTGGGACCCTGAGAACCTCAGGGACTGGCCTTTTGCAGGTGCCCAGAGTCAGGACTAAACAGGGTAAAGTTGTGTTTCAGTTCCACGCAGATAAACTCTGGAACATTCTTTCTGAGCACATCAGACAGGATTGTACTCTGACTTTAGTCGCTTTTCCATTGACCCTGAAATAGCGCAAATATAACTTGCACATAAACATTGACCTAATGGATAAATGTCAATTTCAAGAAACCCCTTATTTCTCAATTAAAACTTTGTGCACTGGCAAGAGGTGGTGTTTCAGGCACAGTGCACATGGTATATTACAAAAAAACTACAATGGAAAGACCTTTTTTCACAACTTGTCGAGTGAATTAACTCATTGGCTGCCAGGTATGTTCAGAATACTTTGCGAGAAGACAGATATACATGTCTTTGGCAGTAAATGAGTAATAAAAGTATGTTGATGGACATTACAAGTGAAGAAGGGTTTTAACAGAAACGTGGTGTGGTATGTGTGGACACAACAGGACCCACATCTTTTTTTTTTAATTTAGTAGGAGATAGAGGGGGAATATATAATAATAATAATAATAATAATAATAATAATAATAATAATAATAATAATAATAATAATAATAATAATAAAACTGGACATTTATGCTTGTCACAATGTTCATGGAATGGCTTCTCGTGTCATCTTATGATAAATAAATTGTCGCATTTGTGATTTAGTGGAAAAATTGACATTACACACTTCTGTTTTTTGACATTTAGTAAATATTGGTAAAGTTTTGTGCATGTATCCAATGGAAAGTAAGTCGTGTTTAAGTCGAGGATGAAAACAAACAGAACAATTGAAAGGGTTCTATCTGACCTTTTACTTTGTTTTAATTGATTGATATTTATGTTTTATTGATTAGGTTTCAATTGTAATTGTATCTTTTTAATCTGTTGCTTTTCCATTTTTGTAAAGCATTTGTGGTTGAACTGAAGAACCCTGTTGTTCTTCAGTTCTTAGCTTTGGAATTCAGGAAATAAGAATAGGTGGAAGGACCAGGTTAAATGTCTCCTGATCAAATATTTCTATCATTATTTTGATCCTGGTTTGATTCTTAATGTGTGTCTTTCTGATCTTAATGTCTTCGGTCAGGTTCATGTTTCAGAGCCTCCAGGTCCAGACGGTTTGACCCAAACACTGACCGTAACCTGCAGGCTAAATGTGGACATGAACGGGTCAGAACCACCATCACCATCAGGGTCCAGTGTCAGATAAAGCGTCTCCTCCAAACACATCACTCATTTGATCTAATGGACTTCCTGACGGAGCAGTCAGTCGTTCATGGAACTCACCTCCTGGAATGGGTTCTTGTTTCTGGGAATGGAGCTGAAAAAAAAAAAAAAAACTATAAAAAAAACCCCAACATGAGACATTCCTGAGCTTCCAGTCGTTCAGCAGAGTCTGAGATTAACTGAAAGTTCACCTGCAGTTGATATAAACCCACTGATCACAGATTATTATTACTAGTTATCATTGGTTATTATTGATTATTGGTAGTTATCATTGGTAATTATTGGCAATTTTTTATTTTATGTTATCAGTGGAAATTATCATTAGTTATTGGTTATCACTGGTTATTAGTACCTAGTAATAACCACATAAGTAATAACCACTGATAACTTATCACTGGTTATTATTTGTTATCATTGGTTATTGATCATCATTGGATATTATTGGTTATCATTGGTTATTATTGGTCATCATTATTGATTATTGATCAGGAGGTTCTTACCTCTCACTGCCCCGCAACATCTTTGGGTCGAAGTATCGGTAGTCATCAGTTTCCTGGAACAAACACAAGGATTTAAAGCCTTCATCATTGTATGAACATAATGTTGTTTACACTGTGACCAGTTAACCTGGATTATATGAACCAGAACCAGGCATAGCACAGAGAGGTGGAGGGAAAAATACCCCACAGTAACATTTGGTAGAGGAGGAAACCACAATTGTAATAGAAAAGTAAAAAAGAAAAAGTCTTGAAAAACTATAAAATTTGTTTTATGTTTTCTGTTCTGACTTGACAGCGGCGTCTTTGTTCGAAACATCGCAGTCGACCCAGATCCATTTATGAAGCAGTCAGTCAAGTTCATAGCTTAGCCACACTAGATGCCCCTAGTGGCAGCAAATCTAATGTGTTACTATAATAGTCTAGTTCTGTAACTTTTGGCTAAATTTCCCTGAAACTGGCCAATGAATCACGGTGAAGTATAGTCAGTGGGCGCGTGTAGCTGCGATGATTTGTAGAGAAACAACTGGAAACAACCAAAGAAGAACAACAATGGGTAGCGATTTCCTTTTGTCAAAGATGAGTGAAGAATGTGAGAAAACTTCAGCAATCTTTAAATTCTTTCTACAGAAGTAACAACAGTCGTTAAGTTCCATAATCCCCAATTTTGTTTAGTCATTTGTAACTTTCTCTGGACTCCTCTGTGAACTTTCCGGGGCCAAACTACGTCATCCTAAAGATTACGCCGATTGGTTGTAGTACTGTCCTATTGCATACAGAGCGATTTGAAAGACAACCTTTTAGCCCGCCTCCCCCAACTATGAAGCATGACTAGACCTATACATGAAATGAATGGGGAAAGCACAGCTAGGCTAACAAGTTCACACATGGACGATGACAATAGGATGGAGAGGTGTCCTTCACTGCAGCTGAACTGACCCCAAAGGAAAAGTACTCCAATGGACCTGGACTCAGATGGACGTGGACACAAAAGGACCAAGAACCTGATGGACCAAGACCCAAATGGACTTCAGATCTCCGGTTTCATTTGTTCTGACAGACCCATGTGTTTATTTGACTGAAGATGGAGCCGGCCAATCACAGCTGTTTATCTGAGGAGGCGGATCTGATGGGATGCTGACAGACAGCTGTATAAACATCCAAGATGGCTGCCGTTGATGTTGGCGCAGCTCTTGAATCTGTTATCACATCAGAGTTAAATGAACTGGACAGAATATTTTATCTAAAAGAGCAAACAGCTGCACTTTGCCTTCGGCAAAGACTCTGACGGTTCTTTGATTCTTGGCTCTGATTGGCTGTAAATCCATTCACTTCACCCAGATGCATTCTGGTCCAGATCATCTGATCATCACCATATTGAGAACAGGATCAAACTGGAAACAACAGCTCATATTTGGTCTGTTGAAGTTCTTTAAAATTCTACATTTATACCTGTTCATTCTAATTTAACTTGTATGAAAATTATCCCAAAAATAAGATTATGTTTAGCATCAGGTTCAGGATCAGTCCCATCTGGACTCACTACTACTGGGTTGTAGTACTACACTGTAAAATTACAGTGGGGTGTAGTACTACTACTCCTAGTACTACTACTTTCCAGGGTTAAAAAATGCAATGTTTTTCCTCTATAAAGTTCTTTAATATTCATATGTTCCACCTGATTTGAATGAGTGATTTTATTTAATCTGACTCTGGGGTGAAGGGTCAGCACAGTGTCACCATTAAAGTCAACAGTTGCAGCTGCAGTAACACAGTGAACATACTCATTGGCCAATCAGGATCAAGTACTAGAATATCTATGGGGTGCGTTCAGGTGACCTACTGATTGTGGTTCATTTAAGTGACCTTTTGGATGGTGCAGTGTATTCAGTTTAACCTGACTCATGTCATCTGGCTGCGTTTTGCTACGCTCACGCAACCATCTGAGTACCGTGAGGTTCAGTTTTTTTCAAAATGAAGGAGCCAATCAGTGTTGCAGGGTGGGACTACCTGGTGGCATTGTGGCTGGTGTGATGTAAAGCAGAAGCGACGGCCGTGTAATCTTTTCAGATACACAACAATGGCAATGTGCGTTAGGTATCCGAGGGTCCATGTAGACTCAGTTATTTCCACTGTTGATGAAGATGACGGACAGATTCTTCATCTAATCACATGCAAGAATTTTAGATAAGGCCCCTCCTTTGAAAACAAATTGGTTGCGGAAGGGTCCCAGATGGTATCATGATGTACTATCTGGCGACAGTCAGGTTGTATTCAGTTGACCTACTGGATGGCGTGGTGTGTTTAGGTGACCT
Organism: Siphamia tubifer; assembly: GCA_020466265.1. Classification (NCBI taxonomy): domain Eukaryota; kingdom Metazoa; phylum Chordata; class Actinopteri; order Kurtiformes; family Apogonidae; genus Siphamia; species Siphamia tubifer. Next base: position 42,693,884 of record CM035804.1, read on the forward strand.
ATTGGACAACGTGGTGCGTTCCGATGACCTGAACGAGGCACTGGTCTTCACTCAGCGCTCCGACATCACAGAAATGGGTTTACTGGAAGACGAGCCCAGTTTATGGAAATATTTAAATGTTCGCACACAGACACACACTCAGAAGACCATCTGATAGAGGGAGAATGTGCTCTTCGATGTCTTTCATCCTCGTCCCAGTCCTGTCTGTCTCTGTCTCTGCATCAACAACAGCAGCTTTGTTAGACTGATGTAACTGCAGACGCTGAGAAACCTGCACACACACAGGATCTGTGTGTGTCTGTATGAGTATGTGAGTCTGTGTAAGCCTGTGTGTCTTTGTGTGTGTGTGTCTCTCTGTAAGAGTCTGTGTGTGTCTTGAGTGTGAGTGTGTGCGTGTATTTGTCTCATCTCTTCATCTTGTATTATTAATATATGTATCTCTGGGTTTGTGTAAACATATGTGATGACCCTTTTTTCGTCCAATCAGCTGTGCTTTTGCTGATGCCTGTCTCCGCCCCTTTAAATACCCTCAGATCAGGTGTGTGTTTGGGTTCCACATGGTTTCGGTGCCTTCCACAAGTTCATTGTTTCATTATGTGGAGATAACTGCCTAAACACACTTACAGGATGTGACTTCATCTCCATCAGGTTGTCCAGGATCCGAGTGACAGGAAGGTTCTGGAAGAGAAGGAGACAATTTAAGTCCACATCTGAAGAAAATACTCCAAATGCTCACTAGGCCAGGGTTTTAGTTTAGGGTCCAGATACAGACTAAGACAGTCTCCAGTGGATCACACTAGTAAAATAAGAGGATAAACTATAAATTACATGATGAAAATGTGAATAAGCTAAACAATCTTGTGCAATGTGAAATTTCTTTAAAAAGTTAGAATTTCAACAATATTACATTTCAGTTAATTATTAGCAAAACTTACAGATCACAGTGGATCCACAAATACACAAAGCCGTCAATAACAGGCAGAATATAGGTATATTTATTTTCCTTAGGACATTTGAGGTTGATCATTTTTGTTGGTTATTCACATTTTACTCTGAAAACATAATTTGTAAATGTAAATATTTTCATCATGTAATTGTATTTTTGTACATTAAGAAAGTAATTTGTACTTGTCATTTGTAGGTCATTATTCAACTTTAGAACATATTGGTCTGAATGTGGACCCTCAACTAAAATTACTTCGACATCATTGATAGTCATTATCTTGCTCTCATTGGGAGGATTGGACTCTTTGGCAGCCAGTTCTGGCCCACGGGAAGACATATGTTTGACACCCCTAGTCTTGAGTTCTGGATTTCGACACAAATTGAAGCTTAACAGGATGACAGGAAAATGTTCTGACCAGTAGATCTTCAACAACATATTTGCCAACAGCAAATCACAAGTTTAACAGATAATTCTATTGAAGCCATTGGTTTTCAGATGTAAATATTAGAGGTTTTCTGCTTCTTTATTTGTGTGTTTTGGATCGTGTCGTTCTTCTTTCTGGTTTGCTTAAATCTGTGTTTTATCTGGACGTAGTGCTGCTACTTTTTTTAAAATTTGGAGATGATGAGTGTGGAGGAGCTCCGTAAATATCCTCCCTGGCTCAGGGTCTGGTGTTCTGGCAGCGCTGCAGTGCATCATGGTCTGAGTTCAGTATGAAGAAAACAGACACCGCCTCTCACTGTGCAACTGTAATGATTATAAATGACTGCAGGAGCTGCAGGTCCACTTTTACCCTTAAATACTTAATCATCATTGTCTTCATTAGTGATTAGTGACAACATCAGGTCCGCTGACCTCAGAGGAGATACAGAACAGATGGACGTCGGCAGTGGTTGCCAACAGTTACCAATAACCCACTGCCACGTTAGAGGAGTGACGGCACAAAGAAACACATCAAGAACAAAGAGAAGGTCTACAACTACACAACAGAGAAAAGTCCTATAAATCATTGTGTAAAGAACTGATATAAAGATGAAAGTCTGTCTTCACCAGGAGTTTGTCCTTTAGAAATGGAAACTGAAGAGGAGTTCAACCAGGGCTGATCCAGGGTCAGATTCAACCTGGGTCAGTTAAATGTTGTATTGTGTGTTGGATTTTTGGGGGGCCAGCCTTAGTCAGTAACTGATAGAGGTCGCCGATATTTGGAGCAGATTGTGGGTTTTTTTCTCTGCCAAATGATAACAATTGTCAGAACATCTTTTTTTTTTCTTATTTACAATTATAAAATAAAAATTGTGACAGTTAACCTAATAAACATTACTATACAAAAATATAAAGCTCATGGCACTTCTAAGAACACAGAGGTGTCATGAACTTTACCCGTCAGTAAATCATGGCATTGAAAAAAGGAGCATATTGGCCAACACAACAGGTCCATAACAATAGAAGAAAAATACATGAATATCATTGTGATATATTGGCCTATCATTAATCTGTATCATCTTGGATGATGGAATATGATGATGATGATTAAATATGATAAGATATGAAGATGATATATGATGATGAAAGTTAAATGGATGATGATATGTGAATTTTATTCCAGTGACAGTGGGGAACAATGTTTGGAGCTTAAAGAACTGAAACCTATGAATCACTACAGTAATTAGTTAACTAAAAAAAAACTACACATATTATTTTACCCACAGTTGGTTGTTTTGGTGTTTTTTCGTTGACATTTATAGTGCATCATTTTTACCACTGTATCTAGCTTTTATTTGTGGTTGATCTACTAGTGTAAGGGTTCTTGTTCTGTCCATGTTCTTTGGCCAAGTTTCCCTCTTGAGGGACAATAAAGAAGTTGATTTAAATCCAAGTAGCTCCACAGAAAAAGGCTGGATGTGATTATATTGACCAGGTCTCAGGAAAACTGGTGAGGACGGACTGATGACAGACTGAAAGTGGACAGTCGCCTTTAGGTCTGCATCCCAGGGCTGAGTTTTACTAACAAGACTGATGCATCTACTGTCTAGTATCAGTCCATTCATCCTTTTCCTTTTTGTTGAATGTCTGTTTGTTGAATGCATATGCTTAGTTTTCTGAGTAAGAGCAGATAAAAGGGTTAAACTCACATGTTGTTTGAGCACCAGATTCTTCACTCCCTCCATCACAAACTGGGAGCCAGTGTTCATCACTCTGGAAAACAAACTGCAGGACAAGGAAGAAAACAAAAAGCTTAGTCAACAGGAGGAAGCCAGGGTTAGGCTGGTAATCCAGTCCAGGCGCACCAGCTCAACTACCTTTAATAAACTCAAATAGTTTGGAGGCTTCCTGGGGTGTTTTTTTTTTATCGGTTTCTTACGGTAAAAAGTAATGAGCAGAGTGTTTTATTTGAGCCTCTTATATGTCTTGGTTATTTTATGAGGCTCAGTGTCATATTGTCACAAGCCTACTGAATCCCAGAAGAAAAGTTTCCAATAAACACAACTCTGGCCTTGTTGTTCACTCACGGCTGCTTCAGATGTTTCTCTTTGTATTGTAATCTCCAGTTTTTAAATGCATTTCCCTATTTTAGCACCTGAGATTTATCTATTATGCAATGATGACATTAAATCAAAATGTGTCACAAAGTATTTGGATTCATTGTGTAATTGCTGCTTATGTTGCCGTACCCCATAGGTTTGACGCCGCTGTTGCCGTAGTTGGCTGGGGTGGCGGCCATCTTGGTGAAGGCTCTGGAAAAGATGAAGCACAGTGAGTCATGATGAATTCATCTCTGCTCTGTCAGCCTTCATATCCAACCAAATACCCAGATTTTCCCTAAATCACAAAGGAGGTAATGATGTAAACTCGAGTATAAATAAGACCCCCCCCCCCGCCAAAAAAAAATAAAATATTACACAAAGATACACAAGTAAAGTGATAAAAGAATAAAATAATTTCTATACTGTAATATCTCCCTGGAACAAAATTATCACTGATTGAAGTTGTGTTTTTTCCTGAGATCTTAAAGGCACCTAAGACTTACTTCCACTGTTTGATGTAGTTAAGAGGTGAAAGGTCACAGCCGGCATCCAGGAGAGCTTTTTTATACTGATCCAGGTCCGACTGAAACACATGAGAAAAATAATGATTTAACAGTAAGTATTTGTCTGATACCAACTAAAAACACAGGATGAAGGATTGGAAGGCTCAGTATAACCGTTTGTTACTTAAGACGGTCTGGACTAACATGGACTCAGCATCAGGAAGAGTTCTGTTCATTAACCATTTATTAAAATTGACATATATATATATACATATATATATATATATATATATATATATATATATATACATATATATACATATATATATATATATATATATATATATATATATATATATATATATATATATATATATATATATATATATATATATATATATATATATATATATATATATATATATTTGCGAATCCTGCTGAAAATACTTTGATAACTCTGATCCAGTTTTCCTGACCCACATAGAGGTGAGACCAACCTGAATCTGGATCAGACCACCTGGTCAAATATCTGTCTCACTGATTTCTTTAGATATCATGAAGAAAAGGAACTTAAGTCTGGATGGAACTCAGTGGTGATTTCATTTCAAGCCTTCAGGGAAAAACAACTAAGCTGAAACTTTGTTTATTGCACTGATTGAGTGAAATATTACTTTCACTTTAATGAACACGCTCCATTTGAGGTGGAACAAATAATTAAGGGTTTACTCTTCTAATTACCTGCTGACTACTGTCACTGATCTTTCTTTGTCATCTATATAAAAAAAGTAAAAACTTTCTGATGGTATCTTGTTAAATGAACATCATTCAACACAAATGAGTAAATGGTAAATGGACTAAACTTTTCCACCTTCATGGTGCTCAAAGCACTTTAAAAAGCCTCACACTGACGCACACACTCTTATACCAATAGGCAACCGCTGCCATGCAAAGTGGTGTCAGACCTACTGGGAGCAATTTAGGGTTCAGTGACTTGCCCAAGGATACTTCGACATGTGGACACGTCAGAGCCAGGAAGCAAACCGCCAGCCCTTTAGTCATTAGATGACCTGCTCTACCAACTGAGCCACAGCCGCCAGGAAGCCACAGGAAGAAATTATAAAGGTCGTCATCATTTTATAGATGCAACTAACTGATTCACCGAGAAAATCATCAAGATTGTGTAGAAAAATAAGTTAAGCAAAATTAATATTTTGTCCTGAACAGTTCTTTTGACAGTCAACATGAGTAGAACAGAACATAGAATGATCGTTTGAACAGATGCATAACCTGACGACCTCACCAACGCTACAGAACTGTGATCATCTGCAGACGCCCAGAGGTCAGGGGTTTGATACTTGGTAGAATCTAAAGCCTCATCTATTTGCTTCCTGAAGGAGATATGAACATTGAAGGAAAGGAAGTATTTGATTGGCTGTAACAGTATCACACATTCATAAGTACAGGATGAGTTATCAAAGTCACAACTGTTATGGTTTTCCAGGGAATGACAAACTCTCCAACACAAGATGTAAAATAACACAGGAGCTTCACGGGGCCTTTGAGTTTGGAATCAGAGTAAATACTACTGCGTGGTGTTCTGCCATCTCTAATAATAAACCTGTGAGAAAATGAAGGACGTTGCAGCTACAGACACGGATGGAGCTGGTTTCCATCTACATCCATCAAACTGTTTTACCAAAAGATCGTCATGACAACAGCAGGAAATGTGGTCCAGTCAGATGGGGCTAGATCATTGAGTCCTGTTAAAGAACTGAGGAGCTTCAGCATGGGTTTGTCATTGGTGGCTTACAGATGGTGTTCAGCTCTTAGATGACAAGCTCTTCTTAAGATTTGTGTTTTGGCAAAAAAATTTCAAAAGAAAAAAATAGTCATGTGAACATCAATCTCACACAAACGTTTACTTGTTCACTTAGATGGAGGAGGTCTGGTCCAGGCCAGATTTCTTCATTGGCTCAGACCAAACCAGCGTTGGGACGCTGATCTCACCAGTCGTGGATTGGCCAATGGTAGGAATGGTTTGGACAGATGGTTGGAGCTCAGTGGTCCTCTGAAGCATCCTGGATCAGATCCATGAGGAGCATCTTCTTGGCTCCTCTGGGTTTCTACTGGTGTCATATCATGTTGGAGATTGAACAAAGATGGCCAAGCCAGAGAACAGATTCCTGGTTGGAGTCCCAGCGAATGGATCACAGCTGGATGGGGTTTGGCAGAAGGACCCACTTCTTTGAGTTTTGGAGGGGCAATGGTCTTGGTATTCTTGGAATTATCTGTCACATCAACACAAAGGGTCACAGGTTTTACTGACAAACACCCAAACTGTTTGGGTTTTACTGCCAAACCTTCAGAACCCTAATGGATAGACTAAGTCTCTCCGGGCACAGAGTTGAACTTTGAACACCTGAAGAAATACTTAACAATCAATCTCCACTGTCTTTAGTCACTCCGTGAGCATTAAACATGAGGCAGTGCAGGCCAACACCTGAAAGCACAAACCGCGGCCATAGCTGAGTCATGGATATTAAATCAATAACCCTGCTAAAGTGTCTAATAAAAGCTCATGGTGAAGTTATCGACTGCTGCTGACATCAGGGAGACAATGGATAAACCGCAATTTTTTTTACATTGAAAATAGGATCATTATGACCATTTCATAGATGTTTGTCTAAAAAATTTTTTGATATACAGTACATGTGCTCACATTGATTCAAGAAGGAAAAGCTAACCACAGAGGTCATCCTTATCAGATTTCCACCAGTGGAAAAAATATGTTTGACTAATTCTTGGTGAAATGTCTGATATGATCTGGATACAGTCTGAATGGATGTTGACCAGTCCTGGATGGATAAAACTGACCAACTGTATGTCCTTTTTTTCACTGAACTGCAGACAGCTCAGGCCTTCATTTAGTAGAAATGATTTTATTCATGTGAAATTATGAGGAACTGATATTTTCATGCTATAATGTATTTTCCTTCTGAATGAAATATGTGCTTAATAAATGGATATATCCATTTTAAGCATCAGGAGACTTGATGAAATTGAACTGTCCATGTGACTGATCAGTGCTTGAGGGGTCAAGGAACTCCACCATTACATCTGTATGAGGCCTGACCGCTGACTGCTCTTCCACTGACAGAAGGTATGATGGTTCTGCCCATGGCCACAACCTTTGATATGCATCCCTGTGAGGCTCGGGGCGCCTGAGGGCAAACCACCCCCTTCCTGTCATCTCTGGTCATCCACTCCCTGTGTGACAGTCTCTTGGCATTCTGTATCTTTCTTCTGGTTTCTTCTTCCTCTGTCTTCTTTGACCCTCCCCCACCACCACCCTTGGGATTTCAGTTTGACTGCAGCAGCCCCACATGGCTCGGCCGTTGTCTGATCTCAGCCAGTCAGGACTAAGCCCCTCTAGAGTAAGTGACCACAAAGCTGCCTGTAAAACAGTTATGGGCTGATCTGACCCATTTAAAAATAGGACCAAAATGTAAAACTCATAAGTTGTTGTACTCGTAAGTCTGTATGTGATTGTATTCCTGTTGGTTCCCAATAGTAACTATACTGATATCTACAACTATTTACATCAAATTATAAACCATTAGAAGTTTCTCAAAAAAAAAAAAAAAAAAAATTATCAAAACTGTGAACAAACTTTGTGGACATTTTATATAACACTGACCACTACTCTCAGAGAAGATAATGTTTGAAGAAATTGATAATGAAGATGAAAAAGATGATAAAAATGCCAATTTATAAGTAAATGTATTGACAAGATCAGTGGATCAACAGGTATTAAACATTTGCATCAGGAGATGGTTCTGGTCAGTGGTGGACGTTTGGGTCATTTCGGGTGAAATCTGCAGAGATATTTCTGACTGGATCAAAATCCGTTTCCTGTTACTACCTCAACCTCTGACACAAATAAAAACACTGATGGATCCTTCAGTCATTTTTAATCCCCTCATGCTCTGATCTAATAAGTTTTTTCTACATGTCCTTGTTGTGTTCTGAAATTGAACCTCAAACCACCAGACCACTCCAGAACCCTCAAGCTCACAGTTTTCTTTTCATTTTCACTGAACTAAACCCAAACAGGACAACAAACTCAACCACAAACCTCACGTCACCATCTCACCGTGAACGGTCTCTGCATTCACATCACAGCTGAAAATACTTCAGAAAAACAAGTGGACTACTGAGACTCAGAACCAGAGGCCACGGGTCGACAGGCAGTAGGTCGGCCGTGTTCACCAAAGTCTACTTAAGTCCATTAACTAGGTTTAATAGTCAAAAACACTAGTACTGGTTTAATCACATTTTCAGAAACTGTTTATGTAACCCGATTTATTTATTTTATTTAGGTGGTGGGGTGAAACAGCAGATGAAAAATGGTCATTTGTTTATTTCATGTGCTGAATTTTTCTATCAGGTATATTTACAGTACAATGAATGCCAATCAATGTACAAGCAATAAATTAAATTAAATTAATCAGGTGATTAGAGCCAGGTATTATTAATAGATCTGGGCAATATTTGCTTTAATATCACTAAATGTAACCCACATAAAAAAAATAATAAATCCTATTGTGACTGAGAGGAACCTGAAGTTCCAGTTTCTGTTTTTCAGACAGGTTGGGGAGAAATTTCATTTCAAGTTAAATGCATGATTGACAGCACTAACTGTGTCCACTTCTTTATATTTAGTCTCTAGATCTGAAAAGAGAAACTGGAGAATGACAGGGATTTTATTTACAATTCACCATTTTCCCCCTGATTTTGGCATCTGCATCTTTATACACAAAAAAAGCTAAAAATGCTAAAGGTTTTTCTTTCATATTAAGTGTTTTCCAAATAACATCATATATGCAATCTTTAATGTATCATGCTCAGGTAAAGAACACTCATGAAAACATAATTATTATGAATATTATATCCCCTCAGTGTAATTAAATCACTATAAAGCCACTTAAATCTTACACTATGTTGTGATTAATGATGCAGCTCCAGTGGAACCTGAATGCAACATTAATCCAACACCTGAGAAAATACTCAGACCTTCAGATGGTCTTCGTACATGTCACTGCTGTACAGGTTTTCAAACTTGTCATAACACTCTTGCTACTGTACTGTAGTGCTGAATATGTGGTGTTTTTGTCATTATGTGTGTGCACCCCTAACAACACCCCCTTCAGTACAAACTCAGTGGAACTAATTATAAACATGAGTAAAGTCTGGCTCTGCTAGAAAATGGCTTCTTATTGCCAGAATCGGAATATTTTCCACATCAAACAACTTGTTTTCACCTCACTTTTCACTCTGGTGTAACTCCGTAATTGGCAGAAACTCCCTGCCGGCTGCTGTCATTCAGTAAAACCACCTCTGCACCGACTTAACCAGAGCCAGAACCAAAACCATCACCACTTGGCTCCGAGATCTCAATTGTTCTCAGAAATTCACAAACATCAGGACGAGTCGAATTCCCGAGAGAACAACGGCAGTTTACGCACAAAGAGCGGAGAGGACAGAGGTGAGACGCCAGCCGTGAACACGGAAAACCATCAGCACAGGAATGAGATGTGACCCTGAACAGATGAGTGTTTTCTCAGAACCTCAAGCATCAGAGATGAAGCCACTTCAAATGCAGATGTGGAGCCTCAGGTCCTTTAAACTGACACAATGAACAGGGTCGAGTTCCCTTCTGAATATAGTCAAACGGATACTGAAGGTTTTCATTATAGTCGCAGTGTAAACATTCCTGTCCAGGTCAAACTAATGAAGAGGAGGATGATGGGAACTGAACCTTTTTTTTTCCCTCTGAGTCAATACGAAGGTTTATTAGAAATACTGAGGTTGAATCGGTCAGAGCTGGTTGTAAATACAGATGTTGGTGTCTAATCTGTCGTGGTTCAGGATTTCACTTTCAGCTTCAGGATACAACATGTGGTCTTGCCTGGATTCTGATCTGGTGTGGTCTGGACTGGACTCAGACCTTCCTGACCTGTCACCACATGATAAATGATGTCACATGACCTCATTATGACAACCAACACCTCAGTGATGGCGTCTTTAACCATGGTACATGTTTGTTTCCTGTTGCTTTTCACCTCTACCTCCACTGGACCAATTTGGACCAACTGTTGGTCTGGGTCAAACTGAACCAGGGTATGATTGATTTACACAATATATTCTTTACAGACAGTTCATGTTGTTACATAAAGGCGACTGTGAAAAATGAAAGATGAAATAGCTAAATAAAGATAAAGTTAAATGAGAAATTAACACACAAACATGACCACACTGATGAAAACAGGGTGCATTGGTGTAAAACAAAAAGAACCAAATGTGAAATACGTACAAACACTAAAAAAGTGGGTGGAGCTGGAGAAGAGTTAACTCCGCCCACATCCTCTGTCAACCATTTCATACCTTGTCCACATCCTCTAAATGTCATAACATCAAATCGTGATTATTTTATTAATTTTCTCTGGGATTTCCGTCATTTCTTCCACTTAATGTTTATTTTTTTCTGTTTCTTGTTCAATTCTGTTGTTGTATTAGGTTTTGGTGAATTTTCCAACATTACCATTGTTCATTTTTGTTTGTATGGTCAGCAATTTTTTTTTCATTTGAACTGCAAATAATTTTATTAATTTGCTTGATTATTTTTATGAATTTCTTGTTTTGCCATCTTTCTTTTAACAGTCTGAGATCAGCGTATGCCAGGGAACACTGAATAAAGTAAGAGACTCTGACAGTGCTAAACTAACACTAAGCAGATCCACTACTACAAAGATTATTTCTACTGATAAAAACTCACTCACAATACAATGAAAAAAACCAAGAGCAAAAATAAAGGTCATATTGTGAAGAGATGATGATGAATGTTGTCATACCTTTGCCATTTTCTAATCGGAACTTGGTTTTACTGTTATATTGAAATGATTCTGGCTGGAAACAAATGTCCAAGGTTTAACAAGCCAATTATAGATACCGTTGTCTCTGTATCAGCTTCATTTTACATGGTCTGACATCATCTAAACTCCCTTTTGCCAACATAAACCCTGTCATTTGTTAGGGTAAGATGGTTGGCATCCTTACCTCTGACGGCGGCTGCAGGCCGGTGATGTAGAAGATAAGAAACAGTCTCATCTTGTCTTCGGGTGTCCCGGCTATGAAACAAACCCAGCTTCAGTTTATGAATGCACCTTGTGATTGTAAACATTGGGCATATTGACTGTGATGCTTACCGTCCGGATCGCTGATAATGTCTAACAGAGACTTGTCCAAAGTGGATTTACTCATCAGTTTCTCCTCATACTCAAAGTAGACGTCCAGTTTACGACTCTGAGGAGACAAATGCCACAGTCAGTGATGACCTTTAACACTGAGCCCATTTATAACCACACTAATACTCTGATCAGTGTCTGATTTGTGGAGTTATTGCATTTTTATTGAACAGAGTATTTTATTACATTGAGAAGGGGATCCCTCAGGGAACTGTCATAGGCCCATCATGTATATATTTACATATAAATGATTATTACATATAAATCTACAGATGTACACTGATGACACTGACCCACATGTATACCTGTTAATCTGATTTATTTAGTTCTGTTACATCTGAACATGTGGAAAAACTACTAAATCATAGAAAACAGAAGTGGCATAGAAGATGATAACAGGAAGTCTGATTCTCATTTCTGTCCTCTTTTTGAGGAGTTTTCATCATCTATTTCAAATTTGTCTCATTTTCATATTTTTTTTGTCATTTTAGGTCTCATTTGTCTTTTTTGTTATTGTAAATAACAGAAGACACATCTGATATATCGTCGTGTTTTAACCTAGCTGTGTCCTTGTTTTTCTTGTGTTTTTTCCATTTTTGTTTTTTGTTTCTCATTTCTAAAATAAATTAATAATGGACTGAAATGTCTCAACCAGAATTTACAGATTATTGTATTTCTTAAGTGTGTGTAAACATTATTCTTAGTGATTATAACAGTTAATAGATTTATATGGTCATATTAACAGACTCAATAAGACCAGTTTCATATCAGCTCTGTGGTTCAGATTTATTATTTCATTAATTCAAATGTGGTTGAAAGCACATGTTCACATATTAGATCAGAAGAGTGTTTGTAGGAACAATTTTAATTCATTAGAGTCTGGATTTGTGTTTGAACTGACATTTTCTTACAGTGTTAACGATCCTGCTTTACACTAAAAACACATTTAAAACAGATTTGAGTTAAAGCTTCTTCATAAAAGCTCCTTTAACTGCAAATTCCAGTGAGTTTTCAGCCCTGAGAGTTGTCTCAAAGGCATTTTAAGGCCTGGATTAAAGGGGAACTCAGATCTGCATTCCACAGAAGTCTGGACAGAATCCAGTGAATTTCAATGGAGGATGTGACGCTGCCTCATGGAGAGCGTTTGGCTGCAGGAGTCAGAACAGATACTTTATCACACCTGTTCCCTGTGTCATCATTCAGCCTCTTCAAGCTGCAGGAGGAAACCAGGCTCCCACACGGATAATCACTACCACATGGATCAGAAGCGGCGGATGCACAGTCACACTTATTTAAAGACAAGACACATTCTGAAAAATAGCTCTTCAGTTTGCTCTTAAATCAAAGACTCTTAGAAGATGGAAAATTATCTAAATAGGAGGCAAATAATCCCCTCTTCCAACATTTCCTGGAAATTTTATTTCTACATAATTATTTACCTATTTGCCTTCATCACCTGATTAGTGAATCCCAGTCATATCCTGCCTCCCTGTACAGTAAACAGGTACAGAGGATGGCTTCATCAACCCTTGATAAGGACTCCCATCCTTTACGGGGGCTGTTCTGCCTTGGAGGAGGTCTGTGCTTTCGGAGTGCTTTTTCTAGTTTATACGCAATTTCAGTGGAAACACATGAATGTTTTTCAGAAACCACTGTAAATGATAGCAGTCCTTGTAGTGGAAAAGGGGATCAGATCCAAAATAATACTAGAATATTTAAAATCAACAACCAGAAATGTGTTTTCACAAGTTTTACTGTTCCTTTACGATCAGTACTACTAACTAAACTGCCATGTTATAATAATAAAGTTTAGGTTTCAGGAATGTAGGAGGATGGGGTCTGGTGTTTTCAGACTTTGGTTTTTGAGACTAATTTTTCAAACTTGCTTTTTTCTGACTTTTGGCTTTTCAGACATTTAAAATGTTCATACTTTTATTTGTTCTGACATCTGTTTTTTGAGACATTTTAAATTTTCAGACTTTTGCATTTTCAGACTTTCCTTTCTTTCATACGTCACCTTGATGTGGTCGAGGACGGCTGTGGCCACATTGGTGTGCAGGTCGATCAGACGCTTCTTCTCTAACAGCTCAGGCAGAGAACTGGACAAACCCAGCAGGAAACATTTAAATCAAACACAGAATAAAAGCTCAGGTCCACAGTTCTAACACCTACATACCCTGCATTACCCATAATCCCCTTTGATTACACATTCTGTCTTGGTCACACACCAAACACATTCGTATCTGTGGTTTTGATGCACATTTTATTCATTAATCCAATCATCTGTTCTCTGGCTCCTCAGAAGGTCTTTGTTTGGAAGTTTCTAAGAATCCAACCATCCGATACTTATTGATAGATTTGTTTTTATTGATTCAGGATGGTTGGGTCAGTCGGTGACCTTCCATGAAGCTCCCTTCAAATATTCTGTTTTTCTGCCAGATTTTGGTTTCTTTTTTTCTTTTTCTTTTTTAATTACTTGCTGATTTTGTCCCCAGAGGAAAGAAGACAACTGAAGTTCTGTATGTTTTAGATTTCCCTTTTAGAAATGGCTATTACAAAATAAAACCCAGTGGTTATTTGATACTTGTGCTTTAAAACTGAAACAACAGGTCTTTGTTTTAATGGGGGTCAAAAGGGAATTGGTTCAATTTGACTCCGAAGACTGATTTTACTTTTTCCATTTCCCAAAGGTGCCATCTGCTCTGACCATTCTGCTTTTAATCACTTATTGATGCGGTCTATCCTGAGTTTTCGGTGTCTTATCAGGGTCCCCACTCTTTTCCTGAAATCATGAAGTTATCACATCATACACTAACACCCCCCCACCCTTCTTTGGACATGCTCTTTTCTCCAGTATTAACTTGCATTTACTCCGATTGTTTCTATGTATATTACTCAGACATTAGATGTGCACTTTATGGCTATAATTTACATATGAAAAACAATTATGATAAATGTATCATAGAATAATGCAAACACACCCATAGATTACAGCTTAGCTCTTCCTCAGCCTGATAAACTGCAATGTTCAGTTGGACAATTCCCAATTCAGTTTAGGCACATAAAGTCACAAGGCAGGGGCGGTGGAGGGGGGGATATTTAAAAACATTTCCAGGATAATTCAACCATTTCCAGGACATTTGGCCTTTTTGCTCTTTTTTTCATCTGTATTGCATGACTGGAAAATTGGTCAATAATTTTCCAGGTTTTCCAGGACACGAGGGAAGTCTGGGTCTGAATAACACAGCTTGATGAGGACAGGGTCGGCACCTTCTGGAGGTGATTTCTGTTTCTTTTACCTGACGGCGGAGGTGAGCTTGGCCGTGTTGTCTGATAACATGCTGATGGCGCCTTCGTCTTCTCCTTCCAAACCCTAGACACAACAACAACATACTGCATTTAATACCTACAGACCCACTGTAACACACAACTGTGGGCACGTGGAACTGCACAGGTGTGGGCTTCTCACCATGATGCTCTTCAATCGTTTGACTTCGTCTTCTTGTGCTCTGTATGTGTCCAACTCCTCCTGAACCGACTCGGCCACTTCTGGAAAAGGACTGAACAAACACAACCGGCAGAAAATTAGAAGGAAGTGTTTGTGTATGAGTGACATGATGGTCTTTAACCCTCTGGGTTCAGAGTGCTCACACTAATCACAGACAGTGGGTAAATATGTATAGTGACATACTACTGTCAAAATGTTTTTCATACAGTTTTTAAATTAAATTATTATTATTTTTACTTTTTAAAATTTCATCAACATTATTCTATACGATAGTGGTTTATTGTGCTTATATTTAGTTTTTAATTGTATGGCTTTTTACAGTTTTATTTCTATTTTTTCTTTATTTATAGTTATTTTATATAATTTTATATATTCTTTTGTACAGCTGTTTTGTTTTGTGCAATTTCTAATCTCATTTCGAATCTGCCTTTTGTTAGTTTATTTTGGTTTTAATTATTCTTTTGTGCAGCACATTGATTCACTGTGGTTGGTTTAAAGTGCTGCACAAAGAAAGTTGGATTGGAACTTGAGCCATAAACAAAAATGCCATGAAGGCAGACTGCTGCTCACAGAATTAAAAATGAAAACAATCTAAAAGTGCCTTTCTAGTTTCATAACGTAATGTTACCTTTTTCAAATTAAACCATGATTTGTCATCATTTACAGGTCATTATATTATTATTTGACTCTCAGTGACACAGTTGACTGTTGAGATCCCCGGTGTCATTTTTAGGCTGAAGGTCCAGACAGGACCATTTCTTGGGCGGGTTTTGGCCCACAGCCCGTATGTTTGACACCGCAGATGTAAACTAACATGAATATCTGATCATTCTAGGGTTTTTTCTGCAGTTCTGGTTCTGGTTCTTTTCTGGTCCTTTGGAGTTTGTGTCATTTGAACGTTAAACCTCGCTGTGCTCTTTAGACTCACCTCCCCTTGTGTTTCTGCCAGAACTTGTCGGCTGCCGTCAGGTCGTAGCTCTTTCTGTTCTTTTTCTTCGGTCTGGCGCCCGAGGGCGAAGGCTCAGTCCCTGCTCCCTCCTCCATCATGACCCGGTTCAGGTGGAAGTCCTAGTTTACAAACAGAAACACAGACCGCTTTGTCTCCATGAAAACACAGTTATTTTCTTCTGATTTTCAGAATCTGGATCCAACTCTAAGTCTCTAAATGAACTCAGTCCAAAACAAAAACCACCAAGAAAAACCCAAAACGTCATGTTTTCATTTTTTACTTTATGATTCTGAATCCTTCGTAGAAGTCTATAAAACTTGATCCAGGACCAGCAGAAACCTTTATCTGGCACATCAGGACTCATTAGAGCCCAGTGAGTCCTGACGGAGGCCGATGGAGAACAGATCCTTCACCCGGACCCTGAACCCAACAGAGGATCATAATAGCACTGTCGTCATGGGAACGGCAAAGGCTTGGTGGAAGATTTAGTGTCCGGACAGGGTCTCCCGCTGAGTGTGTTCAGTCTGAATTTATGGGAATAAGACGATGCAGACAGAACCATCTGGACTGGACCGGACTAAGGCAGATCACGGTTTGGACCTGGGCACAGACAAGAAGTACCACCGAGGGGGGCGGGGCCAACTGGTTCCAAAACACACAACAACCTCAGGCTTCAAGGTGGAACTGATGTCGACTGTGTGTAGACAAGTTTTATTTCAGAATCAGGACAAATTGAAGAAAATGAAAGACACAAGCAAACAAAAAGGAATTTGAATCTGACATTAATTTAGCTTTACATTTTTTAGGTAATAATTATTATTTATTAGTTTTCTACATATGCTTCTTTTGTGTTGCAGAGTAAGTTGTATCATAACTGGAATGATTTACTACAAACAGAATCACGTTGTGACAAAAAAAAAAAAAAAAAGTTGTTAAACTAATTTCAGCATCAAAATCCATCACTTCGACAAACTTTGGATTAGATTTCTAGGAAATTTCCTATAGTTCCTGAGATTTCACGTTTGTACAAACGACTGCCTTGACCTTTGGCTAATAAAACCATCACAGTTTTTTATCTTGTTGAAGTGACTATTTGACTCCAATTCTCTTTCAAACCAGACCTACACACAACATGAATCAGCACACTCTTACAGAGATCTACAGTATATGCCTTTAAAAATGTCAAAAAGAAGAAAAACATTTAAAGAAACTGATGAGCTACATATATTTCTCCTTAAATAATGAGGTTAAAACCCCGCTCTTAAGGCCCTGTCCACACAGCAACGCAATGAGGTTTCGTTTGTGACTGGATAGAAAAGATATTGCCTCCACATGGGGAACGGATCAGTAACGTTTCACATAAACATGGCAACAAAATGCATGCCAAAAATAAATTAAATATATGTATATTGGCTAAGACAATCCTACTGGAACTACCAGGACAATAGAAGAAGTAAAGCACATGCCAGTGTAAAACAAAACCCAGAAATAAACACCAACAACAAGAAGGCGTGTGTAAGTGTCTCTGCTGCTCATCTTGTTGGTTTAACATCAGTAGATTTTCTTTCAATAACACCAGTAAACTGAGAAGTGACTGCAGCTCTGCTACTGCCACTACTCTGGTGTCCACCCTGATGGTCGCTGTCTTGTTTACGAATGAATGTTGCGTGCAGCTGCTATTTGTTCTGGTCATGTGGTTGTGACGCGATAGGTGTTTCACTCTGTTTGACACCTTGCACACAGCAATGCAACAACACCGTTGTCCAATCTTTACATTCTGGAACCCGTTTTCAAAAAATATTGCACCCCAAAAACAGTTGCTGTGTGGACACGAGGCCCAAACAATTACAAATCGTGTCGGATTCACTCGAAATCATTGCTGTGTGGAAGCGCTTTGAGTGGCCAAAAAAGTGCTATAAAAAAACAATCCATTATTATTATTATTATTATTATTAACAGGACGTATGAAGTCTCACATCACACGTTCAGACAATTCTGAGAAGAGTCCAGAGTTAGGAGGCGACGACATGAGGCATTCAGTGACACTGGGACAGACGTCTCTGAAGTCCTGTAATGATTTATTGTGTTAAACTCTGGATCATTTTACAGCTGCAGTGTTAAACAGTTCACTCATAAATCCCATAATTCCTTTCATCAGATTGTTATTTATGTGTTTGAGAGGAAATGAGGACTTGACCCACTCCTGTTTTTAGACTGTATTAGATTTACAGTTACAGAACTCAGAGAGGTAGGCTTTAAGTATAGGACTGTTAGTATTTTTCTGATTATCCGAGTATCAACTGGAAATGTCTTCTCTTCTGAGATGTGAATCATTAGGTCGTAGATTTGGACCAAGAGAAGAAACTGCCGAATCAACACCTACATTTTTACATATGAAACAAGAGGAAACTGCAGAGAGCGACTATTTCCATGAAGTAAACAGGTTACACTATGTCTGCATAGAACAATGTAATGATGTATTGTATGTAGAATGTAATGTATTAAAGCCAAACTTCAGAGATAAAGACAAATATATCATTAACTGAGTATAAGATCAATGCATCCATCACTGTCTGTATTTCCATGGTAACCACGGAGCCCCTGAATGTCCAAATGAGTCATACCTGATGACCACAAAAAGATGCTAGTCAACACTAGCACTAACCGGTGTCATTTTTGTGTATTTTATAGTTTGTTGTCCTTTTTTCTGTAGAACAGTACATCCATTGTGTTTAGTTGTGATTATATAAGACAAACATATCGAGTCATTCCTTCATTATTTTTGATCTTTGGATTTTTTGTGCCGACGTGTATTTTGTCTTTATTTGGTCTGTTTAGTCTCATTCTGACATGTCCTCCTTTAAAACACAAACTCCTCTGTGCATAAGTGGAAGAAACTCAAAGGAAAGTCAGCGCTGAAGGATTAATATGAAGCCTGGGCTGCAGTGACGAGTGATTTTTGGGCTTTTCATTGCCAGATTTTAGAGTCTTGACACTGCCTGGAGGTACGTAGGTGTGTGTGTGTGTGTGTGTGTGTATGTGTGTGTGTGTGTGTGTGTGTGTGTGTGTGTTGACGTGTTACGTAACCATGTAACTGTACGTTCCAGTACTGTCGGTTATATGAAATAAGATATCAAATTTTTATTTCAACAATTATCTTTACAAATTGGATGGAATGGGAAAAATTAAATGAAATATATATATATATATATATATATATATATATATATATATATATATATATGTATAGAAAAGAAAATACAAATAAAAAAGTAACAATGAATTAAATTCTTTTCAAACCATTAAATTATAAATAAAAACTAGAAAAGCACTCAGAGTGCAAACCTCCGCCAAGGCAGACCTCCCGCTTCGAATGATGAGAAGTCCAACATGGAGGTATTAAATTAGAGTCTGTTTGTTTGTTTGTCAACAAGATTACACAAAAAGTTCTGAACAGAATTTGATAACATTTTCAGAATGTGTTGGTAGTGTCACAAGGAACAAATGATTACATTTTGATCTGGAAGAGATCCTGGATTATTGATCACTTTGAAATTTTACATTGTGGTAAATGGAGAATACATTTCAAAGTGATCCAGAATCCAGGATCTCTTCCAGATCACCACCAAAATATAATCATTTGTTCAATTAAATTGTAACTCAATCATTATTATTTTTAAATCACAGGAATGGTGATGATGAGCATCTGTATGAGAAAAGTCAAGTGACTTGTGTGTGTGTGTGTGTGTGTGTGTGTGTGTGTGTGTATGCGTACATGCATGTAAACCCAAAATCCCACTAAATCTCGACATAGCTGATTGCTGCAGTTTGTCGTACTCATGTATTTTTGGTCAAGGAACAGATTAGTGAAAATACTAAGTTCATAAGACCAATAATTTGGGAGATAATAATTTTGGAAACAATACCCTTACAATCATGTTGCTATGGTCTCGACGTTTTGGCGGTGACTGCTGGGCAAATGTGGTACAGAATGCATGAACACATTAAGAGTATAAAAATGACTAACCTGTGGATCCCCATAGGCCAACAAACTAGTTATATTTAAGTTCTGGACATAATTGTTTAAATGTTTCCATACGTTTTAAAACTTTTTAGCAGTATAAATTATTCTTTGGACAGAGAAGTTTTGTTAACATCTGTCTCATCCACTCAGTCACATCTGGCTTTGTGACTCTTTTCCACAGTAGTGCAATAGTTTTCTTGGTATTGAACAAACTTAGTTCAATGAATATTCTCTCACTTTTGCTGAAGTTGTGGTGGGTGTGTGATTTCTACAGATGTGAAGATGCGTTGAACACTGAGCGTTGACGCCCATGTGAAGATTCACATCTAGATTAAACACTAAACACTTTAAGCTTCTGTAGTTTGTGTCACTGAAGGAATGCCGTCAGCTTAAATGTCTAATGTGTGACCGCTGACTCACCAGGACGTCATGGATCAGCGCCTGATAGGTCCACGTGTGATGGAGGGGCGTGGCCATGTCCACGTTACGGTCAGCCAAGACAAACAGAGGCCTCTGGAAACTGAATGGGGAGGAGGACGATGAAGACCGTTATCAGACAGACACCAGAGCATTCTGAGACATCATCGCCTCATTGACATCTCCTTCCATCTCCTCCTTACCTAAACTGTCCGGCAGCCATGTTGTCTCCAGTGAACAGGCTGTTCCTGGCATCGCGCAGGTTTTCACGGAGCTTCTTATCCAACTTCTGCACAAAAAAGTGAGAGTTGACAGAGCTGATCAAAGTTACACTGATGACACACATCTACAGACAGATAACAATTATCTGCAGACACTGAACTAAACCTGATACTGACTCAAACCGCAGATACCATCAAATAAAAAAAGGAAGTCAGTAACATGTCAGGACACAGACAAATAACACTGAACCTCAGATACAAAAAAGTAAACAGTTTAAGCCAAGAACATCCTCAATAAGTGCAGTTTGCAAAAGACGCGTCAGATCCTTCACTCTCTCACTAATCCACTGTGTTTCCATGGTAACGACCTCAGTGATTACAAGTAGACTGGTACAGGACAGATCTCAAATCAGCCTATCTTCAAAATCTGCAAAAATGTGATAATGACCGTGAGGTGTACTGGAAAAGGGAAACATCTAAAACATGCAGGATAGTGACTCTTGAGGACCAGGGTTGCAGAACCCTGTTCTAGTTCCTTATATAAAGTGCTTCTGTGTTCAAATGTGACCCTAGTTTGCAGTGACATGAAAGTTCCAAGAGATGGCAGCACTTTCACAGTAAGGTGAAAGAAGTTTAATTTGCAAAATGAAGAGTATGTGCTTAAGTGTTTCTACTGATACTGATCTGGACACTGAGGACATATGGTTATAGTTTTATTAAGGTCCAGGAGTTACTCTGGTTCATGGAGGCTATTTCTCCATCATTTACTTCATTACACAGGGTCTCCAGACTCTGTGTTTTTGCTGTAGACATCACAACTTCTGTCATTTTAAGGTTTTCATCAATAACCAATGCTGGGTTTATGTTCAGTTATTGACTGAATCACTCAGTTGTCTTTTGATATAACTTCTGAATTTACTCTGAGCTTTAATGAACATCAACATGATCAGTGAATTAAATCTAGAAAAATGTGTTATTTACACTGACAAATGGTAAAGTATAGAGGATAATATTAGAAATGTAGAGGACAAGATGTAGAAGTCACCATAGAATCAGGTCGTGAACCCAATAATCTCAGGTTTGTAGCCGACTAATGAAGTTGTTGAACTCACCACAGCGACCATCTCTGCTGCGTTTCCACGGGGACAGCGGATGATGGGCACTGCCCCTGGATATCAGAAGAACAAGTCACACAGATGAACATGAATGTCTGGAACCGGAGGAGAATCTGAGCCACTGAACTCACCTAAAGTGACGAAGAAGCAGAACAGACTGTCCACAATAGTGTCCATGATGGACTCCATATCCGTGTCCTGGATGTCCGCTCTGTTGATGGCTGAGGGGACAGATGAACAGGTCGAGAGGTCAATTCAATGGGGGGGGGGCAGAGGTCAACAGGTCAATACAGGGGTCAACAGGTCATCAATATATGGGACTGTATGTTTGTGTGCATTACCATGGTAGGAGATGAGCTCTTTGTTCTGGTGACACAGGATGAACATGTCGTCCTCCATGGTGATGAAGTTCAGGTACTGGTCATAAACCTGGGACAGAAGTCAGAGGTCAAAGGTTAGGTCATGTGTCATCATGTACCTGTAAAGAGCCAAATGATAGGTGTGATGTGGTGGTAACTGTGGTAACCTTGGTGACTTGGCTGACGGCGTTTGCGGCCAGGGCGGCACTGGCGATGTCCTCCAGTTTACTGCGACTGATGGCGGAAATGAAGTTGAGGTAGTAGGACTCATACAGCTGGTTCCTTAGGTCCTGGTGTACAGAGACACAGACAACAGTCACATGACCTGGACTCTGGTACACCTTACAGGACCTCCCCCACCATCACATCCTGTGTGTGTGTGTGTGCGTGTGTACCTGACATATCCTGTCAATATTCTCCTCTGTGGGCATCACAAAGTAAACAGCAGGAACGTCAGGGATTGGGTCACGGTCCGAGTGAAGCAAACTGAAACATAAAAACACACGCAAACTGAAACACTAACACACACACACAAACTGAAACATAAACAAGCACACAAAACTGAAACACAGACATCTTGATATGTGTCTTAACCTTTAAAGGTGGGGTACAAGATCTTAGAAAAAAGGCTTGAGAAAGCTACATCTTAAAAATACACAGTTCAAGGTTCAAGAAATTTATTGTCATTACATGAATCTGCACACGTAACGAAATCAGTACCCAGGACCAGCAAAGCACATCATAAAAATGTACATAAAAAAACTCCTATATTATGACTAACAATAAAAACCTAACAATAAATAATGCATAAATAATATAATGCAAAACAGGGCTCTCCCCAGAAATTTGGAGCAACCAGGCGCACTGGACCACCCCCACTGGATAATGGGGGATTTCAACAGGCTGTGGCCAGGCGGTGTGTTTTAAGCAATATTGTTTAAAAAAAACAAAAAAAAACCTCAAAAAATATCTTGCACCCCACCTTTAACATGTCTCCTTGTGTCTTAATGTAGCTGAAATGTTTGGATGAGTCTCTTAGATCCTGTCTTGCATCTCACAGTGTCTCTAATGTCCTATTTTGTGTCTCACAGTATCTTTTAGGTCCTGTCTTGTGTCTCTAAGGTCCTGTCTTGTGTCTCTAATGTCCTGTCTTGTGTCTTACAGGTGCAGTGTGATGCCCATATCTCTCAATTCTTTGACGGACAGCAGAGGAGAGATGATGTCCTGTCCAAACCTGTCATAGATCAACACCTGGAAACAAGAAGTCAAAGGTCACAGGAAAAATGTTGGTTTTCTGCATCAAAATGTACTGTTTGTTTACAATAAAACATGGTATTTGCAGCTCAAGTTGGAGGGGAAAAAACAACAATCTCTTTAAAAATAAATAAATAAAAGACAGTACTCCTGCACTGTGCGTATTATGCCTTTTTAGTGATTAGAAGGACCTATTTGATTCTAAAGTTAATATGTATCTCAATAAATGTCTGTTAATGTTAGCTTGGTCTGGATGCACACACCACAAGTAAAAAGGTTGAAGGTTTATCTTAGGACTGTTACAAAACTGATAAAATGAAGAATCTGCTGAAGTGTCCAAGTCCTGTCATGTGCAAACACTGGGAAAGCACTTTGTTCATTTCCACTAAAATATAAATGTTTGACGCTGAACAGCAATGCATGTCATTTAATAATAAACAGTGTTAGTTTGGGCCATTACCTTCCATACTGGTTCTGCCGCTGTGTTGTTCAGAGGAGGAGCATTAAAGTTCAACATTCGCTTCAGAGCCACTGGAAAAAAAAACAAACCAACAACAATAAGAGCAATATAAAAAAATAAGAGTTCAGGATAAAAGGAAAAATAAGTCAACACAGGTTGAATCTGCAACTGTTCAGGTGCAGATTCACCATCACAGTCCATTTCAGAATAAAAATACTGACATTTACTTCCACAAAATTGACATTTCAAACCGCAACTGAACATCAACCTCTCGAATGAAAATGCAACTACATTTAAGTAAATATCAGAGACCAACAAATACGTATAAGTTATGAA
This sequence comes from Siphamia tubifer, assembly GCA_020466265.1. Lineage (NCBI taxonomy): Eukaryota > Metazoa > Chordata > Actinopteri > Kurtiformes > Apogonidae > Siphamia > Siphamia tubifer. The sequence continues at coordinate 42,717,805 of CM035804.1, forward strand.
GGAAAGTGATTCAGTAACAACAGGTTAAGAAAATACATTTTCAAATTGTTGTGAAAACAAATACATTTAAACCTGAACTGAACCACATACATTATCTACAGTGGAAAAGAAAATAACATTTACATGTAATTTGTGTAAGACATAAAATGACAAATTAACTAATTTATTCTAAAATGACCAAGACATCAAATAAAATCAGACAAAGGCAGGCAAAAACTTAACTATGTTTCCAAATGAATAAGAATGAAGTGAATTTACATACATAAAACAAACGAGTGGCATTTCTGTTAACGGAGATGATTTTATGAAAACATAATCACCTATAACAGAAGTATGGACACAGACAGTAAAACCATAATGAACAGTTAGTTTCGTCTTAACATAGAATAAAATGAACGACTCCAGCCATAAAGTATCTCATAATACATGGGCAAACTCTTGAGTAGTTTCAGGTTTAACTGGATTTATTGTGATACTCCTGACATTTTCTGGTTATTTCCATCTGTTTGTCTTAGTTTCCGTTCGTGAAATAACTAATAACTCATGTTTTAATAGATTCAGTGTTAGTTCCTTTATTAGCAGCCGGTTAGCTTCAGTAGCTAACTGATCCAGGTAGAGGCTCACAGCCCTGTTAGTTTAGTTAGTGGTTACCTGGACAGGATAGCTTTCGGTGGACTAGTTAACAGTCTGATGAACAGGTCATCTGATTAATTAAAGGACCGGTTGGTTTTTATTCCTCTGATAATCGCCAGAACCAGCTGCTAGCTTCAGCTGTCAGTCCGCTGTCAGTGCCTTAGCAGACTGTGGTTGAGCCCAAACGCCAGCCCAGGTGCCGGTTCTCCCGTCCGCGGCTCGGTACCGCCCCCACCCACCGCTCAAACCACCGGTAAAGGCGTAAAAATGAGTTTTGCTCACCTGTCTGCTTCTCCCGGGCGGACGCCGCCATGTTGGATGTTGTTGGTGGTGACGGAGTGTCTGATGACGTGGCAGCTGCTGGACTGTACGCTGCGTTCAGGTGTCACAATAAAAACAGGAATCTGGAGCAGCAGGAATAACACGGTAATAATGAATGCAAACGTCACTCAAATGGATATAGTATGAATAAAGGGGGGTGGGGGTGGGGTGAACACGATGTACAAGACCAAATAAAACAAATTTGAGTGTACATTTTTTATATATATTTTAGGCCTATTTACAGTTGTCTTTTCCGATTTTATTTAACTGTGTATTGTACTATGTATGATTGTGCATGTGATAACACAATTTCATTTAAATATTAAGCAATAGGCAAGTAAAAAAAAATCAATAATCGATATCAACTAAATAAGCAACTACCAGATTTTACCTTGTTAATCAAAAAATGCTCTTGACGTTACTGGAACTATAAATTTAGAAAAATATTTGGATTACCTTTTAGTTTTACTTTCCACCATAAAGTATTTAGTAAATGGTAAAATGTAGCCTTGTAGTGACAAAGTGATAATTCCCCCACATAGTCCTGTTTTAAATTATTAATCTCTTGGTGCTTTAGAAACAAAAATTAAAAAACTACCAGGAATGACTAAATATACAACCCGATAAGATAGTTTAATATTTTCCTCTGTGAATTAACTAGACATCCAAGTCACATATTTGTATTTCAAGGTCATAATAAACATTTAAATTGCATGCTTGATATTCAATAGAAGTGGCAAAACACACACACACGACTGACATAAACTTACAGACTCAAACAGAATACTAATCCTTCGATATCAAACCTGAAGTTTGGACTTCCCATTCTTTCAACAGAACGAGAATGTAGCATTATCTGCCCATCAAAGATCTGATTTTAATAAAGAGAAGTCACTCTGCTTTGGTTTAGTGTCACAGAAGAAACGCAGCAGAGGTCTCACTCTGACAAGTTTTAACAATGTCTGAATGTAATCTTTAAAAAAAAAAAAAATTAAGTCAATTTTTGTTTTGAATCTGACTTCACTCATTAAAGAGAAGACACCATCACGTAATCAAGTAAGGAAAATGTACACTGAGCCTAAACATGGTCAGAATCTGATTTATACAGGATTTTTATAGTAATAAAAAAAATAGATCCACCCTATGTCTCATGAGGCCATACATTTGAAGAGTAGATTACAACCTTACCCCAAATATTGAATTTTATTTTTATGCATTTTGTATCAATGTTTTCAATTGGTGTAAAATCCCAAGTATTTTCCTTGTGGATATAAGACTTTACAATGAGTTTTTAGACTTTTAAATAAACTCTGAAAGCAAACAAGTTCATTATTGATCACACAATTATAGACATGAAAACATCCAAAAATGTGTGTTCTCTGATCATGCACCATGTTTTCTATAATATAATCTGACAGAAAAATGTGTTTCTTACTTGAAAACGGAAAATGAATGTATAGGGGAAAAAAACAACAGTCGTCTCCAAATAAAAACAGGTTAATTCAGCAGAAAATCACAAGGATTAAAACCAGGCTGGACATTTTTTCAGTAATAATCCACAAAGACGAAATAAGATAACATGAAAAACCAAAGGAAACAAACAACTGTTCATTATCACAGAAAAGTTCAGCACCAAATGACGATTATATGATAGAAAAAGTCTATGTACAATACAAAAACCACAAACACAAGACACAGTTTTAGAATCACCAAAGCCTTGAAGAGAATGAAGATACAGTAAAAACGTATCAGTAATGTCATCAACAGTTCAAAGTTGTTTGAGTGTGTTCATGTGCGTCACAGAGTTTGTCGACAGATGTTTATAAGCCCGTTTCCGTTCTGAAAGATCTGATTCTGAAATGGACAAAATCACTGAAAAGCACAAACTGAATCTTAAACACCACTGATGACATGAGTCACACGTGCCCTCAGTGACCTCTGACGGGTCTGCAGATCTGGGTACGGTCCCATTTGGATCCGGTCTAGACGTGTAGTGGGTGGAGGTGTGCGTGGTGGCTGATGGCCTGCTCCATGGAACTCTTAAAGGCCTGGTAGGAGGTAATGATGGGCAGCAGGAGGTGCCGAGAACCAGGGTCACTCTGAGGGAACAGGCCTGTGTTGACTCCGCCTCCTGCACTGCCTCCCACTTGTGTTCGCCGTGCTCGCTTTGCCTTCTTGTAGTCCCCTGGGGGGTGAATGAAGGAGATGGAAGGAGGGGGGACGAGTCCTGCTGACGTCAGGTGATCTGCACCGGTGGAGAAATGAAGGATGTCCTGAAGGGAAACGGAACTTTGTCCAACTAAGGAGACACAACAGGAGGCAGAGGAAAGATGTTTTTAATATTGAGTCCTCAATTAAAAAGTCCACTTCCAATAAGGTATGAGCAAAAATACAGTGAATAATCAATCTTATGACAGCGTTTTCCATGATGAACTGTGGACAAAGATGTTAGAACTGGAGACTCTTTTATAAAATTGATTCAAATCTTTCTTTGTGGCTACCTAATCTGCACAGCTACCAGATTTGCACCGCGCATGCGCATTTCAGTTGGTCATGACCGCTAAATGAAATCAACACTGTCTGAGGGACCTTATCTGATTTGTGTCTTTAAAAAGAAAAAGTTAAACTTTATTAACAAGATTTAAATCTATTTAGACATTCTTTCCAGATCCCAAATTTTGAAAGAAGAAGAAATCTAACAGAGCTATGAATACTAGAAGGATAGAATAATAGAAATAAGAGAATAATAAGAAGACAGAATATAATATAGGATGTAGGAGAGTATAAAATACAGAGTAAGGAATGCGATGTTCAGTGTGTACACTGTACAAATATATACATTTACAGAGAAAGATATTAATTATGAGAATGAACAGATATATATATATGATGATATCATGTATATGAACATATATAATATACAACAAAGAAATGTACAGATGCATTGATAAATAAGTGTACAGATATAAATGTATTCACCTCCTTGTAAGAGGTGAAATCCTTAATTATGTCTGAGTGCGTGATGGTTGAACTGTGGCGTGTAAATGTTAATAAAGTTTTTTGTTTTTTTAAAGATACAAATCAGGTAAGGTCTACCAGTTTTGTCCAAATGTACTCGTCGTAGTTTAGCAGCCATGATGGCCAACCCTAATGCGCATGGACAGTGCAAATCAGGTAGCCACATTATCTTTACCTTCACACTCCAACAGGAAGTCTCTCCAGAAGGCCACCACAGCCGTCTCTCTGCTCAGCCGCTCGGCATCCTGGGAGGAGAACCTGGCACTGAAGAGCTGGTGAAGTGTCTGGGCCGTGAGTGGCTCAGATGCGTCGCAGAATAAGGAATAGAAGAGTGACGGGAAGAGCTTGACCTGGATTGGACCAACAGACAGGGTTTAGTCCAGGTTTTAAAGGAACTGGATTCTGGACTTTAGTCACTGTTGATGAATCAACTTTAAAGGAACGGAGGAGTCTGATGGTAAACAACTACAAACTCCAAAACTGCACCTTAAAATAAGTTAAAAAACCAGCGTAATTGTATCAACATTCTGCCTGTTATTAAATGTTTATAGATGCACTGGTCTGAAAGTTATAATGTACATGTGGAAATGATAAACTGAGGCAGAACATCATTCAAAATGACACTCGTGATTGTTAATGTTTTTCACATACATATAGTAATATTGATTATTTCTTTGCTGCTACTTTATTAGAATTGAATGGACCAACTGTAACACACAATACTCTTCCCTGCAATTAAAATGCTAGATTCTGATTAGTCACTTTCCCATTGACCCTCAAATTGCAAAAATACAACTTGCACATAAAAATTTACCCAATGGAAAAGACCATTTTGACAAAACCCTTGTTTCATTGATTAAATGTTTTTGTGCTGGCAAGGGGAGGTTTTTCAGGTGTAGTGCAAATGATATATTACACAAAACTGCAATGGAAATACAGTACTTTTTTTTTGTTATTCTATAGTCTGGTCTGATGAATTAAAAACAATTTTATATAAAATTTGTGATTTAATGGAAAAACCGACATGACACACTTCCATTTTTTGTTTTGTTTTTTTACATTTAGTAAAGATCCTCAAAGTTTTGCAGAAACACACACAAAATGGAAAAGTGACTAATGACTGAAGTTTCCATCTGCTTTGGTTCGATCCACCTAGCCTCAATTTTTCCAAGACATTTTCCACATGAACCACTGGATTTGGATGTGCATTCACCTGATCAAAGACGCCCAGAGTCTGCAGACCTTCACCAAACCTGGAGGATGAAAAACAACAATGTTTGCTCTTATTCACACTTCACTCTGTCCTTTTAAAATTTAATAGCATAATTTGTGTCCCATCCCCTCCACAATAATTTAGCCACAGCCATAGTAACCAAGATCCTTGCAGTTTCATCAGTGACTGTGTGGAATCAGTGTGGACTCACCTCTGCAGAGGCAGCTGCATCCTGGTGACCATGGTGAAGCTCACTAGATCCTCCACCAGAGTGTCCCTGTCCTCCAGGCTTCTGATTGACCGGTTACAGCCCGCCAGCGCTAGGTACTCCCAGCTGTCATCCAGCGCTTCCTGTAGGTCATCAAGGGATTCTGCCTCCGAGATCTGAAAGCAGAATCAGTCGCTGAGCCGGTTTACATTTACCAATAAAATTTGACAAGAATAATAATCTATAATAATTCATAAAGCCCAGTTTAGATGTTCATTCCATTATCTAACAGTGACGAGAGAATCAAAGTTCCCGTTATTGTTTCAGTTCATGATTGATTTTGCTAATTTCTTAATTTTACATAAGTTATGTGGTTTTGTTAACTTTTCATTATTTTACTCAATTTGTTCAATTTTGTAAAAAAAAATTTTTTTATTATTGTTCAACATATGTTTGGTTTAGTTCATTTTGTAATTATTTCACAAGTTTTGTTCCTGTCACCATTATTTTATGACATTACTCAGTTTTGTTTATTTCTTCATTATTTTGTCGTGTTTATGGTTTGGTGAATTTTCTCATTACTACAGTTTTGTTCAGTTTTTTTCACCATTTCATTACATTTTTGTTAATTTTATATTTTTTTTATTTGGCTTTATTTGAGTCAAGAATGAGGGAATCAAACTTCTTGTTCATCTTTTACATCACTTCTGTTTCCTATGATATACTCTTTCCACATTCTCAGATGTAACAACTAAATAAATCACATTAAGCTGTTTACATGCATGAAGACATTGGAGTATTGGGGGGAAATCCAGGCGTGTTAACCTGATTTATTATAATAATGGTTATCTGATAAAACAGATCACATACTGTTTACATAATCAATAATAATCAGCTACTGATCAGAGCATTACTTTGGATGAATATGGGACCAGATACTGGTGCTCAAGTAGAAGAAATGGTTCTTCTCCAGAAGAACAATTTTTCTGAAACATCCTTAAACTAGAAAAGTTTGAAAAACAGTGGTCATGCTCACCCTGCAGATTTTTTGTGTGAAGTACGTGCCAGGGGTCATGTGTTTGACAGTGAGTGCTCTGTTTGGGGGGAAGTTAAAGAGACACTGAAAGAGGCCACGAGAGAAAAACCCAACAGGCAACCCTCCGTGGACCAGACACAGAGCCAGGAGGCACCCCATGTCGTAGTACAGGTCATCCTTCAGAGCTGACACAAAACAATTAACAATCCATAATTAATAACCAGTAACAAGGAGCCTAAACATAAGAAATCTATTAGGGAGTGAACAGATCCTATACCCAGATAGTCTAGAGCCAGGTTTTTGGACCCATGTGGTCCCTCAAACACCGACGAGTCCTGGATCTGCTGCAGCAGAAGCTGGAAGAAGTAATGCCTGGCTGTGTTGCTGTCCCCAAGGATGTTGGGAAATGGTGTCAGCTGCACATCTTTGAACCTGCACAGAGACTTAGTTCAGTTTATTTAATTCATGCGAGAAAAGGACAGGGGAAAAAAAAGGATTTTCTACATCCTTAAAATGATAACACGAATGAATGGTTACAGCCAAGAACGATCCAATAGCATCGACCTCTTTAATAAAATACTTGTGCGTTGACAGTTATTTCAAACAGACGTCAAATCAGCTGCAGTTTACCATTTACAAATTTACAGCATTGAAGGAATAATTTATTTCAACGTCACTGAATTAATTTCCTGTTACATAATTATTTTGTTCTTACACTTAGTTTTATTAGTTATTTATCCTTTTGTCATACAGAACATAAAAATCAGCAACAGATAGTCACAAATAGTAAAGATAATTTACCTTGGTTATGAATCAAGTTACACAACTAGTCACATGACTAAAAAACAAACAAAAACTCAGATGTTGACAGACGTTACAAGTGAAGAAGAATAGTTCTTAAAGAAACAGGGTGTCGTACAGTATGTTTGGATACACCAGGAAACCAAATGTTTATTTTATACAAGATAAATGGGTCATGCATAATAACAAATACATCTGTAAAGCAACAGCATATTTAAGTTTGTCATGCTCATGGAATTACTTATGTCATCTTGCAATAAATAAACAAATTGTTCATATTGTGATTTAATGGAAAAACTGACATTATGCACTTGTGTTTTTTCAACACTTGGTAAATATCAGTCAAGTTTTGCACATATGTCCAATGAAAAAGTGACTAGTGTCATTTTAACTCTGCCAAGGAGGTTATGTTTTTGCTGCCACTTGTTTGCATACAACATAATTCAAAAACTCATGGACTTCATGTTTGACACTCCTGTACAAGACTGATTTGAATTATTATTATTTTTTTAATCTTTGTTGAAGTTGTTCCATAAAACAAATTATTTCTGGTTCAGAATATAGTCTTTTAGGATTAGGCCCCCAGTGACCCCCGCGACCCTAGTGAGGATAAAGCGGGTTCAGATAATGAATGAATATAGTCTTTTATAGACCTGTTGCTTTTTTGGTTGCAGTGCTAAACTCTTCTTACTCAGACCCCATCAGAGGACAATGGATGAGGTTCAGCTAACAACCACTGACCTGACTGACAGAGTGTGGGTGGGGTCGAAGTCCGTCTTCCTGACCAGGTCCAGACTGGCCGACAAAACCTTATCCAACCTCACCTCCACCTGCACGCTGAGGGGGCGGAGCTGTGGCACCAGTGCCTTCAGGAGGTCCTGAGGGGATCCGGATCCAGCGGGTAACAAGGGTCTGACATGACAAATGAGTTTAATAAAAGTCAGTGATTGGATTGAAAATAATCATGATGAAAGTATAGGTTTAAATTTACAAATGGAAAAAGAAGCATAACCTCACTCTTGCAGTGAATCCATTTACATGACCGTTAAAATCTAATCTGTTCACATACACTTCATAAATACGATCATTAATAGACCCTGGCCTCAACGTTTCAGTCGGTCATCGTACAGTGGAAGTAGATTCAAACCTTCTGTTACTGTCTTCAGCTCATGTTTTTTTTATTATTATTTTAAGACATTTTTCTTCAGTTGTCAATTCTTTTCATCATTTTCCCTATTTTTTTTCAATGTATTTATTAATTAATTGGTTTTCAATAATTCATTCAATTTCTGTTCAGTTATGTTAATTTTTTTCCAATATTGTTTTGTTCAATCATTCATGAACCCGCTTGATCTACATGAGGGCTGCTGGAGCCTATCCCAGCAATTTATGGGTTAAAGCAGAGTTGATCTCAGGGCTGACATATAAAGACACAATCACTTTCACATTCCCACCCATGGGCAATTTAGATTAACCCAACAGCGCATGTCTTTGGATGGTGGGAGGAGCCAGAGAGAGAGAACTAACACAGACACAGGGAGAACATGGAAACGCCACACAGAATGGTCCCATCCCCATCGACTGATGTTGGAATCAAAACCAGGACATTCTTTCTATACACCCCATCAACCCGGTTTTGTCCACATTTTAATTAATTTACTCTGTTTATTTCTTTAATCTACATTTTGTTTGAGTCTAGTGATGACATCAAAATAACTTATCTTCTACATCGCTTCTATTTTCTATGATTTAATAATTTTTCTACATGTCCAACAATAAAAGAACTAAATAAATCACATTAACCTGTAGACATGCATGAAGACCTTGGAGTACTGAGAACAAATTTGATTATAATCACATTTCTGCTGTTGTTTGATAAAACAGATGTCACTGATCACATTTATATGGTCAATTCTATTCAGATATTGATTACAGCATTTGTGTGGATGGAAACGGGGCTCAGTGTTTTAATAATTTCATCAGTTTTGCGAGTCTGTTTTGACAGTATTTTTGGTAAACTTATTGATCTGCAGAGTTGGTTGCGATACCTCTTGCAGCTGATGGAGCAGTGGGTGGAGGAGCGATGGCGTTTGCACAGGAGAAGACTCCTCAGACCCCTCTGAGGAGATGCCACCAGAGACACTGAAGGACAAAGACACACTGATGACCACCCCGTTTGTGTTCACTCAGGTTTCAGATGGAGGGGGTATTCTGAGGGAGTTAAGTTTAACATTATGAATTCGAGCAATTCAGACCTTGTCCATCCGTGACCTGGGTACAGTCGCTGCAGGCCCAGTCTCTGGTGTCCAGGGTCAGACTTGAACACTTCCTGTGAGTCCCTCTGGATCCACAAAGGCTGCAGCGGATCACCTCGAACCACCTGAAGGAGGGGGGGGGGGATCGGGGTCAACACTCAGAAGGAAAAACCTTTGTAAAAGAAATGGTAATGAGATGTACAACAACAGTCATAGTTTATCCCTGTGCAACAGTGGATCAGATACAGTTGTAAATTAAAGAACCAGAACCATCTTAGTTTCCTTGTCCTTTATGGTTTGAGTTGACATGTTCCAATTCCATCCACCTCCACCTGTTCAACTCTGGACTGAACACCTAACCATTTACGGAAGCTGATTAACTGACCCGCTCCTTGCCGAGTGTGTCCGTCCTTCGTCGCAGAGGCAGCTGGCGGCGTCGCAGTGTCTGTAAACCTCCAGCAACTCTGAGTATGCGTTTGTCTCCAGCTCCCATGATGCATCTCTGCAGCAAGAACATAGTAGGTGGATGAAGGCGACAGAGAGGAACAGATTCAATGACTAACAGACTGAGGCGGCAGCAGTGGCGTTCACCTCTCTGGGATGTAGATGCCCATCCTTAGCATCTCCTCCTGGAACTGGTCCTTGTTGTTGCATAGCGTACACCTGAAGAAGAACAGCCCAGCACTGTGGGCCTGACGCTGATGGAACACACACACACACATATACACACACTGATGAATGCTCTGAAAGCTCGGTGGGTCAAAAACACACCATGGAGGAATGGGCCTAATGGACAGCTCCATTACTCCCTCAACTTTAGGCAGCTCCTTCATTTCCTGTCTTTCATTATGAGACACACTGATTAATCCAAATGTGTGTGCTACTCTCTGTTGTGATACTGATTACTTAGGCACACCTGGATTAATCAGTGTGTCTCATGATGAAAGACAGGAAATGAATGAGCAACCTGAAATTCAAAAAGTAGTGGAGCTGTACATAAGGTCCCTTACAGTCACAGGTAAAACTGAACAAATGAGATTTAATACAATGCCGTTTCCCATCAAATAAGACATTTTTAATTTAAGACAGTCTCTCCTTGTTAAAAAAAGAGACAATTATTTGACAACATTTCAATAATGTCATGTTACTCTTTTCTATGCATGTATGTATAACATCCCAATAGGTTTTATTTTATTTATTGCCATTAGAATTTTTTATGTTGTATCTTTAAGCTGCACCCTTTTTTTTTACATTGTATTCTGTTTCTGCCTTGACCAGTTGATTTCCCTAGTGTAGGATAATAAAGTCTAATCTAATCTAATCTAATGTAGTCCAACTAGTACGCTGACCTGTGAGGAATCCCAGGTTCTAGATATGGATGTTTTGATGTTGGGCAGAGCTGATTTTTGGGAAAAGATGTTACTCTACATTTCAAAAGCACCGATATAAGTGTTTGGTAAAAAAAAAAAAAAAAAAGTAGTTGGCTGAACTGAAGCTCATATGTGCATATTGTGCTGAACCGGGCCGGTACCTGGACACAGTCTCTGTGAAACCAGCTAGCGTGACAGGACGGACACTTAAGGATGGAGTAGGACAGGAGGGGTTCGATGGAGTCTAGACAGACAGAGCAGGACCGAGGCAGGCTGACGTCCAAATGTCCTTCAAGCCCCATAGACTGAGATGGACCATGGTTGGGACAGTAGGACCTGAGACAGAGACAAGATTTGACCATGAACATATCTTGTACTACCTGTATGTAGCCACTATATATTGGAAGGATTTCTTTTAGCCATAGAATAAAGCAGTTGTTCCCAACTCTGGTCCTTGAGTACCCATGTCCTGCATGCTTCAGATGTTTCCTTCTTCCAACACACCCGAAGGTTATTATCAGTCTGCTGAGCTTGGTGATAGGCAGATTATTTGAATCAGGTGTGTTAGGAGTGGGATAAATCTAAAACATGCAGGCTAGGGGTAGTTCAGGACCAGGATTTGGAACAACTGGTAGAGTTTAGATTTTTGTATATTTCAGTATTTCTTTGTAGTTTTATAATATTGTGTCAATATTTTTCTGTACATTTTCAGTACATCTCTGTTATTTTTATAGTCTCTTTGCACTTCAAACGTCTGCTACTAAATTTATTTTCATTGTTCCTATAAGAGTGACAATAACAACCTATTCTATTAAACCCACAGATTAAGAATGGGATAGCATTAAAGTTGTTGTTTGTGTAATACCAAACGTTCCAATAGTTTTGGCCACATAGTGTATTCTTTCCTGGTGTTAAAGGAGATTCATAGAGTTCGACTCAATCAGAGCTATCATCACTCCCATTTCTTGTTTCTTTCTAAACTCTGTTAAATGTGATCACACTGACTTCAGATCCTAATGAAGTGTTTATTTCATTAATGTACAGTCAATGGGTTTTATCTTTTCACATGTTAGTTGTAGTAGAAGTGATCAGGAAGGAGCCATCGCTATGTATAGATAGATAGATAGATAGATAGATAGATAGATAGATAGATAGATAGATAGATAGATAGATAGATAGATAGATAGATAGATAGATAGATAGATAGATAGATAGATAGATAGATAGATAGATAGATAGATAGATAGATAGATAGATAGATAGATAGATAGATAGATAGATAGATAGATAGATAGATAGATAGATAGATGTACTTTATTCATCCCAACTTGGGAAATGTAGTTGTTGCAGCAGTACAGGTATTAGCTTGTGTAGTAACAGTATACGTTGAAAATATCTAAAAGAAGTAATGGTTAGGTTTAAAAGGGTCACATCCTCACGGGAACTGTTCATTGAACTGGGAGATGAACTGGTATTGGCGTCCACAGGGGAAGTGGACCATCTTCTTACAGCTGGAAACGTTACAGCCGACACACGCCCCCTTCTTCTTACAAACAATACACGTCTGAAAAACATGAAAGCACCCAGGATGTTACTGCACACAACCATGGTGGAACTAGCTCATAGAACAAACAAACACGATCAGACATGAGTTGGTGTTTTGATTCTATTTTGGTGCTGGAGAGAGCAAACAAATGCAATTTCATTTGATGCGTCAATGTGATTTGTCAAATGACATAATAGGCTATTCTGATTTTGAAATGTTAAATAAACCAACAGAGTAAAAGGTGTTTTGTACCAGTCGACTTGAGCGACGCATCTCCTGTTTGATGTCGTCCTCCAGGAAACCAAACACACCTTCATTCTCCTCCCCGCGTTGGTAGATTCCGCATGATGTCAGCTGGTGCAAAAACACACACAATAAATCATAAGCTTTGATTAAGCATAAAAAACCCAGACTTTTGTGAAATTCTTGTTTTTTTCTCTGTACTATGAAGAGGAAATAAAGAGTTATAAATGTTACATTTTCACATTGACTCATCTATTTAACAGCTAATTTTAAGCTCAATTCTAAATGTATTCATTATGTTGATCTAGGCTTAATATTTAATCCGTTTCTAAAAGGAAACCTAAACACTTTGCCAACGTGTTAATTTTTTTCATTGTGACATTATCCAAAAATGTTTTTCCTACAAATGATTATGTCTGGAAATGCAACTGGTTAAACCTTACAAATGATACACTTTATTATTTCCAAGAAAAAAAACAAAACGGGTTTGTTTTCAGACTGAAGTGAAAATAATCAGCAGGCAAAGCCTCACACATTTTATCAGGTTTGTGTTTTTCCATATGTGTACCATTTAATATTTTATTACAGAGTAACAACAGTGACCACGAGTTTGACTTAAACCAAACATTGCATTAAAACTTCGCCTCACTGTATTTCATTCCCAACAATGGGTTGTTTCAAACTTGTGGTCATGTAATGATTAACTCTTTCTGATTAATGGACTTACCAAACAAAAGTAATGAACAGACAGTTTGTGGTTGCTGAATTTGACCTTTTCCCCAAAAAGGGCAGGATCATCGACACTGAGTCGACACAGAGCACAAACTGAAAACACACAAACACATGTCAGTTCAGGTCACATTAACTCATTCTAACATTAACATTAGAATCTATGGTTTTATGGAGAAACATGTTTTGTCAGTAAACATCTCACAGTTCTCTGGGACATCAGTCTGTAGTGCCTTTGTTTTCTTCATGTTCATGTGGAGCGATGCTGAAACAAGACCATGAACAGACTGGGCATTAACAAATGCAAGCACATGCTAAAAATAACATATAATGAAAAGGAAACTGTTTAAGAGTAGAATAGATACTTTATTGATTGATCCTTGCAGGAAGTTTTTGGTTATAACAGCAGTAAACAACCAACAATGAAATACAAGGGAAGCAATGACAAGAAAAGAAGAAATATATATATATATATATATATATATATATATATATATATATATATATATATATATATATATATAAAGAGATCTGATTACAGGAATGTCCCATCAAGTGAGGGTTTTATCTAGGTTTTCGGGCACTTCCTTTCAATCTTCACTTCTTTTGTACAAACTGTTTTCGACTAATGTGTGACCGATTTTTTATTTTAGTTTTTTTACATCAACCTTTGCCAATGACCAACACAGGCCACTGATATTTCTAATACTGTTTTTTTCCTCTGAGGAATTATAACAAATGTCAGAAAATGTTCTTTACATACAATTTGAAAACAAAAATGGTGACAGTTAAGCTAATAACCTAATATTACTACACTGAAAAAATAACATTTCAGTGTTAACAGCAGTATCTCCAAGGACTTAGGGGTACCAAGAACTTCGCCTGTCAGTAAATCATGGCAAGGGGGTGTGGTATCCTTTTGATTCGTTTCGTTTTAATGAACACTTTTCAAATATGCACATACACATCCATCATGGTTGCCTCTCCTTATCTCCTTTCTATATACCTCTATTCTCGTGTTATTACTCTAGTCTCGCGATAGACTTTTTTTATTATGAGAACACTACATCGGGGAGGTGTCGGTCAATGCAACAGGTCAATACAGATACAAAAAAAGGAAATATCGGCGGGCAGATATATCAGTCTATCATTATTTTCAATCGGTTCAAACACACATATTAAAGTACGTAAGATTTAACACATTTTATCTACAAGCAAGATAACGTATTAGGGGGGACAGTGTAATACCTTGAGCAGATTAATGAAGAAAAAACACCCAAATGCTAAGCCTTGAATGAATCCACAACAGATGATCTGGTAAAAGTCATTTTGTGAGTTTGCCAGTATTGTCGAACATTTCACTCGAACCGGAAAACTCATTATCAGTTACCCGAGACTCCTGGGTTCATTTGAATGACTCTTTAGAGTCTCCTTCTGTTTTAGAGGCTCATATAACATTAAGTACTTTCCTGCCTCAGATCATTTCCAGCCATTTCTTTGTGGTTTGCATTTTACAATCCTTCTTGAGTTTCTGTCCTAAACAATCCCTCCAGTAGAAGACAGTTTGACTATTCAACTGTGGCAACAATAATGATCAGCTTTATGTTTAAGTAGAAAATAGAGCATTAAATTAATTTAGCCCAATTAATCCTATATATGGAATTCAGTATTCGATATTACTAACGTTTTTCATGTATTTATTCATTTTTCAGGGACCGTGTACTGAAAACATGATTTCACTGATGGTACACATGTTCTGTTACTAGATAAGAACTGTCTGGCTCATTCCATCTTGACCCTGTGGTAAGAAAACGTAGCGTCATTTATTCATAATGTGAAATAACTCTGTATCATAAACACACGAACGCAAGGAGACAAAACCTTGAACTGTCAAATACGCAAAAAAACATTAAAGGTATCTAGATGACAGTATTTTGAGACATATTTTTGGCTAAACACACCGTGGACATGTAGCTAAGCTTAGAGGTTTAACGCCAGCAACCAACGACTCAAACAAAGAATTAAATGAGTTATGAGTTCAGTTTTCTTTGACGAACACGGTTAAGTCATAAAAACACTCCTGCGTTGACTTACTTTACATTCGGTGATGACGTGTTGTCAGTGTGAGCGCATTACCACGCGTTATTTACGGGTTTTATTCCGGTTGTTTGTGTTTACGTCTCCGTTTAACGCCGACCACTTTTTAAATTTCCCTCTTTCAAAACAAAAGACTTAACTTCCGGTTCCGGTCAGAACGCCCTAAAAATATTTTTTGTATTTATTGTATTTATTTAGTTATGTTAACAGAAATGTATTCGTATACTTTAAAATGTGTATCACCATATACAATATACACTATACATAAATGGTTATACTTTGAAGTTTATGTGAATACAAAGTCTGGTTACAATTATAAAACAAAGAAATAGATTGAATTATACAAAGCCATTTTCAACCTAGATTGGTAATGTACAAGTTAAATCTAGTGGTGAGTATATATACATGTTTTCCTCACAGAGAATAAAAATACTACTTCGTGCATTATGTTCAGGTCATTATGGATTACACAGATACATGCATTTCTATTACTACTTCCGTTAATCTCAGTAATAGACGATTTGGCACATAATCCATGCATAAAACCACAAAAATACACCAATGCAATTAATACACACTGTGAAAACATTCCAAACCATACTCTGTGAAGTCAATATAGATTTTTTAATACATGTTTTTCTTTCTTTCTGTTTGAAGAAGAAACTCTCAATTCTATATTATCAATACAATGAAATATTGTACGTTAACAAAATGTAATTTAAATAGAAGAACAAGACTAACAAGAACAATGATGGTGATGATCAGAATGATGACATAAATTCAAGCATAAAAATTAAGATAAATTTTTTAAAAATTAACAAAATCAAATACTAAAATTTAATAATAAAAAAACGTGTCACGGTCCAATATGGTGTCTCGTCGTGACGTTGTTGCTATGGAGACAGACTAACAAACTCTGCCAGTGTTAGTTTGTTAGCCTTTTAGCCTGCTACAGTACGGCGTTTCTCACAGGTAAGAGCTCCAAAAACTCGATGAAACCTGTTTTTTAAGACGACAGCGTTCAAATGTTAATGTAGTGTGTCATTTTTAGTTCATTTACAACAATAATTCACTTTAGTTAGATAAAATGATCGAGTTAAAACTGTGCAGTGGCATGAAGGAGATGCTCGTCCTATGAACACGAAGAATACATGTTGAATGAATGATATTTGAGTATTTTAGTGTGAACAGAGAACAGAAATGAGCCTGAACAGTTAAACGTAATTTGGAATGTGTTCACCCACTCTTAGTTTCTGGTGGGGGTTTTCTGGTTTGTCTTTAAACTTTATGTTAGTTTCAGTCTGAATGTGAACCATGTGATACTTTAATGTTTCAGAAGTTCAGTGAGGACAAGGAGGGGCGATGCCGAAGAAGTCAAAGAGAGGAGGAGGGAGTAAAGGTGGGGGGAGGACGGAGGAGGAAAGGCTGTTGTATATGCAGCAAAGGGCTCAGGCCGAGGAGGAAATAGCCAAGAAGAAGGAGGAGATGCTCTTCCTGTTCCTGAAGGTACCGGTCCTTAAACACATCATGACTCACATCCTCTTCAAGTCCAAGATGTTTAAGTGTTAAATAGAACCTCAGTAACTGTGTCTTCATTAAAACACGAGGAACAGCAAGCTATTGATTGCGGGTTTTTAAAAAAAAAAAAAAAATTATCATTTGAATATCCTAATCATTCTAATACATAATATATTTATATATAACATAATAGTGACATTTTGTTGATTGTCTTCTTTATTTTATTCATTACTGTGTCCATTATCTGTTTGCTTTGCTCATTTAAATCATTATTTCGAAAAAAAATTGTTTCATTAATTATTCTCTTTATTCAATTAATTATTTTATTCTTTTTATTTTGTTTTTATGATTTATTTACCATTGAAAGTCTATTCAACTATTGAAATACTTACAATTCACTGATCTATATTTTTTAATTCACCATCTTTCTGGCATTGAATAAATACATAAATGTATGAATAAACAGATATAAATACCTAGATAATAAACTATTTCCATGTAAAACAAGTATAAGTATGAAGTGGCATAAAACTGAAACATGTAAGTAGAGAGCAACTTTGTATGAAGTGTTTCAATAAAACAGCGGTTATGAAATTAAAAAAAAAAGTGACACAGCAACAAAATTTACAATAATAAGTAAATAAATAAATTGTCTTCCTTGTAAATTAAATATGTTGACTCTTACATACTTTAATCAGATTAACTGAAAACAAATGAAGTTATCTCTTTCTGGTGTTTTTCCACATACGAAGTGGTTTGTGTCCATATATCCAGTAGATCTGTAAATGTTACCGTAAACAGAACCTGTAAAGTGACTGTGTTATAATGTCCAGACAGTGTTTTCCTTTGTACTCAAACTCATTCTATCATTAATTTTTTACTATTTCACATTTAGAACAAAGACTGCACCTGTGAAACTGCAGATAAAGAAACTACAGACCAGCATTTAGACTGTATAATCTTACATTTTAAGCTTTTAATTGTCTTTTTATTTCATGTCCCTTCATAAAACCTAGTTACAACACAATCATTCATATTATTTATCTTAAAAAAATCTTTTATAATATTTGGGGTTTCGTAAAAGTGATTTCACTTGTAACAGTGTCAGATTTTCCAAGTTCAGAAACTGATTCTGTTTTTAATGTGAATATGATGTGAGTAAAAGCAGATGAAGTAAAAGAGATGTTAGACAAGATGAAGATGTTCTGTTTTTGTTTTTTGTGTGTGATCAGGACAAACTGCAGAGGGAGGAGAAAAACACATCTGTAAACCTGCTGAAGATCAACGAGGGCTGGCGTTCCATCCTGCGTCAGACCCGAACTGCCGAGCTCCGGGTCCAGGTGTCTGTCATGAGTCAGACCTTTGAGAGGGAGTTGGATGGGCTGGACGGTGTCATCAAGGTAAGATCTGGGATCTGGATCATGGAAGATCTGGACTCTGGTGGATCCAGACTTTGGAGGACCCAGACCCTTCAGGATCTGGACTCTAGCTGAGCCGAACTCTGGTTGATCCAGACTCTGGCAGATTGAGACTCTGTTGGATCCAGACTTTGAAGGGTCCAGACTTAGGTAGATCCAGACCGAGCACTGACGTGTGCACTTTGTCACTTCCTGCAGAACCTGGAGGGCAACCTGCTGGAGGCAGAGCGCCAGCAGGCTCAGGTGCAGCGCTATCACCTGCAGCACCTGGAGGCCCTTTGGAGCCTGCAGGGGCGGAGGTTGGCGTTGGTACAACAGCAGTGGGAGGGCGGGATCAAACACCTGGGTAACACCTTCAGCTCTGACAGGTGAATACAAGCAACAGTAGAAGATGATGTCATCAGACACTGAATAAAAGAACAAAGTTATCAATGAAATTAAGAAGAGCTACCCAAAAATTAACATTGATCATAAATTACTAACATTTTGTTCATTTTTGGCTTATTTATAAAAAATAAAAAAAAAAAAAATAAAATTATCTTTTCACCTCCTCTGTCATTTCAATGATGTAAAAGTCAGGTGAAACCATTCAGACTGAAATTACATTATATATTAGGTCCGAACCAGATCCAGGACCAGTTATAAGTGCATGCTGGCTCTGACCTGTTCTGTTCAGATTGTCATAAATAATCAGATATAGACACATATGGACAAAAAGGTCAGATCTGGGTCCGTTTTAGTGGCAGAGGAACAACAGATTATTTAGTATCTGAACTTCTACGTCATTCACATGTGACAGACATCACAATGGAGGCGGGACCAGGCCCATATCTACTTCATAAACTCAGTGTGATGGATGTGACGACACTTCTGGACATAGGCTCTTCACACATAGGTCTGATGACATTGCATGGGTCTGATGACATCAGATTTGATAGTAAACCTACACATGTGGATGCAGGTGATGCTGGTTCTTTAACATGGTTTTTGTTATTTTCTGTTGTCTTTGTGTCTCAGGAGGCTCATGGCGGATCAGACCCGGCACAGATACTCAGACCTGAACCAAAAGTCCCTCAAACTAGACAAGAAATACGAGTCTGTGATGGATGAGATTCACAACGTCTACAATCAGAGCATTGCCTTCTTCCACAACTCACTGATGGACAAGGTACAGGACTGACCCAGGTCCAGGTTCAGGTTCAGGTCCAGACCTGCCCGGGGTACATGTACAGGTACAGGTACAGGACTTCCCCAGGTCCAGGTTCAGGTCCAGACCTGCTCCAGGTACAGGTACAGGACTACCCCGGGTCCAGGTACAGGATTGATTCAGGTCCTGATCAAAAGTCCTGGCCCCAATCCAGGTTCTAATCTAGGTCTTACTGTGTCTCCTGTTTTTACAGAAGGCAGTTCTGCTCCAACAGTCAAAGGAGTTGAAGGCCCAGAAGGCAGTTCTGGTCCAGGATGCTCGACAGAATTACACCAACAACAAGAAGCAGCTGGAGGTTCTGCAGACGAAAACACAGAAACTGATCCGAGAGATGGACCAGGACGTCAAGAAGGCCCAGGACATGCAGGTCAGGACCCAGAACCAGAACCACTGGAAACCATCACAGCATGAACACGTCCACAAACTACCACTGGATCCTGATGATGGTTCTGCCTCTAAATCAGTTTCATCTTCACTGTCTGTCTTCTTCAGAAGTGTGTCTCTGCATTGTGGACGTTACTTAGCTCCAGTCAGGCTGAACAGGAACCAGTCATCCAGGAACTGATCTCATCCAAAGCTGCTGTGACCCGTAGAACCCTCAGGCTTCAGGACCAGCTGACAGAGGCTCGGAACCGGGCCCAGAAGCAGCTGACGGTCCTTAGCGTCCAGAGCGACCGGGCCACCAAGAAGCTCCAGGACATTATCTTACAGGTGGACACCTTAGAAGCACCCACAGACTCCACTGCCATAACTTTTTTTTTTTAACTCTTTTTAACCTGTCGTATCCAGCAGAATGTTAGTCTGGCTGCCTTTTAGTGCTGAGCAAATTTGCTTTTCCAAGGGAGACTTCATAACTTGTATGAGGCTTGGCTTGGTTTTCTACTGACTTTAGATAAACTACATGTTAATGTCGGATCCGACAAGGAAGGAATGGGGGGAGGGGGAGAGATCCCTGACCTCTGACACCTGACCTCTGTTCTTTCAGGGTGAGAAGCTGCTTCGTCTTTCAGACATTTGTAAGAATCTAGAGGAGAAACACCAGGAGTTCACAGGAGAAAACGAGGCCAAGATGGACCGTGAAAGACCGGTGAGTACTAAAACCCTGACGTGGATCCGGATCCTGGACTAGATCCATATAGCTGATGGTCCAAATCTGAACTGAACTTCATTTACTCACAGTGAAGTTGTTTTAATGAGTTCATAGTATTCATTGCCAATGAGAAAAAATGTCTGCTACTATTAACTGTTAATTTTACAAATTTGTAACATACACAATTTGAAAAAACAAACAAAAAAATTACCCCCCAAAAATGCTGCATCACTTTAATTAATATGACACAAACTATTTTACCTAAGTAGCAGATCAACATAAATTGTGCCAGCTCACAAAAACACTTGAACACAACACATTTGTAATTTTGGAATTCACAAGTGAAAAGGGTTATCTTCCCCATAGCACCTGAAGGCAGCCTTCGTGGTTTATCTTTTCACTTTCTTTTACATTATATTACATTGTATTTGGCAGACACTTTTATTCAAAGTGAATTACAATCTTTTCTGTTTCTTTCCTTCTTTTTAGTGAGTTCCAATTCCCTTTTAAAGGGGAACTAGGCAGGAGTCTACTTCATTCTTCTAAGTGCTTTACTTTAGTGATCCATTATTCATTCACTCTCACATGCTCGGTGACACGTAGACTACATATGTATCCACTAGTGATGCGCGGGCTACCCGCTGGCCCGCGGATATCCGCGGGTGACCCGCGGGGCGGGCGGGTTGGGTCGCAGTTTTTAATACATATTGCGGGCTGGGCGGGTTATATTTAATATATATTGCGGATGCGGGCGGGGCGGGTCAGGGACGATCAATACCCGCATTTTTCCATACGACATTCCCAAAAATGGCACAATATGGATAGACTGAAGGTATACAATATTTCAACTTAAAATAACCTCAGTAAGAATAATCAACGACATATAAAAAACATGATGATGAAAGACAACTCAATTGACATCGGCAGTTTCATTCCATGAGAGGCGGCACGCTCCAGTCAGAATGAATGGGTAACAGCCACGTTATTTTCACATCCTTTGCATTGCCATCTACAGGAAAGGGTTGCCTTCATATCTTTACAGACCATGTTAAGACCGATGAGGGAGGATAGAGAGGTGTGTGCGTGCATGGAGCAGTCTCCACAGCCGTGTTATGAAACGGAAAGGAGCCCCGCTAACCTACAGTAGCATCCTCGTCTCTCCTCTCCTTCCAATTACTCGTACACTTAATTCTCCTATGACCCGCGAGTCGGGCGGGGTGGGTCGCAGTATTAATACATATTGCGGATGCGAGTGGGGCGGGTCAGGGATGATCAATACCCGCTGAAGTGTGTGTTGTGTGTGTGTGTGTGTGTGTGTGTGTGCGTGCGTGCGTGCGTGCGTGCGTGCTCGGCTCGCGCATGTGCAAGCCCGTCACTTCCTGTTTTGAATGCTTTTTTATCCCAACTTTTTGTTATTTGTTATTAGCGCCAAATCTCCCTGAACACTCAGAGATAAGAGTGAAAATGGCGGACTTGATCAGGGAGAAGATTAAAACAGGCGATGTGAAGGTTGTACGGAAACGTTGTATGTGTTGGCTTTATAGAGTGATGATGTGGGTGGAGTCTATTTTATGTGCTGGAGTGAATATTGAGACGTTAGAAAGGAGGCAAAATTATGCTTCATGACTTTTAACATTAGAAGCACAAGGTAAAGATGCTGCGAATGTACTATGTGAGTTTAGAGACAAATTTAAGCTCGCGGGTTGATAGCGGGCGGGTTGGGTTTATCGATACTTGATAGCGGGCGGGTTGGGTTTATCGATACGTGACATCATGCGGGTTGGGCGGGGCGGGCCGAGCGACGTCTTGGGTTTGGGCGGGGCGGGTTCCTGTAAAACCCCCTAACCGCGCATCACTAGTATCCACAGTTGCCCTGGGGCAAACTGACAGAAGCATGGCAGCCATTTCACACCTATAGTCCCTCCGACCACCACCAAACATTCACACACCAGTGTGAGAGACACTGGAGGCAAAGATGGTGAAGTGTCTTGCTCAAGGACACAACAGACTGATAAGGGCAAAGCAGGGATTAAACCGCCAACCCTTTGGTTAAAGGACAACCTGTTCTACCCACTGAGCCATGGCCACATGCAAGTGAAACGTCCTACCATAGGATGAAATGACACATTTCTGTAAACACCAGTGAAATGAAGGCATGGGTGGCTTGTGTTTACAGTTAGCCAGTGGTACCTACCTGGTTGGAAGAGTGTTTTGGTTGGACGAGATTTTGGATGAGATCTCTGTGTTCAGGACGTGACAGAGAAGTTACAAGTGTCAGAATCAGCCCTAGAGGCGATAGCTAGTGGGTGGACAGATGGCTTAAATTCAACCTATAACAATAAATGTATCTATCAGAATGACTTTGAAACCGTTTAATTAAGTTAAAATGTTGTTACCAAGTTCTGCTTTAAATGTACCACCTGATTATTAAAGTTCCTGTTCTTCTAGGAGGAGGAGGAGGAGGGGCTCCCAGAGCTGCAACATCTGATTCACCGGTACAACTCGTCGCTGCAGCTCAGACAAGCAGTGAGGAAACGGAGAGAGGAGCTGCTGAAGGAAAACCAGCAGCTGAAAGTCCTGTTGCAGCAACACCTCGACTCCCTGACGGTCAGCGAACGCACCATCACAGGACGCCACCCTCTGCTCACCGTGAACCCAGCCCCGGTTACCATGACAACCAGGCTGCCAGAACCGAGGCTGCGTCACACGGTCGTGGAGGGTGTCCACGCATCCAGATACACGACCTGATGACACCAAAACCAACCTGGACCTCATGTCATGTCAGTCCAAAGTGGGTCAGACCAGGAACATACTTGTATAATAAATAACCTGTAAAAAGTAA
Source organism: Siphamia tubifer (assembly GCA_020466265.1). Classification (NCBI taxonomy): domain Eukaryota; kingdom Metazoa; phylum Chordata; class Actinopteri; order Kurtiformes; family Apogonidae; genus Siphamia; species Siphamia tubifer. The sequence continues at coordinate 42,741,350 of CM035804.1, forward strand.
TGACTAATGCGAACTTTTCTCTTATGTTTAACAATGAAAAAAGCTAAATTACTTGATGAAAATGTCAACATGTACAAACTATCCTTTAAAAAAATATCTGAACAAAAACAACTTTAAATTTCTTGAGAAAAATAAGTGTAATTTTATTCTGCCTCGCTTCATCATTTACACATGTTCATTACAATGTACACATCACAGTGAATCGACAAATACACAAAACATTTAGAAACACGCAGAGTGTTGGTACATTTACACCAATTTTTTTCCAAGACATTTTTTGGTTTAAAGATACTTTGTAAGTGTAAATATTTTTCAGATAATTGTACTGTTTTACACTAATATGAAGAAGAAAGTTCAAAGTTGTCATTATTTCTAGGATGTTCTAGTATTTTACTGTCTGACCCACTTTAGATCATACTGGTCTGAATGAGGAAACTGGACTCGTATGGTTTTAATGCTCTTTATTGTTAATATTTCAGTGGACTGGATTGGCCTTTTTGGTCCATGGGGCATATATTGGACATCCTTAGGGTAACTGATCAAATGTGTTCAGTTAAATAGAATAAAGAGTTCAGAGTAAAGCTGTGTTTATTTTTTTCTGTGTTAGATTGAGTTTTTACCTCGTCCCCTGGTTCAGTTTGCTGGTTTTTCAGCAGCTTTACCTAAAAACTACTGGACCAATTTCCATGCAATTTTCAGGAAAAGTGCAAAGTGGTCCAGAATAGATCCCATTACATTTTGGTGAATGTAGGCCAGAGGTCATCGTCACCAAAAATGTGTTTTTGCAGTAAAAGCTGGAGCAAATCATGTAAAACAGAGGTGCTCGATCCTGCATGAGGATGTCAAAGGGGGTGTCAAAGTGTGGTCCTCAAGGGCCGGTGTCCTGCATGTTTTAGATGTTTCCCTCTTCCATTACACCTGGAGGCCATTGCATCATTATCAGTCTGATGAGGAGCTGCTTATTAACTAGTGTCAGTGCTGATGCATTCTGAATGGATGATTTAGTTTAAATATTCAGAAAAATTAAACCATTTTCCTTTTAGTTTTGTGCATGGACAAGGTGCCAAAAAGCAAGAGTTTTTTTTTATTTTATTTAAACATTTTTAAAAGGCAAAATTAAAATAGCTGGGACCACATTTCAATACCAGTTTTCTTCTTTAGTAATTTTTTTTTTCAAAATTTTCCACATTGTCATTTTGTAAATTTTTATTAGTTTTTGTTGCTCATTTTGTTTATTTTTCAACATTTTGGTTTTTTTTATTGTAGTATTTTTCTTTGATTTTCTGCCATTTGTGTCTTACTTTGCTCATGTTACCAATTATTTAGTTAGTTCTCAGGAGTTAAAGGGTTAAACTGAATCACATGGAAGAAGGAAACATCTAAAACATGCAGGACACCGGCCCTCGAGGACTGGAGTTCGACACCTGTGATTTAGATGTATCCTCTTTCAACACACCTGATTCAAATGATAAACCTCTCACCAAGCTGTGCACAAGCCTGACAATGACCATCACGTGAGTTGGAAGAGGGATCCATCTAAAATATGGAGGATTGTAGCTCTAGTAGAGGAACAGGATCAGGTACCCCTGATGTAAAATATGTGTGAGGGGGTGGGATTAGTTGTGCCTAATCCATGTGTCATTTGTTTTTCAAACTAAAACAATAAGATAACGAAACAACTCATTTCTTCATTATGTCTCCAAAACGAAAAAAAAAACAAAAAACATAAGCATGTGTTTTTTTTCAGTTCCCCTTTTTGTGTTAAAATGAATAATAGAAAAACAGATAACAGCCATTTTTTGTTTTATCCAATTTTGACCTGAAGCAAGTTGAATAAACTGGAAATGACCATAACCAGCAGTGACGAAGATGGAAACCTATGTCCTATTTCAGAAAACTAACAGGGTCACCCGAAGACCTGAAGATATGACCACAGAGAACATATTGTATGTTCTTTTTCAGTGGTAGACTGGAGGTAAATATTTTTTTACCTGAATTTGCTTCAGGTCAAAATATGTTTTTTTCTATTATTCATTTAAACAGAAAAAGGAAAACTAAAAAAAACAAAACAAAAACACCGTTATCCATTGTGGGTTTGGAAACAAATAATGAATGAGTTGTTTCATCGTCTTATTTTGAAAAATTAATGATACACAGATTGAGCCTGACACCACTTGTTTATATTTTGAAATTTAAACATTGTATTTGAGAATATTAAAAACGATTTGAATAAATTGAACTATTAAAATACTAACTAAAAATTATTCCAAAATACTATTCAAAATAAAATTCAACCAAAAAAATATAATTATGAAAACCATTTAAAAAAATTAAACCTTCAAAATATGAAAAGCAACTTTAAAAAAATCCAACTGTAAAAACAAATCGATATCCAACTTAAAAAAAAAATAACAATACCACTATTAAAAAACCCCTGCAAAATATAACTATTCAGTATCTGATGGCACACATTTGCTTCCATACTAAATCCACTTTCCTTAAAATAAAACAATGTTCAAACTCAACTGAAACAAAACCCCAATGTGTTATTTATGAAAAACAACCATGAGCCTCTGTACATTTACACCATTTAATAGTTATTATAGACATTTTATATACATTTCAACAGTTGTATTTTGCTATTTGTGGTACAATCTTTAAAATCTGCTGTTTCATAGTTTGTAAATCAAAAAAAAAAAAAAAAAAACCTTACAAAACTCATCAAAACTCGCAAACTGATCCAACTCTTTTTTTTCCATTTTTCGGAAGACTAGAAAAAATACTTTATTGTATTAATCATGCATTACACAAACAAAAAAAAAGTCTTTAGTTACACAGTAAGTCGTAGCGCGGTGGAAAAGAAAACGTAGTGAAAAGAAAATGAGTCTGGAGGCGTCGAAATCCCTTCAGTTAAAACATTAAAACAAACAAACTCCAATTGGCTAAAGACCATCAGATGTGAAAACCTGGACTGCAAGGAAGAGGAACAAGATTTGGTGGTGCATTCAGGTGCTCTTCAGGATATACGGTATTCACACAAACTCTTAAGTGAAATTTTATTATTTTTTTTTTTTTACAAAGCTGAATGACATGGTGACAACTTAAATGCACCACAGATATTCAAATGACTAGCCTGTCCATGGTGCGTTCAGGTGTTTTCTGACCACCACAGCTCATCACCATCCCAGACCCTGCAGAGAGGGTGAATTTTAGTTGCCATGGAGATGTCTGGAGACTCACAATGGTTGTACTTAAAACTTAATGTGAATCATTTGCTCATAAATACAAATTGTACATGATTGATTTTCTTAATGTCTGAGAAAATGTCATAGAAGCGAGAGAAAAATCTAAATTTACTAAAAAAAGAAAATAATTGGAATTATGAGGTATTAACTGAATGTATGTGATGAAGACTGAGTTGTTTTTTTTTTTTATGTATGTGATCAAACTTAAATATTAATGCAGCTACTAACAACTCAGACTGCACTAAAATACAATCCACAATGGTGCTGATTTGTAACCATTACCAGTTTCAGATTGACAATGAACTCCACAGTTGCCTGATAAAATGTCACCCCCTCCTGGTCATAGTCCTGAAAACCTGAGCCCTGATGTCAGAGGGCACTTGAATCCACCACCCCCTCTCCTCTTTCAGTCTGAGCTCCATCTGTTACCATGTGAACGGTCATGTGACAGGAAGTAGATGTGCGGGGCAGTGAGTTATGTGATGGCAGGACGGGACTGAGGACGCAGAGTCGTCCATTTATAAAAAGGATATAAAAACTAGATTTATTTTACACAAACGAACAAACAAATGTCTGAATCTGAATCGTCTGTGGCTGAAACGCAGGGCCCTGATTGGCCCACCAGGGGCTGAGGTGGGGTCAGAATGAACCAATCACGTCGGAGACAAACGGTGGCAGAAACAGGAGACGTGGCGGTGAACTCGATCCGGACGTGAAATAACCGCATCTGTTTCTGAAGCTTTAGATCAGATCAAACAAATAAAAAACACAGCAGAGTTTGAGCCATACGTCTCCTGTTTCTGAAACGTTCAAGGAAAAACCCCAGAGTACTTTTCTACAAACAGGCCTGAGGACACGCGTGGAGCGGGTCATGTGACCATCATTTAGGCTGAATTAGGTTCAATATAAACACAGTGATGTGACGTAGATTTAAAGGACCAGGACTAGGACCAAGATCATGATTAGGACCAGAACCAAATGGGACCAGAACCAGATCCAGAACCGGGCAGGTGGACATAAAATCTTAGTGATCAAACGTCATCTGTGGAACCTCCTCTTCAGTGGGTTAAAGGTAAAAGGTCATGACACAGGGAAGGGGGGGGCGGGTCTGTCCTGTTTATTGATAACGTTGGTTCTGATCATCTGATGATCAGTTACAAAGGTGGAGAGGGAAGAACATACATTTCCTGAAATCAGCTCTTTGTGAACCTTTTTGAGTCAGGTCTGTGTCAGACTGAACCATCTGTGACGCTGCTGAGGCTCTGGGTCTGAGAACGGGAGGAGAAGTCGTGTCCTCGCCGACGTCGTTGTGAATTCTGGGGGAGGGGGTGGTTTCCATTCCACGCTCTGTAGTGTTGACTCAGGGTCAGGGGTCATGTAGTGTCGACCGTCACAGATCAGCTGAGTGGCGTTTACAACATTCGCACGACTTATTCTGGTTCATGACCATCCGTGCGACTGTCTGCAGTCAATTGGAGGGAGGTGTGAAGCTCCGCCCCCTGGTGTGGCGTGGTGTTAACGTGGGGTTGATGCGCGTCCTTGTCGTCTCAGACCCTGAACACACCTAAGTCTGGTTTATACAGACCTGCCCCTCTCTCTCTCGCTCTATCTCTGCGTCTATCTGTGTCAATCAGCCCGCGGTTGTCTCTTCTTCTTCTTCTGTGGTTTTAGACGTAGACCCTGGCGAGGGCATCAGCTCCGGCCGAGGCAATGTAGGCCTTGGAGGGGTGGAAGGCCACATCGTAGATGGCCTCCTCGCTTTTCTTACGGTGAGCCGTGATCTCCTGGACACAGGTTTTACTGTCCAGGTTCCACAGACGCAGAGAGCAATCGTGACCTGAGGACAGACGGCATCAGTATCAGTTATTGATCAAGTAGTTAGTTTTTAAGCCATAGGTAAAAGTCCAGGTGAAGTCTGTGATACGAGGATGGTTATCGTGTAGTGCTGTGTAATGGTTACTATAGATACATGTGTGTTTCCAGACTTACTTCCTGACATCAGGTAAATCCCGTTGGGATCTACAGCCAGACTGGTCACTGCGTCCAGGTGAGCCACCATGGCATGGATCACTTTACCTGAGGACAAAGACACAGGACAGGGTTCAGAGAGGATGAAGACAATGCAGACATTTTCATGTGTCATCAGAAGGATCATGGACGTTCCAATGAACAGACCTGACTTATTGTCGTAGAACTTTATGTGTCTGTCTTCATGGGCTGTGATGGTAACTGGCAGTGTCGGGTGACTCACAACCTTATTGATATGATTGGATCCTGGAAGAGCTGAGACAAAGAGGTGCAGAGGTTAAAGAGGAGGAGGAGGAAGAGAAAGAGAAAAAGAATTCAGAGAACAATGAGCAAGAGAAGAAAAAAAATCAAAGGAATGAGAAGAAAAAGAGATGAGTCAGAGGAGGACAATTCAGAGAAGAATGAACAGGAGGAAGAGAAGAAGGAAGAGGTGCAGAAGAATGAGAAGCAGCAGCAGGAGGTTCTGTTGACCATGTGTGGACTTACTGCCGTCTCCTTGGCCCTTCAGCACCAGTGCATTCTGGGAAGTCTCTAGGTCGTACACCACCACATCTCCACTGTTGAAGGACGCCACCATGTGGGCGGGGTCACAGCCATTAAAGTCCACAGACGTGGGGACGCCGTGCTCTGTAGAAACACTCATTAATGTTTGATGTTTCACTGCTGTTCTGTTTTTACAAACCGTGTAAAACTACTAATAATCATTCACGTTTCACCAAATACATGCCTCTAAAAATGACTGGCAAATAAGAATAGCCAATGATCTGTCCCTATTGTCATGGTAATGCTCTGACCTATATGTAGTACCTGCTGCGTCCACTGGAGGCACTGTGTGTGTTGTGGTCTCACCTCTGTTTGTGTTGAAAGTGCTGATGCAGGGGTTCTTTTCCTGTGGGTTCCACAGTTTAACCGTTCCATCGGCTGAACATGACAGGAGGCGGTTCTTGATGCCACTATAAGCCAATCCCCACACAGCGTCTGTATGTCCCACCCACGACCCAGCCAATACACTGGGGTCTGATTGGATGACAAGAAGAAAGGAGTGTTTATTTGGCTGAACATCTGTGTTCTGTTAGTTGTTGTGTTCCAAAGCTGTTGTGTTTTTACTTAGCATCATATTGTGTCGTGTCATACTGTATTTTCATATTGTGTAGTACCGTCTTATGTCATATGGTGTCCTGTTGTACTGTACCGTAGGTGTCGTATGGGTCCACGTTGGAGCTGGGGATGTTCCACCACTGGATGGTGGAGTCGATGCCTCCGCTGAAACACTGTTCACCACTGGAGGTCATGGCCAAGGACAGGACGGGACCGCTGGAGGATGGACACACACTCAGGATGTTACATCACACTTACACTGAACTGGGACCAAGACAAACAGAACTATTACGTCTCCACGTCCACTATGAAGAACTTGATCAGTATCTGCTTATTATTGATCATGTAAACAATATAATGTGATCAGTTTCATCAGATAACAGCAGTAATCCAAGTATGATACAACAGAAATAAAGGCCTGGTTGTGTTTTGAAGGTTTAAGATTAGGATTAAAGTTTAGGACAAACCCAGGCAGGTTAAAACAGATTGAGTTCTACTTACACATGGGCTCTGAATGTGTAGATGGGTTCTACATCAAAAGAGGCACTTCTGGAAATCAAAGAACAGGAAAAGGCATGAACAACACATAGACCATCAGTGAACACGTAATCATCCTCCTCATCTCTGATTACCCTGTCAGGACTACCATTGTAACAGGGCTAGATTTCTATGTTTTTGCAGTGAAAGTGTCTGAAAATTATATATATTATATGTAATGTATGCTTAAAACAGTGCTAAATTAGAAATTTAAAGACTTGAATTTTGATCTTCTGTGACAGTACGTCTCTTTTATGCCCTGGATATCTCTCTGCATATAGATGTATAAATACATTACACATTTATATAATACAGCTAAAAAATAAAATAAAAAGCCATGAATGAACTATACAAACCAGAAAAATACAGATAAACAGTGACTAAAACTTTAGTAAAATGCTGCTGAATTAATACATATCTTCTATTTCTCTTATAGACTGCACTCTGCTGCTCTGCTGTTTTGACTTTGTTAATAGAGTGGTTCAAAAGTTAGGATAAATTGAATGAAGTTGGAAGTAAAAATATTTCTCCAGAGACAATCGTCTTAAGAGGAATAAATTCAACATTCAGATGTGATTTGGTTCAGTAAATCCACAGAGGATTCTTCACAGGATTATGTTCAGAACACTGATGTTTCTGTTTGAAGTTCAGCTCAAATAGCAATGAGATGCAAATACTGAGAATGTCAGATGAAGGGGTTTTCACAGCAGGGGGAGGAGGAAACTCTCAAATATTCTGTATCAGGAAACAACAGGACAAACATCCACATCATCCACAAACCATGGCTCCTAGGATGTGCATCTGTAGTTTACCATTTCCTTACACTTATATTCAGAGCAAAATGTTTCTGATCATATAAAAATACACTGATTTAAAGAGGTATTTCCTAATTAACCAGTGATTTGTTCAAAATGATTTCATGTATTGGGAAATCACACATGACTCAAGGCTGAACTCCATGCATTTCCTATGATTATGACTTGATCATTCTATTGTACTACATGTCCTTGTTGATCATTTCTGCTTATTTTCAGATTCAGAATCTCATATTTTATGAAGCTTTGCAACAGATTGTAAAACGAAGTTGACTACAAAGGTCATGACCATTAGTTATTGGTACACTGACCAAAATATTTTAGAAACTACAAGAAAATTACATGAAAAACAACAACTGAGTGCTTATAGTTTCAGACTAATGTATTGGTTGATTAGTTGTAAATATAAGTTCATTTAATTTATCAATAACTAGGTCAATATTTCCCTGGTTTGCATTAACCGTTGAATAATAAATTGTGTGGTGTTCTCGTACTTTTTGGCAGGGACGGTCTTGGTGAGGTTCCACAGTTTGAGGGTGTGGTCTTCAGACACTGTGACCAGACAAGGCTCCACCGGGTGGAAGGCCAGCGCTCGCACGCCGTCGAAGTGGCTCCGCAGCGTGTACTTTGGATTCCACGTCTTCCTGAATGAAGATTCCTTATTGGACGGCAGCTGAGGGGGAGGAAGGGGAGGGGTTCATGTGCTGCACATATTAAATATGTCATATATGGGTAAAGTGGGTTCAGCTCCTCACGTCGTAGCTGTAGTCTGTTTCGTCATTGGTGACTGTGAGGTCAGCGAGGTCTCCTAACCCCAACACACTCTCCAACACGTCCTCGGACCCCCCCAACAGGAAGGACTTTCCCCCACCAGTGGGAAATGGCAGCGGCTCCGCTGGACAGTCACAGAATAATAGTAAGGTCAATCTGAATTCAGATCAGTGCAGAGTTACAACTAAAACCAGAACCAGAACTCACCCCACTCTGTTCCATCTCCAGAGCTTCTGGCTTCACCTGCTCCTTCTCCATCTTCAGCCGTTACCAGGAAGTCAAACTCCTTCAGCGCTTCCTCAGTGTCAGCATCGTCCTCTGACGCCAAACCCTCATTTCCCACCTAACGGAAGACACAGAGCACAGGTGAGGACATAGAGGAGTGAGGAGACAAGAGGAGTAGAAAAAAAAAACAAGAGAAGGAGGCAAGAGACAATAGGGGTGAGGACATATAGGAGGAGTGAGGACACAGATGACAGGTGAGGAGACAAGAGGAGTAGAAAAAAAAAACAAGAGGAGGAGTGATGAGGCAAGAGGACAGGTGAGGACAAGAGGACAGATGAGGAAACAGGAGGAGTGAAGATGCAAGAGTAGTGGGAAAAAAACAAGACGAGTGAGGAGAAGAGAAAGAATGAGGAGGCAAAAGGAGTGGAAAGACAAAACGGGTGAGGAGACAAGAGGAGGAACAGGCAGTGGACAGACAGAGACAGGACCGTACTTTGCTCTTGTGTTTCTTGGCTCTGTGGTGTTTGTCGGTGCTGATGTCATCCATCAAATCTCCCTCTTCATCCTCATCTTCGTCACTGTCCTCTGCATTTTCTAGGAAGTTGAATGTCTCCAGAACATCCCCTGGACTCCTGTGTGGGTGAACCCAGAGGTGAGGCGAGTGTCCCCCAGTGCGTGACCTCAAGCCCCAGACGGTGGCCTACCTCTTGGCGTCCTTACGACGCTCTGTCCCGTTGATGAGGTGCTGCAGGTTCTTGTTCTCCACTGACCCATTCTGCTCGGAACCCGAAAGACCCAGAAGAGAACGGACCCTTTGAGTGCGAACGTCCAGGATGGTGTCCGTGTATCCCACCTCCTGCAGGTACCTGAAGGAAACAGACCTTTAGCATCCACAGCAAACACTACATTTACACGCCTTTCATTCCAAGAACACGCCTTCAAAGATAAATAGATGTCCTGAATTTATTCCGAACTGGGAAATTAGAGCGTAGCCACACACACACACACACACACACACACACACACACACACACACACACACACACGAGGACCAAGTTTGTAATCAAGTAGCCATTGGGTAGTGAGTGTAAAGTTATTGGTTTTTTTTCCCCTCGTAAGGACCTGAATTTTGGTCCCCATTGTGGTACTGTGTCAACAGATCAATATCCCCATAAAGATAAGAATACAAGCGCACACATGCACACACCACTAGACAACTTCATCAAATAGGAGCAAAACAGAAGAACAGCATAAAAGCAAAACCTATATCTAATGAATTAGAAGTATAAAAGGGTATGGGTAGAATCTGGATAATAATAATAACGATAATACTGTACTACTAACGGTGCTAAAAGAACTCAAATAAAACTATAAGGTGAAAAAAACAGTTGAAATATTCCAAATGGCAAGATGGAAAATTATATTTAAGTGAAAGCATGTTTATAAGCAGAGCCATCAGACAGAAGTGAGTTTGTTCAGACGTGAAGGTGTGTTCTCATCCATGAGACTCACTATGTTTCACCACTCATCATTTAGTATCAATGTGATCTGTTCCATATACTGGGAGGAAAAAATCTATATCTTACCAAACATCTTTTTTTCCATTTCAAGTAAAAATATTGCATCATACTTCATTTCAAGAAATTTTACCAACATAATTTTCACTATTTTTTTTTTATTCACTGAAAAGTTAATCTTTAGGTGATACCGCCTTATTTTAAGTGTGATGAGATATTTGGACATGAAATAACAAAAAGACATTTGGTAAGATTTAGATTTTTGCAGTGTAAAGAGACACATTTACACTAACTAGTCTGTTTATGTGACCATAATAATCCAATAACTGTCAGTAAACAGATCATTGTAATATTCACACGTGATGTGTTTAGTTGCACTTCACAAATACAGTACATGTAAATGCATCAAACCTGTCGGTCTGACATGGTCTTCAGGTAAACCCTGAGACTGGTTTGTGGTCTGACTGATGTCCTTACTGTCTGAGAAGCTGCCGTCCTTGTTTCCATGTGAGCTGACTGTTGGCGGGAACAGCAGAGACCTCCGAGTCTTTGGTGTCTACAGAATGAGGACACACAAAACCAATACTGAAGACAGTGGACACTTGTGTTTTTCAGCATAGTTCACATTGAATCAAAGAAAATACTGCTTTTGAATATAATTAAATACAGAGATGGTTGCATCAGAGAAGATGAGAATGTGATTGGACATTAGCTTCTGTATTTACTGTGAATCCAACGAGTCTCCTACCTGATTCAAAACTTGGCATCTTCATCTCCCCTTGGTTTAACTCTGTTCCATATTTTAATTTGTGATATTTTGCTCTGAGCAAAAATAAAAAGCAGTTTAGACACATTTTGATAAACTTTCAACAGGAAATCAATTTCCCACAGATTGAGTAATTTCATTCTAATCTTAATGTTCCTCAGTTCACGTCCTGGATTTTCACATTTCCTGTGTAAACTTGTGTTCACTTCACGTTTCTCTCTAAAAATCTGTCAATGAAGTAAAAGTGCAAATATTCTTTTCTTACCTCTCCTGTTTTAATGCATATTCTAACATTTTTATTCTTCGGACCAGGTCGTTCTTCAGGTTTTCTTGACCTTTCCTCTCCCCCTGAAGGAACGCTATCCGGGCCTGGACACAGATACACACAGGAGTCAGAGGTCAAATCAGTCACACAGGCACAGATGTATGTTCTCCACATCATGTTTACATATTTATTGGCCCAGTGAATGTCACTTCATAAAGGACTCTGGAAACATCAAATCACCTCCAGGTCTAACAAAGGACACGTGTTTTCAGGGACATTTAATTAACAACAGTTCTCAAATGTGTTGGTTTCTCCAGTTCTCTGCCCATTTGATGTCCAGAGTTAGTCAAACATGCTGGAATGGACCGAAGGGCACTCAGAAACATGATCTCTAAAGTATTGGCATCATGTGCATCTGTAGATTTGGCATCTGTGACCCTGCAGGAGCACAGTATCTGTGATTGGTTTGTTCAGACAACACTTTTACTAAAGAGATTGGATATTTTCAGTTCCAATCTGGCACCTTTTCACGTCACAACTAATTGAGGACATTGTATGTGACACCCGATTCCTATATCTTTAACAGTCATTTAAAACTGGTTTTATTCAGGACTGGAAGTCAGTCTTCTTTGCCGTCTGTCTGTCCATTTGTCTTTTCTGTCTGTCCATTTGTCTTTCCCCAGAGCAGCTGCTCTTCAATCTGAGGCCTGACTCTATTTATACTCTCACAGCTGAGCACTCTCTGCCAGCATCTCCGTGGCAACAGGGGGGGATTCAGAGGCAAACCAGGGGTCGCGACTTCCTCTAGTGAGGGTCGCCATGACAACGGGAAACCAACCAGAGGTCCTCCCCGGGAGGACAGACAGAGAGCAAAGGGACAGAGGGGAGTCTGAGGGTAATGGAGGATAACAGGGCAACATCACAGCTGAACTCTGATTGGTCAGCTGCATGACTGACAGCCACCGGTCAACACCCACATCTCAGAGACAGGACACCACATGGAGACAAAAACATACAGTCATTACAGGAAATGAATTTCGGCACATGGACTACTGATACATTGAACTCAAACACTGACTAAAGACAGAGGTACAAACCACAACTTAGAAAACCTAAATGTAGAAACTGATCGTACAAATCCTTTTTTTTTTTTTTTTTTAAACCATTATCACCATATCTGAGCGGAAAACTAGAAAAAGTGGAGCAGATGATGAAAGGCTTCAAAAGCTGGCTTTACTTTTGGTTGTAGGTAATGGGCATTGGACTTACAACGGGAGTAAAAACCCTGGAAGCTAAGGTAGAATATAATTATTAGATTGAAAAGCAACCAGACTGCACTTATAGGTCTGTAATGTCAACTGTAACAATGGTTCAGTTACTGGTCTGTAAACCAGCTCCAAGTCCACCATCCATGTTGGACATCTACGAGCACTAAAAGCTTCCTGAGACAGTTGGTGTTGAAGTGAGTGAGCGGCAGCAGCATGATCTGCGACAGCTGTTCACAGGAAGCCCCTCCCACCTGCTGCACCTGGCCAACATGAATCAAACACTCCTTGGGGAGGAGCAGTGAGGTCAGAGCCCAGGACGATGAGGATGACGAAGAGCCTGAGTGTGTGGTGAGCTCACCGGTCCAGATTTACTGAGCTGACAGGAGAAAGAGAAGGAGTAGGGAGAAAGAGGAGGCCTTTCCTCAGACAGAATGCACTCACACACTAATGCTGCATTCAAGGGTTATGGGAATTATAGCAAATGCTACGTACAAACTCAAATCACACATGAACACTCCCAATACACAAGATTTTCCACCTGGGAAAAATTTGGATAGACGTACCACCAAGATGAAAATAAGTGATCGTTCCACCATAGTAGAAGGCAACGAGGGATTTATGGTGAATGATAAACAATGTTTTTAGAGCTTTACACCAGGGGTGCTCAAACCTGGTCCTCGACAGCTACTATCCTGCATATTTTATCCGTCTTCCAACACACCTGACAGTCATTATCATGCTTCTGCAGATCTTAAGGGTTATCATTTTAATCAGGTGTGTTGGAAGGGGGACACATCTAAAGAGTAGGGCCAATGGCCCTGTGCTCATCCGGGCCTAACAGCTGTGATGTCTTGCTATCAACAACAGGGAGCCATTCAATAGATCATAAAATCAACGACGACAAATGCAGCATGACGGCAATAGCTCATCCCCGGATGAGCAAATAACAACAACGACAACATACAGGATAGTAGTTCTCAAGGACCAGGATTGAGCACCTCTGGTATACACAATTTGCAAATATAAAATAAATGCTCGTCCACATTCCTGTAAAATGTGCCATTTTTCATCTCACTACAACAACAAATTCACTTGAACAATGCTACTCCTGATTTCAAAACTCATAATTGGAAAGGATCATCATCCCAATGGCACCTGAAGGCAGCATTAAACCTACCACTGACAACGATGTCACAACAACAGGAGAATGATCCACATCTACAGAACGCAAATCAGAAAGGTCCCACCCGCATCGACTGGTGTTTGAATAGAATCCGGGACCTTCTTGCGGTGAGGCATGAGTGCTATCCACTGCGCCACCATGTCACAAGAATTTCAGCAGAGGGGAAATAATGATGGAGCACTGACATAAAATTAACATAAGAATGAGAACTTTCAAAAGGTTATGTTCACTAGATGTAGAAGGTCATAGATAAAGACAGTTGGTTTAGGGTGGACTAGGACATCATAATGACAGGTACGGACATAGTAATCGTAGGTGGGTTCATTCTCAATACTCTATGGAAGGTCTCCCTATCAAAACTAAAAGTTTAAACTGAAGCACTCTGGTCCAGTTTATCTGCTAAATGTTCATTGGGATCACTTTCAGATGCTGCAGCTCTTTCATAATTCATAGTTTGAGTTCTTATTTGTTCAATATAAATTGACAGCCTTGTAAATACAAGCTGTACATATCCTGACCAAGGGAAATATAATTCTGACTGCAGTAGTCTACATCTGGCTTTTCTGTCTCCGTCTACATTGTACATTATAAATGCCCAAATGTCATCTAAAATTAACTTTTATTTGCAACACAGCACACCAAACTATTACATGACCAAAAAACTATTAATTGTCTGTTTTGAATGTCTGGGATGGGCAGAAATTTGTGATGTTAAAATGGGGTCAGAAACAAACAAAAAAAAAAGGATGGGAACAACTGATCTATACACAATGAAGATTAAATTAAAATTGGTTCTTTAAATGTTAATGGTCAGGCAAACCCAGTTCAAAGAGCTACAATAATGACCAAACTGAAATACCAAAAGGCACAAAAACTTCTTACAAAAAAACTCATTAGTACAATCTCAGTGTACTTGTGCGAACGTTCTATTCTATTCACCAAAAGCAGAACATAAAAAATGATTGAGGTCTGGATTCAAAGATACCTTCTATAGTTCACATACCAATTCCAAATGCTTCTCATGCTGACACTGACATTCACTTTAACAGTTCAATCATTTCTAATAAAGTCTAAAATAGTAACATGTGGTGACGTATCGATGTTTTCCTGTTACAAACGATCATCGCTCTATCCTTTCATAATCCACCACAAGTCCACCTCATATCTGTGGCTGTGATCTATAATTAACCTCCCACTTCAGTGTGCTACGTATAAGATAACGCGTGACCTTATTCCCATTCCACCAGGCACTTATTGGACATACATGGACCAGATACTGCGGAAGACACAATGTTGATGTGACGAGACAAAATATTAAGTGTTCTGTATAATTTCATTTATTTGGATGTAGCACATACATAATATTGACCAGTCATAATAAAAACAGTAATGGTGCAGGGAGAGGCAGAAAGCCGAAAACAGGCTTGTTTAACAGTCTCTACTTAATAAATATGTAAGCATTACGAAAGTTATGAAACTTCCCATGATCCACGCAAAATACATAAAAAAAGACAAGACAAAAAAAAAAAAAAAAAAAGTTTCTAGTTTCTACCCAAAACTTGTGCTCATCATGTAGAGTTTAAGTATTAAAATACAAAGTGTTCTGTTTTGAGTCTGGGCCTGTAGGTTGGACTGAGTTTGTTGAGTGAATGTTGGCGTTATCTGATGAAATCTAACTGAAACCCAGATGATGACTGGGGTGTTCTTCATATCTGCTACAGAGTGAATGTGATGACGCAGTGAAAGGCTGAAGGGTCTTACAAGTGTTACAGCGTCCGCTTTAAGCCATACACACCCAGTACTACTTCAGTGGCAATTACAAATGTGAATTTTTCTCTCTATTCAACCTTTCTCAAATGATTTAGCACATTATATTACCCTCTGTTTTTTGAAAATCACATATTTTCCAATATTTAGCCTAATAAATTGTAGATGTTCATTAAAGTTCGAGATATGTAAGAAATGACTTTTCGATAAATCTGTAATTGAACATAAATTAAGTGTCTCCATCCATTGGAATATACCAAACTACTTGGGTTTTTTTTTTCTCCAATTTTCTTCAGTTTTTGCTCTATTTTGGTAGAGTTGCTGATTGCTTAATTTTTATATAAATATTTTTAATTTTCTTCATTTTATTGATTACTTTGTTTTTGTTCATCTTGCTTACATTTTTTTTACTTCACTTGTTAATGTTACTTATTATTGTGTGTGTTTTTATACAATTTGTCTTATGAATAATTGAGGTAAATTTGCATTTTGTACTAATTATTTCGATGCATTGATAGGATTAGTGGATAAAGTTATTGCGCAGTTTAGATCAGTGGAGAGTTTAGGCCGATGGTGGATGTTTGGATCTTTAAGGGGTAACCAGGTGACCTCCGTCCACTCTGCAGAAGCAGCTCATATACACCAGTATTAAGCACTCGTACTTCTTTAATCGCATCTTGACTTTGTGAGCAGCTGAATCTCTTCAGTGTGCGTTTGTGTGTGTGTGTGTGTGTGTGTTATTTCTGTCCCATCTTATTTTAGCGTCCAGCTGGACGGGTCCTGTCAGAGCAGAGCCCAGTAGGCCAGGCCTCCTAATTACAGCTCTGCCCTCGTTACTGAAACGCAGCCGGTCCCACAGCAACACTGCGGATACACAACAGACACACAAACACCTCTGACCAGGTTCATGCCGACCCCTGGACCCGCCTACAGACACTGAACGCATCACTGC
This sequence comes from Siphamia tubifer, assembly GCA_020466265.1. Classification (NCBI taxonomy): domain Eukaryota; kingdom Metazoa; phylum Chordata; class Actinopteri; order Kurtiformes; family Apogonidae; genus Siphamia; species Siphamia tubifer. The sequence goes on from CM035804.1 coordinate 42,757,787, forward strand.
TCCCTGCTGTGCGTTGTAAAGACGATCTGATACGGCTGAGAATCAGAATCCAACCGCCCGGATGCCAACGGGTTCCACCTGTCAAGTTATTTTAATGAGACTTAACCAGAACACACACAAACACACACTAGCTGCAGCTTTACAGTGTTTCTCTCAGCTTTGATGCAGACTTCAGGACAACAGGACAGATCATCTGCCTTTTGTTCTACAAAACATACAGGTCTTTTATTAACATTAACGATACTGGGCCACATCCACTAATGTGTGTCTAGAATTGTGAGTTAATGCACAAAATAAATCTGTTAAATTACTGTCAGCACATGGATATTTTTACTCTTGTTTGTATGGTTTGGTTTGCTTTAATAGACTCAACTTTCAGAATAAGATCTATTTGCTTGAAGCTCTTCATTTTCTGTAAATGCATATGGTCATAATATTGGTGTAATTGTAGACATTTTTGAAGGGGAAAAAATGTCCCGCCTTACTCTGGTTTCCCTCAAGCTTTGGGAAAATACTGCAACTTAAAATCTATGAAAACTTAAGGAAAAGCCCATGTTACAGAGTCAAAAACCTTCTATACACTGGAAAGACATCTAAATCTTACCAATTGGATTTCTGTCATTTCTATTTCAAATATCTTATCGCACATAAAATAAGAGAATCATGGAGAGGAACTTTTCAGTGAGATATAAGAACTGATTTATAGATCAATGTGGAAAGTCTTGTTTCAAGAACTGTACAAATATAATTTTCCATTTCCACAAGTGAAAGTTATCTTGAGAAAAACACACCTGGTAAGATTTGGACTTTTGCAGTGCAGTGACAAACTAAACCACCACACCTTCAGTTCTCTATGTGAGGACATGAGTAAAAAAAACAGCCCCTAAAGCAAACAAAGCCTGAAGAAAATGAGACGAAATGTACTGAAGCTCAGGTAAAATAGAAACAATCTGACAGAAAAGTTGAGAGTAAAAAATAAAGTAGAAGAGGAAACAGGTGGAAGATGGGCTCATAAGTGGACAGACATCCTTAAGCTCTGTCTCTTCTAATAAAGCATAAAAAAACTTCAACAATTTAGGGAATGTATAAAGAATCATGAGGTAGGGTCCACCTCTACACCACTCTGAAGGACAGCATTATTCTGTCACTAAAGCGAAGCTGCATCAATGCATGTTTTTAGTCAAATACAAACCATTTGGTAAAAGGTTTCAACACAATGATTTATTTTTTCCCCCAAAATCATTAATGATGGACCTATATATCAAACTGATATTTAAGTGATTTTTTTCTTGTACCACAGCATCTCTATGCTCTAAGAGATACAGTTACTTATTGTACCTCACCTTGATGTTTATTTTACAAAGAACTGACTTGAATAATTAAGTGACTGAACACCTTTTTTATTTTATTTTTTTACCTGAAGGGAACTTTCATTACGTGAAATATTAATGTTGCCTGTTCTACCTGGCCCTTCTCATTTTTTACCAGTAGTTTGACATATTTAGTTCAACAAATGTTTCCTCTAAAAAAGTTTTTCTGACATTTCATGTCATTTGACATTAGTGGCCTGTATCAGTCATCGGCTAAGGCTGATGTTAAAAAAAATTGGCAATATATCAGTCGATCACTAATCTACTTCAGTATGTTGTGGTTAGGGTTGTACTCTGTTAGAATAAAGACACAGTAACAAGATCAGAAAATCTACATCCGAGAAACTTCTACACATCATGTGTCAGGACATAGAGCAGGTTGTCCAATATATGATGGGTTGGGAGTTTGAATCCCACTCTACCTTAACCAATTCTCTGCCTCCAGTGCTACTCACACTGGTATATGAATGCATATGAATGTTTGGTGGTGGTTGAAGGAGTCCGTTGGTGTGAATTGACCGATACTTCCATCAGTCTGCCCCAGGGCAGCTGTGGCTACAAATGTAGTTTACCACCACCAGAGGGACAATGTGAAAGTGAACAAATAATGGATCAATAATGTCAAGCACTTTGGGTTCCTTCAAAAGTGCTATATAAATATTATATATATGTGTATAAATAAATAATAAAAAAACTGCTGAAATTATTTGCTTTCACAGAGCTTGGGGCAGTTGAAGGCTTTGTACACATCATCAGGATGGTGCCTCCATAAACACACAGTTCAAACATCCGTCACACCTGGGGTTTTCTGGGTCATGTTCTCCACTAGTCAATACAGAGCCTTCTAAGAGTCCTGTTCATAGATGCCGTTTCATTTGCAATACATCTACCACCATATATATCGGCATACTTTTGAAACTGGTATTTCCCACCACCATCTTCAATAATACCATCACACACAAGACAACATAAATATGGCGTAGAATGCATCATGTGGTCAGGTTCAATGGTCACATGATGACACATTTTGTCCCATATGCGACGTTCAGATCCTTAAACTGAGTTTTACTAAATCTACACGATGACCTGAACTTTAAAAATAAAAATTTTCAAATACACTATAGTTTTTATGTGGAGGAAAAGAAAACAGGAGAAAATATGCATTTTTCAAATACATGTTGAAATGGAACAAAATCCAAACATGGAGAACTGGTATATTCCAAGTTTGTATATTTACATCACAGTAGTTCTATCAAGGGTTTTGTTTGGTCAAATGTATATTCCAACAGAGGGACTAGAATCCTTTTAAACAACTTCATAGGCTCATATTTCTCCAACTCCACTTTTCTTGGTTTGTGGTTCATGCGTTTGGGTATTTGAACCCCAATAGTTGATACAGATTGAATTTGAACCCTCCAGCTGCTGCAAAGCTGTCTTTAGATTCATTTGGCCATAAATCCAGTGGATTTCTACGTATTTCAATTCCTGCTTAATTTTTTTGTAAGTCTTTAACTAGCTTCGCCCCCACATTTGCACATATAAGGTCCAGACTTCAGACCAACATTTCTCCAGTTCCACAGAGTTGTTCCTCATTAGCCAAAAACACAATATCCTTTAAAGTTCAGTCAGGGATAATAATGAAGAATTCAGACACAAGCAGATCATTTACAGTTCATGTAGAAAACAAGGAAATGTTGGAAAATGAATAATTCCATATAAAAAGGCAAAATATCCCTCATTTAAGTCCTGTTGTGATTAAAGGTTTCACTTCAATAATAGAAACACACATTACTAAGAATCTGAAACACGTCCAGTACTGTACAGAAGATGATCTGAAGCTCTTACACATCATTTAGTGCCATATATTTATAGATGTTTAATATAAAGCAGTGTGACGATTAGGCAAATCAGAACCAACACAGACACATCACACAGTGTGACTCATCTGGGCTTCACTTTAGGATGAAAATGAAACAGGAACCACTTTCAGTAGTTTCAGCTCCATGTTCAGTTGTTTTCTGCTGCTTTTAAGGGACAAGTCCAGTAGGTTTTTAGGTTTCTGTTGTGTTTTAACTCAAACATTAAAGACACACTCATGTATGTCTTAAAACAGCTGGATACTGTAGTCTTTAATTCAGACAAAGAAGGAAAGAGGAAATAAAACTAAGGAAAGGATGAGTGGATGATGGAAACATGGAAAAAAAACCATCCTAAATCAGCTTTAAACAACGTGAAATGTATAGGAGGAAAAGGAGGGAAGAGGAAAAAGATTAAAGGAGGGAGAAAAAAAATTGTTCATCAGTGGAACTTCTGTTTTTTAGCAAATAGTGACTATGTTGGAAAGAAAGCAAAAATTAAGAAAGGAAGGAAATAAGGTGAAAGTCTCAGTAATTTCCTAAAAAACAAACTAGTTGGTTTTTTTTTATCAAACAGGAAGAGATAAGTCATCAGGGACTATTTTCAGCTGTGGGTGAATCCACAGGAGTCGTATGCAAGGTCAGGCTCTTATGTCAGTCTGATTCTGGTTGTTATTTCAACCCTTACAGTCTGCCACTGACAAATGTCACAATAAAGAAGGATATTTTGTACTATAATAATAATATAACCAATCTGAAACTGTATTGATCTGAACACTGAATTAAAAAAGACAAATCCCAATGATATAAACTACCCATAATACAATGCTTTCTATGTAAATACTGCATTTCACACAGAGGCCCCCTGTAGAGAGCAGATTAATAGAATATAATTTTTTGTTATTCAGAAGCAGCGAATGTGTTACTGTGAAGGAAAATAACATGACAAACGAAAGAAGAAAAAAAAATTGGCAGGATCTTCCAATACAGTGTGGCCAGAGTCAACAATCTAAGTAGAAGTCACTTCATGTAACACACCAAGTCAGGAACGTTTAGGTCAGTCCAAATCAGATATTAAAAATGTCAACATGGAACCCCACATTTGACCCCTTTGCTTATGTCCAATTTTTAATTTGTGCATACAAACAAAAGAATGAAAAACAACTCTTATTTGTACATGAATAAAATATGTATTTTTTTGGTTTTCAATTGTGGATTCTCAAATATCAAAAAGATTAATGATACACAGAAGGTGAAGACTCAATCACAGAGAAGCACTGCTGTGAAATAAAGACTTCAATCTCTGCTGTTGTGATATTATGAACCTTCTCTATGGTATGAGCATTAAACTCTCAACTGTGTGTTATGTATTCTTTATGATGCTTCTGTGAATATGTTCCATGGGATTTGTTACCTTCTGACACCTATAGCCAGAGAGGTCACCGACATCGAGTTTGTTCAAAGGATGAACTCACTGCTGCTGCTCGAGTGTAGAGAGGCTTTCATGAAAATCACAGACCGGTCCTTTAACGTCTTATCTGAACTCAGACGGAGTCATGCTGAAGGCATTCAGTGACACTACAACAAGTTGGAGCAAACACACACTTCAGTCTGCAGCTGTAGGGTGTGTTGTGATAAAACACTACACTATCTACAGCTCACACCTACAGCCTGATAACACACAGGTGGAGGTGTGAATCTTACACCTCTGTCTATGATTGGTCGCTGTGTGAAGGTGAAAACAGTCTGGATACAGGAATCCATTGTAACAGTTCCACTAACAAACCTCGGTCTGCACATTTTTAGTTCAAAACGCTACTAAAAATGACACCAATCTCAGCTCAGGTGTAACCTCTGTCCGTTCTAACACGCCTAAAATAGATCACATGACCCAACAATGCAGCAGCAAGAACACAGGAATCTTCACAAACTGCTGTAATAACAGCTGTCCTCCTCTGGATGCAGTCAGTTGTATCCTAAAACTGGTGTGTTGGGTCTCGTTGGATCTTTGGTTAACATATTGTTCTGTATGTTGTGTGTGATATTTACTGATGGAATCGCAGATGAGTTTCATCCATTCAGGTTGAAATCAGACAATGATGTAAAACCTGTTTTCTTTCTTGGTGTGGTGCTGACCTCTTGTCCAGGTCACCCTGGTAAAAAAAAGCGCAATCTCAAGGAGATTTTATCTGGTTAAATAAAGGTCTAATAAAAAATAAAAAGCTTATAGATTATTCTCTTCAACTGCATAAAAACTTGGCCTTATTTTGACAATATAAAGTGTATGTATTTGTGTGGCAATGTAAAGAGTAAAATAAAGTTCACAGAAAGTAAACCAGAGACCTTCAACCCTGGTCATCAAGGCCTACTGTCCTGCGTTTTTTGGATGTCACCGTACTCCAACACACCTGATTCAGATGATCAGCTCGTTTTATCAAGCTCTGCTGAAGCCTGATAATGACCCACTGCTTTGAATCAGGTGTGCGGGAGCAGGGTGACATCTGAAACATGCAGACAGTGGGGTCTCAGGACCAGGGTTGAAGACAACTGAAAAACAGCGTTTCAAAATTAGTTCTTTACTTCCTCTTCTAAATGAAGCCACCCGAGTCTTGTTTTCTGTAAATATGCATTTTCTTCTGCTGCTCTTCTTGTTCATTCAATACATGACACTGTCTTGTGTTTCCTTTAGTTTTGTTTCAGGGATCATTTGACAAACTGAACTGAGGTAAATAAAACGTGTACAGCAAGGGTGCCCAATCCTGGTCCTCGAGAGCTACTGTCCTGCATGTTTTCGATGTATTCCCCTTGCAACACACCTGATTCAAATGATAAACCTCTCACCAAGCTCTACAGAAGCGTGATAATGACCATCAGGTGAGTTGGAAGAGGGATACATCTAAAATATGCAGGGTAGTAGCTCTGGAGGAGCATGATTGGGCACCCCTGGTGTACACACGAACTGGTTCCACGGTTATTGTCCTTTTCAACCAGTGTAATCACAGTGTACGGATTCAATCACAGACAATAAACCCACGTACGGTATGGTATGTTTTGCTCCTGAAGTGTATATGATGAAAACCACATCCATTTGCTCGGTAAACCGAGACTCATACTGTCATCTATAAACTCAGACTCATACCGTCAGCTAGTTAGCAACTCCGCTAACCATGACGCTAGCGTGACAAACCAAAATGGCCTCAGACCAAGATTAGCTGATAGTCAGCTGGATTCACTTCACCTTTACTACACATTAACTTCAAGCAGAGAATAAAACCTCTCCTGTGAACATATAAACCTGACGAAAAGTGAAAAAAATCGGCTATTTGCCAAGTTGTTGTTTGACAGGGATGTGAAGCTAACAGCTAACTGTGGCTAACCAGTAAACCAGTGCATTCCGCTATTTCAGCCGTTAGCTTAGCTGCTTTAGCAGTCAGCTTCTAAACATTACGCGAATAAAATCTAGTCAAAATAGTCTATCTAAAATCTGAGGGGTTATTTGAGTCGAGAAAAAAAACAAACATTTCAACCTCACTTGGACACTTTCCCTGGTTTTGTTGTTCCCGGTAACCGCTAGCTTAAATTCAATAAAAAACAAACACTGAGTGATACCATCCTCTGGAGTAAACTATTATGTCTGACTAATCTGAAAACATTTCCTGAATTATCAGAGTTTTCTAACCATCCTGGTGGAATATTGTTACATCTGGGGAAATACAACAACGATATTTAGTCTGATTCTCAGCTAACAACACTTTTTCCAATGTTTCATTGAGGGAAATTACGTCACCTCGTTGATTTTGAGACACACAATCTGAACAAATAGTGATAAAAATCTGGTTTTATGTGTTCAGACCGAGCTACTTTTGGTCCGGATGATTAAAAGAGTCTTGGTTACATGCAAAAATAATTTCAGCATTGATGCAAGTGTATGTAAACGGACTGCAGGGTGTTGTAAATGCCGTCAGGTGTTTATTTTTGCGGTCATCCTCAAAGTTGGATGTGTGACTGTCAGAGCTAGCGGGCTAACCTGGAGCTCGGCCCTCTCCACTTCCCAGTGCGCCCTCTCCATCTCGAACCGGGCCCATTCGTGCTGGATGTAGTGCAAGATACCAGGGATGGTATACTGCTGCTGCGGTCGGGGCAGCTCATCGGGCTGGTGGGGAACCATCACCCCTCCTCCACCGCCACCGAGAGGCGGATTAGCGTTGCCGTTGTTCCCAGACTGCTGCTGCTGCGGCGGCGGAGGCTGCCTCGGAGCGCCCGTAGCGATCCCTCCTCCTCCTCCCCCTCCTCCGCCGGGGTGCTCATCCATGTTTTTTTATTTGTATGATTTAAGAGAATAAGAAGCCGAGTCTCAAGCAGTAAAATGTCTGCTGAAGGATTCCCGTCCCCCCTGAGGCCCGTGTCTCTGGCTGCCCGCAGAGGGCTGCGGTGAGTGCGGCTGATTACGGACAGGGACGCGGTGTTTGTGTGTGGATCTCACCGGCCGCCATTACTGCTCTCTCTCCCCCCTGGATCATACAGGGAGAACCCAGCCGCGGTGCACGACGGGACGAATATCCTGTCATCCAAAAGCACGGTGCGGCATTCCCTGCATTAAGGCAACGTGGGAAATACGATAATCACCAAATTATAATACACTCACTGTGAAAAAGAATTTGAGACTTTCGCAATTAACAATAGAAGCTCGGTTGATCTGAGAAGTTTTCATAAGTAAATTAGTACAGAGAAAAGTACTCAAAGAAAACCCTTCAAATCATGTATTTCAAAAATAATATAGCATTTCCTTTAAATAATGTATTTTTCTAAACAACGAGTAATGTATATTTTTTATTTTGAATTTGAAATAGTGTCAAACCTTTCCAGAAAATCACTTGGTGTGTCTTTATTAAAATACTTTAGGAAAATAAATTACTTTCACATTATAAATCAAAGCAGGTATATCTCTTTGGGGGATATGTCAAGTTATTTCTATTTTATTTTAATATTGTTCAATCAATCCGTACGTTCTTAAATGATTAACATTAACAATAATACTTATGATAATAATAGATGGGCATATTCTCACAGTAAGAAGACGAGGGTTTTCTCCCTTTCCTGAGCACTGTAAAGTGTTTTTTTTTTTACCCTCGTAAACTCTGCATGTGAACGTAGCAGAAAACTATCTCACTGAGCATGCGCAATGAAACGTTAACATCTTAGCATGACGGTGTTAGTAGCTAAGGAAAATGTTCAATTTCCACATTTTATTGTAATGTAATTGAATATACTTGGATCACAGTCAATCGGATGTTATTATTTTACAAGAAGATTTAATAGAACTCTTTCCTTCAGGTTGAGGATGATTAAAACGGACATGTAGCTTGTTTTTGTTTTTAGCTCATGTAGCATTTAACAGGTCATTAACACAGCGGTTACAGGTCGGTCCAAACTTTAACCACTTATTCCTGATTCAAAATATATGCATTAAATGTATAGCAGCACATTTTTTCATGGCACCCGAGGTGTTTTGCTGTGAAAACAGTGGGGTGATGTGTTCTAGTGTTCCACGGACATTCCAATGTTTTGGCAGTGGAACATTTTAATTAATCGAGGAGAGCTAGTTTATTTTCTAGTTTATTTCCTAGTCATGTAATTATATGACAATACACCCGATGTAAAATTAGATATGAATTAAATTATTGGTATAATAGTAAATGCAGCGCAGTTGATGGGTTGTTGTTTTGTTTCCTGAAGGTATCATTAACTCAACCTATAAGAAATGATTAAGTTCGTGCTGATGGTGAACCGTCAGGGTCAGACCAGGCTGTCCAGGTACTACACACCTGTAGACCTGAATCGTAGGGCGGCGCTGGAGGCAGACGTGGTCCGCTGTTGCCTGAACAGAAAGAAAGACCAGGTGAGAAACACCACGACCACGTTAGACCCAAAGACCAGGAGAAATACTAGGATCAGGTTAGGTACAAAGACCAGAATCTAGAGAGACATAAATAATGACCAGGGCCAGGAGAAATACATGATCAGGTTAGAAAAGAAGATCTAGACCAGGAGAAACACAAAGACCGAAACCGAGAAGGATACATAGACCAGGACCTGGTCAGACACAAAGACCAGGAGAAATACTAGGATCAGGTTAGGCACAAAAACCAGGACGAGGAGAAATACTAGGACCGGGTCAGACACAAAGACCAGTATCAGGAGAAATACCAGGATCAGGTTAGAAAAGAAGATCCAGACCAGGAGACCAAAACCGAAAAGGATACATAGACCAGAACCAGGAGAAATACCACGACCACGTTAGGCACAAAAACCAGGACCAGGAGAAATACTAGGACCGGGTCAGACACAAAGACCAGGTTCAGGAGAAACACCAGGACCAGGTTAGGTACAAAGACCAGAACTAGGTCAGACAAAAAGACTAAGAGGGACACTAAGATTAGGTCTAGGAGTTCTGATCTTCATCCTGTTTTCCTCCAGTGTTCGTTCGTTGAGTACCAAGACTTTAAACTGGTTTATCGTCAGTATGCTGCTCTGTACATCGTGGTCGGCGTCTCAGATGGTGAGGTGAGACTCACACTCACCAGTCTTTCATTGATTCATTTTTTTACTCAGTGGATCCAGATTTATTTTTTGATATGAAAGTGAGGACGGATGTCTAACTGTGACTTTCCCGATTCTCACGTTAATCAAAATATTGTCATTTTTGTTTTTACTCTGACATATTTGTTTTTATTTTTATCTGATGTCTTGTCTTTAGAACGAACTCTCCATCTATGAGTTGGTTCATAACTTCGTGGAGGTTTTGGACAAATACTTCAGCCGTGTGGTGAGTTCAGGGATGGGGTTTAAACTCTGTGATTGATTAAACTCAGCAGTGATGTTGAATTTGCAAAACCTGGGGGTCAAAGTTCAGGGTCACAGGGTCTAATTAGTTTAAATATACAATTATATCTAATAAATAACGAAACAAGGATCAACGCCCCGAGTGAAGATGATTTAATGTCATTTTATTCGTAACCCCAGATGACGATTTGTCAGAAAATAGCTTTTCAAAAAGGAAAAAGTTAAGAGTGAAATTGATAAAACAATTTTCTTAGTGTCATTTTTTTCTGAAACATTGTTCAAGTTTAAAGTATTATACAAATGAAGTTGGTATACGTCATGAATCATAACCTTTGCTGTGATACAAGTTATTTAATGTGGTTTTAATGTGGTTTCTGTTTCCAGAGTGAACTGGATGTATCCTTATCCTACTTTGTTAAACAATGATTTCAAGGTAAAGTGTGAAACAGTCATTTTCTTTAACCGTCGACTCAGATCATGTTTAATCTGGATCGGGTCCACATCATCTTGGACGAGATGATCCAGAACGGACACATCGTGGAGACAAATAAGAACCGGATCCTGGCGCCGCTCAGCGCTATAGACAAGATGGCTGATGGCTGAGGACGGACAAATACAATAGACTGTGATGGCATTTAATTGGTTGAAGACAAGAGCCCAGTCTGAAGGACGTCAACTAAAACCTGAAATACTTGTTATAAATTTTATTGTTCATGTTTGTTTTCATAAACTTTTGCACTTGAAATAACCAGGACTTACAGTTTAAAGTGACTCAAAATTGATCTGAAAATGTGTTAAGTTTGAAGGCATTGGATTCAGAATGAGGTTGTCTTGGAAACATTCTTTTATTATAGTAAAAATTAACTCTGATCGAAGGTGAAATATTGGACCATTTTAAACATTTATCAACACCAAACAGGACAAACACACACTGTTCAGTTCATACTTTGCAAACATTTTAATGATTATTTTTTTTGGAGCATACACATTTGAAAATATCTGTTTACCTCAAACTGCAACTCGAGTTAAATAAATGTTTATAATATACAAAGAAAATACAAGGAGAGCAGAGCCTCGCACACAACCAGTGTTTTTGTCTCTATAGCTTCATCAGGAAAAACAAAATGCACTCTGACCTTTGACCTTTCACAGCTCGAGGTCAATCGGACAGAGAGAAACAACCCAAAACAGTCTCACACACAAAATAAAATCATGAAACTAAAGAAAAGGAGAATAAAGAAGCGTGATTGTTTGCTGAAAAACGAGAAGCTACGAGTCAAACCAGGCACTAAAACTGAGGAAGAGGAAGAAGAGGAAGAGTCTCCTGATCCGAACCGGGATGCCAACTGTCGCCGCTGTCCGTCTCAGCTTTACTACGGCATCCTGGGTTTAAGTCGTGTCATCTTTGGTTTTACTCGTGATCGTTCAGATTCTCACGATACTGATCAGAGCATTGGTTTTACTTTCATAAATAAACCGAGGATTCAGAAACAAACTTAATAAAAAAAGTCCTTGAGGTTTTTAAGTAACTCCTACACTTAGTTGTAAATTCTTATTTTGAACAAAGAATTAATGAGAAAAACTGTGAAAAGCAGCCATTGCTGTGGCGATAATGTTGAATTAAACAAGTTAGCAAACGCTAGCTGAATGCTGTAGTTTACTTCAAATGTTAACCAAGTCATTTTCCCAAAATTTAGCTTTTTAGCCAACATTAACTAAATTTAGCTTTTTGGAAAATATTTCATCTGTGGGCTGAATTTAGTTCACCCGTAAACACTGCTAAATTTAGCTAATTAGCTGTACTTGGGTTTATTTAAACACACTAGCTAACATTACTAAATGCGGTTATTTTTATTTATTTGCTACATTTTGGCTAACATTAACAGTTTAGCCTGCGAGGTTATGTTAATGCTAAATGTATCTTCATCTACATGTAGCCCAGTTTCATATTCAGGTCGCGAAGCAACATTTAACTAAAAAGAAATGCTTTGATAAATTTTGTGTAAAATTTGTTTGCAACTACTGAAACCAAAGGTAACATTCATATTCATCATCCTTGAAGCATCGATAAAATATCAGAAACGCCAGTGACAGGACGTAGTATTTTCACATAAGTAGATCAAATGGTTGTGGATCCAGGTCAAGTTCCGGGTCCGGATCAGGAGTAGGCGGAGTCACACACAGAGCTGATTCAGTTTTTTTTCTTGAACTCTCAGCCTTCGAGGAGGAGGAGCCGCTGCTCTGACTCCTCCCCTTCAGTCCGTAATTGCTCGCTCTCTCTTTCTCTCTCGGCTGGTTTGATTGGCTGGCTGCTCTGTCAATCACGCGGCGGGTGGACAGACGACGGAGCATGCTCAGTGTGGCGGCGGTAAGTCGGGCAGGTGGCGGCATCGGGATCAGAGGTCAGTTGAGGTGGAAGCCTTTCTCCATGGTGGCGGCGAGCAGACGTTCCCTCATGATGTCCTCGGACGAGTACTCGGGCAGCTTCAGGTAGTGCACACATGTGTTAACTGATGGGTAACTGGAGTCTGTGGCATCCACCTGAGGGAGAGGGGCCAGGACAGAGCAGATAATTAGAATGAGGTTACAGCTCATAGTCAGAGACATGTCAGATTCAGACTGCACTCGGCAGCCAATCAGAGTGCAGGTTACCTTTCGAACAATGGTGAGGCGGGGGTGCAAGTTGGCGAGGCCACCGGGGGGCAGCGTGGAGCAGCCTGTGGTGAACTGGAGGAAGGCCTTCCTCTCATCAGATGACATTCCACACAGAACTCGCACAAACCGCAGGAACCCAGGACTAAGGAAACAACAGACTGTATGAGAACGAAGACTGGGCCCAATCCAGGTCTGACCAGCTCCAGACCAGGCACAGACCTAGTCTCAACCAGGCTCAGATCAGCTGATCCATCTGTTTGATGCTCACCTGTCTCTGGTGTAACCCAGCTTTGGTTCAGTGTAGTTGATGATGTCATCAGCAGTCCAGGAAGGTGACTGGTTACCACAGAGGATCATCTGGACCTCTTTATGGCTGAAGGAGCTCAGCTTCTCCATCGGAAACACTCGATTAAAGCCCTCTGAGAAGGACAGGAAACAGACGGTGAGAGGAATACGACCCACTTCAACTGACAGACTGGTTCTAATTTAACAGGGTTTTTTATTTAGTTATTTTTTAATAACTGACAGACTGGTTCTGGTTCTACCTCTGAACGCCTCCATCTGCTTCTGGATCCCCGTGTGCATACAGAAGTCAAACATCAACTCCACATACTCCTCAGCATTCTCCATGGTAACCATCTGAACAGAGACATGCCATCAGTCATCAAACCCACCTAACCGTCAACACATCCCATCATGCACCAGTCACATCTCACCTCGTCGTCTCCATTCGGTTTTAGATCCACAGCAGAGAAACCGTGAACCTTCGAGGATGGACAGAACTGGAAGTTTAACCTGCAGAGACCAGTTCAGATGTCATCAGTTCAAACTCAAGGATCTCATTCACATCCTGAACCCAAAATAAATCCTCTAAACATTTCTAATAATTTAACAACTCCTTTTTGTCTCTTAAACACTAAACTTATTCCCAAACATACAGACCAGATTGATTCTACTGATCTCATTGACTGTAAATGTGTTTTGTACAAACGCATCTAAAAGGAAATACAACTATGAGCACAAGTTAATATTAATGATTCCTATTATTTTTAACTGTTTTTACACCAACATTTCCAGGACTTTTATTACTGGGAGTTTATTTCTCTGGTAAATTAATTCCTGTTAATCTGTGTAGTTTGCGTTTCCATCTCAAAGCTCTGTTCAGATCAGTAAAAGAATCTGCACTACACCTCCAGTCCAGCAGGCGGCGTGAAGAAGCTTAAAGGGAAAACACTAATCTGAACCTGTGAACATGTTAAAGCCATTAAGCATAAGCCTGAAGTGAACGGGGATCTTCATCTGCTCTAGAACATTCTGTAGTGGATCTCTTAGTCCATAACCGTAGTGTTTCTATATCCAAGTGAACCCTTTTAGATGTTTGCTATAGTTTTAATCATCAGTTTGACTCCTCTTGTTTAGTGGTAGTGTTTTAGCTCTACATTTCCACTGGTTTGTGTTAGTGAGCATTTTACCCGAGGTCCTCGATGCTGAGGGGGGGTCCAGAGCCCAGGGGGTTCCTCAGCATTAGGTCCTGTAGTCGGGTGTTCTTCTCATCTTCAGACAGATTCTTAGATGCCAGGATCTGCCTCCTCTTCACTGCCAGCTCCTTCACCTCCTTCAGGAAGCCCGCCCTAAATCACCACCACCACATTAAACCACATTAAACCTGATGCACAATAAAACCCAATCCTGGATTAGTGTAAAAAACATTCAATTACATATGTGCAATAAAGTTGTCTTTGTCTGAACGTCTCCCATTTTACACATTAATATTTCAGAAAAACTGCTGCTCTCATTTGCCCACATCCTTGTTTGTTCCTGTTCCAGTACCATTGAATTAAATAAGCCAAAGTTGGTTAAATACAGCAGTTTTTTTCTAATATTAGCAAATTCCAGTTATTTATCTAAAAGTAGTGATGTTTTCAGAATGTAGCCCTCTAGAAAACATTAGCTAAATAAAACACACTAGCTAACATTAACAATAGCACACAAGCTACCATTAGTTGATATTGTTCTTTTTCTGTCCAATTTTAGCTAAATTTAGATTTGTCTCCTAAAAATAGTTTTCAACTGTGAGTCACTAAAACATGGTTAAATGTAGCCAACTAGCTGATGTTTACTTAATTTAAGCATACTAGCACAACATCAGCAAACTTTTCTTTTATCCACTTTGTTAAAATGAACTTTTTTTCCTAAAATCTTTGTTTTGAACTGCGAGTCATTCACAAACTTTACTAACTTTAGTTCACTAGCTGATGTTGCCTTAATTTAAACATACAAACATTAGCTTTTTTTTTCCTAAAGTATTTGTTCTCAACTGAGCTAAATATTGTTCAAACATTCTAAATTTGATTAGGGAATATTTGCTTAATTTTAGCACACAAGCTAACATTACTAAATGTAGTCGTCCCCAAAAAACACACTAATAGTGACTGGAGACGCATGAACACGATCCACAACATGATGAGATGCTGATGAAAAACATCCTTGAAATTAATATACAATACTCAGCTTTTGTTTTCCATTCATATAAACCTAAACCTAGTATAATCTGTGACAGGTTGTCAAACCCAGAGACTAGTTCAACCATCATCCTTGTGCCATGCAACTGGTTTGTTTCATCATGTTCCAAGTCCTTCTGCTCATCATTCAGTTTTCAATAATAGATTTAAACATAAACCTAATGCCGAGTGTAGACTGGATTATTCAACCAAGTTTAAACTAATGGTTAATTAACCAACATGAGTGCATTAGTTTTGAATCTGACCATGGTGAAGTTGGACCATAGCGTTATGATCTGGGTCTGACCTGTGCGGGTTGACAAGCTGGAAGTCGTCCCAGGTCAGGATGCCATGGTACCAGGCTGGTGGTTTGGGTTTGGGGGGGTCCATGATGAACTCCGATTTTGAGTCTTCATCAAAGCTGCCGACTGAGTACGTTTCCTGACTCTCCTCAGTGGATGCCTCTGATTGGACCTCAGAGAGCAGCAGGAAGGGCATGAGGTGCATGCGCTCGGGGTCCTGACCATGCGGCGAGCTGCGGCTCTGGTACAGCAGTTTGCTCATGTTGGACTTGATGTCACCCATGCACAGCAGCTTAAAGAAGGGCTGGGACACAGGCAGGTCTACCAGCCGGTTGTCCTGGATACACTTGGCCAGGAACACACCCAGGAAGTGGAACAGTTTGGTGATGCGCTCCAACTCCTCACTGTCCTGAGGGAACGGTGCTGGGAAGAGACCACAGGAACGCTGCACGTAGAACCCAGGAGGCTTCAGACCACCGCCCAGGTCCACCTGAAACACAAACCAGACGAATTATTTTAAACAAATGAAATAACCAAAACCAATAACTGATCTAAACTGTTTAATGCCTGTTGATTCACTAATCCTAACAATACATTGAAATATTTAGTGTAAATAACAGTTTTCCATCTTTTCATGGTCAGATATGGTCCATTTGGACATTCAGAGGCTCCATAGTTACCACGAAAACAACATCTTCTACAACATTGATTCACCAGTAAAAACCCATGGAGTTGAATCACTGACAGTGGATGCAGACACTGGATTTATGTTCAGTTAATGATAGATCTATATATGATGTACTATAATAATACATTTGGAAAAAGTAAAACTTTCAGTTTTCTGTTTCTGATGTAATAAGCCTCAACTTTAATTTGAGCTTTAATGAACATCTACATGATCAGTGAATTAAATACAGGAAAATACATGATTTACACTGAAAAATATAAAATACAGGACAGTGAGATGATAAATATAAAGAATACTTCATTTGAAAATCACTGCTAAAATTCTGCTCAGACTTGAAAGGACAAAGAAAATGTCATAATCTTAGTGAATAAAAATGTAAAATTAATACAATTTTTCGTCACTAGCACAGTTTTAAAGTGGCAGTTAGATTGTGTTTTTCAATGGTTGTTTATTTTGTCTGCAAATTTAATGAAACAAATGGAAACTGAAAGCAAATTTTCCAAAAATGTATATGTTTTTCCATTTGATGCTTAGGTCCTTTTATGTTCAGTTATTGATGTATATTTTTTTTATTATTTCAGATTCTATAGTCGGGGTGTCCGTTTGTGTATCCCACCTGTCTGGATTCGTCATCAGGGAAGTCGTCGTCACACAACCAGATTCCTAGTGATGTCCTCTGAAACTCCGCCGCCACCAGAGCATAAAACTCCAACGTTGGGCCCAGACCCGTCCCCTCCTCCCCCTGAAACTCCACCTGGAACCACAGCAAATATACATTCACCCTGGATCTGCCCACATCACGCATTCACACAGATGACAGTCAGTACGTGACCTCTCACCTCCAGGACAGACTTCCTGTCGGCGTGGATCTGCATGACGGACTCCGCCCACTCCATCATGGTGTCTCCTCGGGGAACTTTGACCCTCTCATGTTTGAGTCGCCCCACTCTGAACTCTCCGGGGTCATCCCGTCGCACGGTGGTGGATGGTCTGGATCGTTCCATCGTTGCTTCTCGCCGGTTCTGCAGCCACACGATGGCCCTGTGGATTGTTGGGTCAAAGATAACATGGTCAGAGTGCAAACTGAATGTCAACCGAAATCCAACGGCTGCTCAACTTCAGTTCCAACAGACCTGGAGGCTCCAAAGGCGGTGCACGTGAAGTAGAGCTGTCGGGTCTCGAAGGGGATCAGGAAAGGACACTTGGACGTTAGCTGTTCACACCAGTCGGGCAAAGCACCACTCGCCAATGCCAAAGGCTCCTGGGAAATGGACACACTCAGTTTAGATGGTTTAGAGTAAACCCGCTCATTACCACCCGGATCCCAATCAAACGTAAGCAACTACACAGAGGGCAAAAAGTTTCAATAATAACTTCTGATAATCAACTAGCAAACGTTTTTTGTCTTTTAAAGCACACCTGAGCATATTAACAAACAGATATACACAATATTGAACTGAATGATCTGTATGAGCTCTGTACAAGTGCATTTATACAAAGACTCCTGAACCAATATGAACACATACTAAATATATCTATATAGCCTTTATTACAGGCTCAAGGCCCACAAGGGAATCACAATACAAACATCAATTATACAGAGCAATTCACATTCATATACGGACAAATAAATAAATAAAATTGAATTTAAAAAAGGAGAGAAGCCAATGAAGGGACTCATACCAGTACTCCCAGATTGTAGACGAGTACCTAACAGAGTTACGACTTGGATCTACCAATTGCGCAATTAGCTTATTTGTACAACAGTCCAGCCTGTCCATAAATATTAATAACCCTTAATTAAATCTAACAGACTGATTGTCCTTAATTGTAAATTGACACATGACTGTTATTAAAGACCTGTTTATTCTGATCCAATCATTGCTGTGTAAAGTTCCCTTTAATGTATTACACATTCATCAATCATTGATATAGCATAGGGATTAGAGCTTCTTCTACCTCCTTTTCAAATAAGACTTCTTTTTTTATGTGTAATATTTTTTGCCTTGTATACGGTAATTTTTATTTCAATATCATATTGTGCAAACAAGTCACTTAGTAGCAATGAATAAGCTTCTACCATTTCAATATTCGGAATAAATCAATTTAAAAAAATCTATTAAATTATACTTTCATTCACTGATGCTTAAAACAGAGGACAACAGTAACAGCTGATTGCCTTTCCCTCTGGTCTGTGGAGGATCATAAGTCTTGTGACTGTAGCGTTACATCACCCACTACTGGTTCTGCTGTGTATACTACAGTGTTTTCTGTCCCTTCAACATTCTAATGTTAAAGGGATCATTTTCATTCTGTTGTAGTGTAAACCCAACTGAGGAAAAGGAAACGCTTTATTGCTTCCAAGTTAAATGTTGCTTAAATCAGGGCCTAAAATAATAATTATTTTGATACATTTGCACAGATGTGAAAATCATTTAACTTAATCAAGGCTCATTGTTTTCTTTACATTATGCACCATCAAAGTGAGACTGATTAGATTCAAGAAACTACTTGTTTATGTAACTTATATTATATTTGTAATAGAAACAGAAACAATTATTAACAATAAATATAAAGGCAATACAGTATACTAGATGTGTTTAGACTAGGAAGGTTATGTTAATTATTTAAGGAGAAGGGGTGAGACTTTGTAAATTATACATTTGCTTCTTTTTGACATTTATATTTATAATAAATAAAATCAATCAATAAATCAGAAAAACAAAATAAGCAAAACGGAGACCCCAAAGTCTTTTATGTGAACACGCCCATTATCTAAACCCAGGGGTGTCCATATCAGTTCCTCAAGGCTCACTATCCTGCATGTTTTAAATGAATCTCTCTTCCAACACACCCGATTCAAATGATAAGCTTATGATAAAGTTCTGCAGAAGTCTGAAAATTACCATCAGGTGGGATGAAAGAGAGAAACATCTAAAACATGCAGGACAGTGGCCATTGAGGACAAGGACAGGACACCCCAGACCTAATGCTTGTGTGATCTCAGTCCAACTCTTGGATTCGTCACTGACCTCGATCTGCTGCAGAATCTTGGTGGTGACCTTCTTGCTGGTGAATTCTTCTGGGGCTGCATTGAACTGCAGCTCTTCCACATCTGAAACGCACATCAATACAATTGTTAAACCAGATCTAATACAGACTTTGACCTAATCACTGAACTCTGACTTCATACCCTCCTGCAGTGTCCTGGCATTCGTGGCAGCGTCTCCTCCAATGATGTACAGGATCCTCAGCAGCTGCAGGACGTCCTCCACACCGCATGCATTCTGACTGCAACCCGCCTTCGCCTGTGCTGCTTCTCTGGCTCCGCCCAGGATGTCACTGCTCTGATTGGCTGAGACAGAGCTCGGGCTTAGGCCGCCTGAACGGCCACCACTGAGGCCGTGTTCACAGAAGTCCTGAAAGAACAAGGTCAAAAGTCAGGTGGGTTTTGCTTCTACTGGGTTTCTCAGCATATTTACACCTGTCCACATTGGTTTAAGGCTCTACTGTGTTTACTGCTGTCATTTAGAGATGTCGTCATATTATTTAAGTTCAGTTCATTTTTTTCCCCTTGGTACCATCTGAACTACTGCCACAAAAACTACCAGATTAGACTAAGAAGAAATATGTGACAGACAAGACCAGCGGTTGACTCACCATCTTTCCACTCTCCTTCTCCTTGTCCGAGTCCTTCAGTTCTCTGTACATGATCCTGTCGACACAAACAAACTGAGTTTCTGCTGATTGGTCAGTTCATCAGCGTTTCTGATTGGTTGGTTTGTTCCTGTGTTTCTTACGTGTAAGTGGGCTCCCAGATACGCCGCAGTTTGTCGGTCTTCACAGCACCATTACAGGAAAGCTGCAGCAGCCGTTGGACATAGTAGAAGATGGTAGACTTGTAGTTGGACAGAGGGAGTTCTACCTCCCGGGTCGTACCCAGACCCGCCACCTAAACCCAGAAGAGGAGGAGCAATCCATCAGAGAGCTTTCACTCATTTATTCTACCTCTAATGTCTTCTCAGCTGACAAAAACTGTTAAAATGGAAAGACTCCAGACAGATGTTGAGCCTTCAGGTCCAGTAACTGACCTGAAAACCAACCTCATTTGGTTGGGATCTGTTGGATTGGGATCATGCAATGCCTGAAGAATATATGCATTATTGCCTTTTTATTCATTTTTTAACTCAGGTTTTCTTCTATTTTTAATGCTTTCAGAATATTTTTAAATGTATGCCCCTGGAAAGATTCAACATTTTATTGTTGTAAAGAAATACAATGAAAATCTACAGATACATAAATGTGCAAAGTATGATTAATTGCACAAATGGTCAGAGATGCACATGTTAAATGTGAAAAACAGAAGAGAGATGATATTCTCCATTTCTCTGTTCATGTACAATGACAGGAAAGGCGTTTATTCATTCATGTTTTCAGATGTACATGCTCTCCTACCTTTAGTGTTAATGAAAGGTGAGGAGACGGAGCACATTCCACCTCCTCCTGAACCTCAGACCGAGGGGTTCCTAAACCAGAGCAGAGGGACACAGTTAGATACCTGAACCTCCTCCAGATGTTCAAACACCACCAGTGGGGGTGGGGTTATGAGGGGGCGAATGTTTACCTGGAGGGGGGATCTCCAGGTCTGTGGTCTGCTGGACATTGGTTCTTCCTGGTCGGGGGTCGAAGGCAGGAACCAGAGCTGAGAACTGCCTCTTCAGAACAAAGTCGTCATCCCATGTCCTCCTGCGACCTCCTTTGGTCTCATACTCCTCCTCCTCCTGACACACACACACACACACACATATATATTACCAATACAACATCAGTTTGTGTTTTAGATTCACAGTTTAAGGAGTAAAACGCAGAGAGTCAAAAGCTTCTCGTACCAGGACCTCCTCGTACTCCTGGTCCTCCTGATTGTCATCTTCATTTTCATCATCGTCATCATCTGGTTCTGGGAGGTCCTCCTCATCATCCAGCTCGGCCAATAACGTGTTGGCGCGGCAGCTGTCCAGGAAATCTAGAGTCAAAGGAGAGTACATCAGTTCATGTGACTCTTTTCATTAGTGAACTGTATCACATCATTATAATAACCAGATGCAACACGATTACATGCACTTCAGAAATATGATCATCCATAAGCCCTGGCTTAAGACATTTTAGTTCATTATCGTACATATGTAATGACAGTAAAATTAAATTTCCTGTTATCATCAAATTGACAATTTTCAAGATTTCTTCTTGAGTTTATTACATTTTCCTCTGGTTTTGTTCGTTTTCCTATTGTTTTACAAAATTTTGGTTCTGTTTTGATGCCCCCCCCATATTTCATTCAATCTTAGTTTCCTTTTGTTTGAGTCTAGTGATGGTAGAACCAAGCTTCCAGTTATTGTCTTGTCTCACTCTTTTTCTATAATCTAAACATTTTGCCACATATTGATGTAACAGAATTAAATACATCAGATTAACCTGAATATGAAGACAGAGTATTAGTGAAAAATCCAGGTGTTTTGATCTGATTTGTCATAAGATTACTGCCGTTATCCAATAAAACAGATCAGATTATACTGTTAACATGGTCAGTAATAATCAGATACTGATCAGAGTTTTAGTGTGAATGGACATTTTTTTCAGCTTGTCTGATCAGGTGAATTACAGCTGAATTAAAGTAAAGGCATGTTCTGGTCTTCTGATGTGTGACAATGATGTACTAGAGATGAGGTTTCAGGTGATGTGGGTGGAGTTAGTGGCAGGTTAGCTGAAGCAGCTGGTGCCTGTGTGCATTTCCACCAACCGTAGAGCGAGAACTCAGCCTCCTGGCCCGTATCGCTCTCACTGGACGTCGATGTCAGGCTGGTCGTCAGCGTGTTGCTAAGCAGCTGACCCACTGATAGGCCTGTGGTTGCTGTGGCTACATTATTGCTGCTGGTTACTATGGAGGTTGACATGGTAACGGTGGAAGTGGTGCCGGTGGTGGTGAGGTTAGGAAAGCTCTGAGCGCCCATGAGAGGAGAAGCTGCAAACAAACACACAAACAAACAAACAAACAAAAGGAGGTTAGTTTGTCAGGAAGCAGGTCAGCTGATTGCACACAGAGCTGTGATTGGCTGAACGCTGCACATGCTGTAAAACATACTTCTGGTGGATTTCATTTATTGTCTCTATTTTTTTTATTTATCTGATCTCAGTGAGCACTTTTATTTTATTGGCAAAGTGACATGAATTTAACTCATTTAATCCCTTTAAACCAATTTCTTTCATCTCCCAAGTTGCCACCTTAATGCACATCATTACTTGAGTCCTTAGTGTTCGATATTGGTATTTAGAAAATGGTAACAGATGACTCAACACTTCATCTGTCTCACAACAGTTTTGTGAACTTTACATCATAATATTAGAGATGTGTACTGTTGGTGTCGATAACCTTTCACCCAACCCCCATCTGTGTTGTGTTCAGTGACCCAGGTAGGGTGTAGGACTGCCCTGCCATTGAGGCTGTAGCGTCAGAGTGATGTGTGTTGACTTACTTGCAGTGCTCATGACGTTGCGTCCCAGTGTGTTGGTGTTGTTGTCGCTGCTGCTGCGGCTTAGGTTCATGTTGTTGGTGGCATTGGTGCGTGACATGTTAGGTGCACGGCGGACGAAGGACTCCATGAGGCTGGCCTCTCGGGACGACAGGTTGGGGACGCTGGCGCTGGAACTCATGGGAGCACCAGCGGCCAACAGGGAGCTGACTGACAGCCGGGCGTTGGCAGCCGAACAAAGAGGCCTCTGGGATGGCGTGTCCTTACTGGATGACTCTGACACAGAGCTGACATCTGGTGAGCTAACGCTCACCAGGCCCATGGAAATGGCCGTGTTCGGGTCAGTCGCAGCCGAGTCTTTGTTTCGGTTTTCCTCTCCAGCGGCAGTTGGGTCGGCGGTAAGTGTCCCAGAGCTGGATGCTGAGCCAGCCCCACCTTCGACAGCCGACGACAGTACGACTATAGGCTCCTGCTGCTGTCCATCACAGCTGGCCCCGCCTCCTCCAGGCCCCGAGGAGCCCTGGTCCAGAAGGAGCCCCTCAGCCCTCCTCTCCAGCCGCAGCCCACCTGCACCTCCCCCTGGCAGTCCGGCAGAGGAGCTGAGGCTGATGTCTGAGGAGGATGCCACACTGCAAACTGAGCTGCTGCTGCCCTTCCTGCTGGAGGAGCCAGCTCCGCCCAGCGACGACGCCACAGCCCCACCCTTATCGGGACAGTTATTTTTCACCAGGCTGCTCCAGGACTGCTGCTGTTGCGAGGAGGACGAGGTGGAGGAGGACGAGGAGGAGGTGGTGGTGGTGGTGCTGCCGCTGGCCACCAGGGTCGCGGAGGGTCCCACCGCTGAGGAGGAGGAGGCGGGGCCTGAAACAGTGGATGAGACAGGTTTGGGTGACGGCGCTGTGGCAGCCGACTCAGGGTCGTACCCTGGAGCAAGCTTGAGGTCAAACTTCCCTTCAGCGCCCATACGGTAAGAGTTAGAGCCGCCAGCATCCCAGGTTACATCAATCCAGCCTGGATGGACAGAGAGATAGGAGGAGACGGACGGATGGATGTCAGAGACCCGGCAGAGAGACAGACAGAAAAGACAGAGGCAGACAGACAGACAGCAGAGGGAGCTCCACACCGGACCACCACTTAAGATTAACCGACCTAAAGTCAAAAACCTGAGCATTGATCAGATAAAAAGGACTTTAAAGTTGTTTAAGGCCTAGTTGACTCTGTCTAAAGAAAATAATGTAATTGGCAAATATGATTTTAAGTGTTTAAAATGTTTGAGGATCAGGTAACTGACTGAAGTTCAGCAGCTACGAGAAAAAACACCTGAACATCTATAGGCAGATGCATGTGGAACACAATGGATGACTGACCAATCCTATGGTTCCCATTAACAGGGGAGATTTCAAGAGCTCAGTAGTAAACCTCAGAGTCGGTGCATAAAGACACACACATACTGTATATCACAGGTGCCCAATCCTGGTGCTTGAGAGCTACTATCCTGCATATTTTAGATGCGTCCCCATTTCAACACACCTCACGGCCATTATCAGGCTTCTGCAGAGCAAACTATGTTGGAAAACTTTGGGTTATAATAAATTACTTTCCTTTTGATGTAAAACTTTGAATGTGAAAAAAAATTAAGTGAAAAACTAAAGAAAATGGACCTAAACTGATCATTTTCTGAGTCTCCGAGCATGTGTTTTGGTTAAAAAGTCCTCAAAAAGTAGTACACTTTGTGTTTGGTCAGTTTAATTTTTTACATTTTTAAAGCATTTATGTATTTGTATCTTGAATTGTAAAGTTCAGTCTGGCATTCTTATGACTCCTTTCAGAGAGGAACTACTGATCTAGTTTCACATCTAAAATGGACATCATGAGACCACAGCTGGTGAAAACTGACGCAGGAGAAATTAAAAAACAACCTTTGTTCTGGGGAATACAGCTGAAGTCAAATTCAGATCATGATGTGGGAAAGTTCTTGTAGTCTCTGAAGGGTGGCCAAGAACTCATTCAGCATCAAGGTAAATTCTGTTTTCAATCAACTCCAGGTTATAACCCCCCCCCCCCCACCCCCCTTTCTTTTAAATTTTCCTCATGTTTTTAAGAATTGGTTTATGGGTAATAGGTGTATTTTTTACTTAGTAGTGCTGAGTAAAGGAAAAACATTGAGTACATTCAATTTCTACTGAATCCGTGAAGTAAAACTGGTTGTTCTGGTGAGACATTAAAGACCAGTTCACAGACATAATGGATGGTCCAGGTGGAGCAACAGGGAGAGAAAAATATGAACACAGTCACAGAAAATGACAAAAGCAAAAAAGTAGAAAATATTGTTTGCAAACATAAAGCGTCAAAGCCACAAAGAAATTAATTATTTCTCTTAAAAAAATTAAAAACAATCATCACTGGTATCCTGCTTCATCATTCAATCAACAATAATCAAACACTGAGCTGTTGGAGGCGCTTGGACCAAAGACAGAACATCAGATCTGGATCAAAAAACACTGAAACACTGCAGAGACAGGAGACGAGGAGGAGGAGGAGGATGAAGAGGATGAGACGGAAGAGAGGAGGAGGAGGCGGAGTCTGTCCTGGTAAATCTACACCTGTCCTTTAACCATCCAGTATCCGAGTGATCATATTACACACACACTTTATACTTCATGTTTTTAAAAGTCATTATTTTTCCCCAATTTGTTTTAGGTCAGATTTCAAAAGTTGTTAATTTTTGCATGATTTAAACATTTTTGACCTGTCCACTAAAATTAGCACATTGCAAGTATTAAATTCCTTCACTAAGACCCTACTACCAAGGGTGTAAAAAATGCACACAGACACATTTTAGCATTTAACATTTGACCAAGAACCAAAAACAATACATATGAATGTCGATGAAAAATGCCGATATGCAACGATACAAAAAATAACTTTTCTTGTAGTACATTGAAAAAAACTTTTTTTTATCCAAAGAAAAAGCTTCTATTTCGAACATGGCATTTAAAGGGTTAAAAATGACAGTTACTGAGTATTTTTTATGGTTCAATTTGATTAAACATAAAACAAATGACAGTTAAATGCAAACTGTATGAAAGAGCACATTTTGACTGTCTGTCCCATTTGGTGAATGCAAACATTTTCATGGAATTTCACTGGTGTTTGTTATAATTTTGTAGAGGTGAATAAAAACTGATGAATACAGAGGAGACAGAATGTCAAAGTGGCAAGTTATCATCTGGGTTTTGTCAGGAACCTGTACAGTTCAAAGGACTTTCAGAAACAGTTACATGGAGAGTGGAGCTGAACAGATGTGTAAATATAAAGATCAGCAATGTTTCACCCGTTGTGATTTAATCAACAGAGGATTTTTCCATTTCACTATTCAGGAATCCCATTAGCACCAACATTCAGGATTAATTTCCTTTGTGGTCTGTTCTTCATGCAGGAAATGGAGGGGAGTCATTTTGGGGCTGTTTGTCGTCCCGTTTGGTCATTTTTTTGGGCTCTCAGGGGCCGTTTACACAAGAACAAATGCGGCTAAAAACAACATAATATATTATCAGAAGTGCCTTTCAATTACATGGCACCTGTGCCATTGGTGTGTGAATACGCAAAAATCTGAAGACCCCTTTCAGGGTGGGGTATATTGAAAATGAGCCGGGTTGTGTCTCCATCTAAACTGGAAGAAACGCACATGTTTACGTTGTGTGCATCTTTACGTCACATTCATGTGCTGAGCAGGTAAAACAACAAACATGTCTGACTACCTCGATCCCATGGAGCTTCAAGCTGCACTAGCAGCTCTAGTAAATGTACAGGAGTCATTTTACAGAAGTTACACACATACCATAGCCAAACAGAGACACGTGTTCAATTACATACATCAAACTTTGGATACCCCAATTTGGTGCGGGTGACTTTTCCTCGATAGAAATATGAGACATACTCGAGACATACAATTTTGATTGAATTCATTTGCCAATGTTTTGACAGATGTAAGAAAAGCCAATTATAGTTAAGCAGCCCCATGTGAAGTTAGGTTGAGGCACACAGCACAGGTGTAAGAGCAGCCATAGCACACATTCTAATGTCTGGGCTGCAGCGGGAGATATGGATGCTTCCAAGTGAAAATATGACAGGAGTTGTTTCAGCAGTTATACAGAATGTATACGCATATCATAGCCGAACAGAGACGGGTGTACAATTACCAACATCGGCCTGGCATGTATCCAATCCAATCTAATTCCGACCACTGTTGTGTCTTCCTATAAACAAGGATACACTGATGAAAAACAGAAGACGCAAAAGTGGCGTCTCATCTTCACTTTTCATCGTCACCGTATAAACGTAGCTTTAGTTGTCCCATTCAGTCATTTTTGGGGGTCTGTCATACCACTTGGTCACTTTTGGGGGGCTATTCATTGTTCTGCTCACTCTTTTTGTTTTCCTCCTGCAGGTTTCGGTCTATCTTGTGTCTTACCGTTATGGGCTTCTCCAGTCACTGTTCCCTCCCCAGCTGGGTTTCCATCCTGGTCGCGCCACTTCCAGTCAATCCCGCGGACGACTCTGGCTCCGGGGACAATGTACTTCATTACCTGAGAACGAAATAGACGCCGCTGCCGACGGAGGTTGGCCTCGGCCTCTTTCACAGCTTTACCTAAGGGGAAAAAAGAACAGATGGAGTTTTGAATTGATGATCAAGCAGAGTTTATCTGACAGAAAACAAACCTTGAAACTGGTTAAAACCATGTTCTGAATCTAAACACTGTTCAAGTTCCTGGTTACTGTAGTTTGGAGTTCTTATTTTCATAGTTTATTTTTATTTTTTTAAAGTGCAGTTTGAGTTTAATTTAGACAAATTGACAAGTTGTAGTTGAGTTTTCTTTAGTTTGAGGTTTCCAGATGTTATTAGAAAAAACAGAAGCTGAAAGATGTTTGATGAAACATTCGCACCTTTTCCACCACAGGAACAATTTGCTCTGATTGAAAAGTTTCTGTAAAAAGTTCCTAGTAGGTGAGGGGTTGGAAATCTTGGGGGCAGGGCTGTGTGATGGAAAACTGGTGGAACATACTATTAAGTGTTCCATACTTCCATTCACTCACTGTATTTAATCCAGTGGCATGAGCACACATAGATCATCAGCTCGAGTTCAATATATGTTCAGGAACTTTGACATAGATCACACACATAGATCACAGAACAGGAATCCATTTACCAGGTAAATGGATTCCTGAAGGTTCCAGGAAATGCTAACAGAAAAGGAAATGTTGTAGAACATTGAATATGATTTGTATGAGCAGTACATAAAACACTGGAACATCTAAGACTTTAAAAATCTAAAAGTTAATATTGGATGGATATCTTGGATGTTCTTATGCTCTAGTTGAGACCCTCAGAGACTCATGTGGTGGATGTGAACAGCATCCTCACCCAGCTGGTCCTCACAGACGGCGGTCACGGTCCCATACAGCTCCAGCCCCGACAGCGACAGGTAGTGTGTCTGCCCGCTGGCATTCTTCCCCATCTGTTTGATCCGGATGTGTCTCCAGCCCTGTTTCTCCTCTTTGGACGGATCCAGAGGCCATGTGGCCGTCGATCTGAAACACACACCACCACACAAGGATATGAATGCCACTGTACCATTCAGGGCCCATCCACTAAAGCCAAAATGAAAAGAATAAGACATTCACCAAGATCCACCTGTTATCAAACTCCTAAAGTATTAGAGGCTAAACTTTAAAATAAAGCCATTACAGACCTCCCAAATTTAACATCATGGAAAGGCTGACATTTGTTAGTTTTTAAAAACATAAATTTTATTGTGAATTAAAGCCTTTTTACTGCTTTTTTTTTATACCGTTTTTTCCATGGTAACTACGGAATCTCTGGACATCCAAATGGGTCATTTCTGATTCTTGTGAAAAAAAATGAAAAATTTAATTTTATACCAATTATTTACATGTGTTAGTAGGATTAGTGGATCAACCGTTATTAAACATTTAGTATCAGATAGCTTTGGCTGCCGGTGGCTGTCTGGGTCTTTAAAGTTTAAAACTGCCTTGACCATTCTCATAATTTCAACTTTACAGACCAAACCACTATCTGATAAATCATGACAGATTCACGGATGTTGGAAATAATCATTATCTTCAGTCTTTAATGATCTTTGTCTTCTCATCTCAAAACGGTGAGACTGACTTTAGAAAACTATTACAAACAAGCAATTTAATCTGTGTGATGAAATAACATATGTTTCGAATAGGTTTGTACCCTGGTTCATTGAGGCTGCAGTCGTCTACATGCGTGTACAGAGTTGTCCAGTTCTGACCATCCTTTGACACCTGAAACACCCAGTTTCTCAGCGCTGAGCGGCCGTAACCCCTGAAGAAGAAGACAGAGTTAAATGAGGATGGGAGCACAGAGATGTGATTTAGTCAAATCGTTCCACAGCTCGACATCAGGGTTCATTTGTTTTCTGACCTGGCGTGTCTCAGGGTGTATGCGGAGGGGATGACCCACAAGCCCAGGTCAACAGCAAACCATGCGTTTTTGTCATCGTTTGTATGGCAGTTGAGGGCGGAGCTGTCCCGACTCAAAATGTCCTCCAGACGACCGTAAGGGAGGTTTCGCCCCTCTGATGATGTAACCACCACCAGACCATAAGCAGCGGGGTTTACCCACTCATACGCTGTCCTGAAATCATTCACAGACACACACCGTCAGAGAAATGACATCAGAATTAAACTGAAATACAGTTTATTTAGTGAGTTCCTACATTAAAGCAATTTTATTTCTAGTTTGAGCTGGTTCTCAATTATTGAAGAGCTTTCTCCTGAAAATTACTTGAAGTAAATGTTTTTAAAATTGTATATTGTGTTTAAAGGGTGTTTATATACTTTTGTAGACAATTATATTAACGAAGGTCCGGTAGTTGAGGTGGATGGGAGGGTAGGAAGAAAGGACCTGGATGCAACACTTCAATATCTTATTGTACATTTGAAAGTGAAAATTAAAAGACCTTGATATATATATATATATATATATATATATATATATATATATATATATATATATATATATATATATTAGTCTTTAAATTACACAATATTTATACATAAACTCAAAAAATTCAATTCTAAAAAAATACCTAAACTAAAATAACCTAAATTTTTTTTAAACCTATCCACAACCAAAACTGTTGATGATGAACAGATTAAAAAATTTAACACAAAACTGCAGGATTATGCAAAAATGCCAGGAAATTTAGCAAAATATGACAGAAGAGATTGGAAAAAGAAACTTGTTGTTTATTTTAATTTATTGGCTCTTGTTTTCCTTTCCAAACTGCTACTCTCCAGTTCAACAGTGAATTTTCTTACTTGGCGTT
Organism: Siphamia tubifer; assembly: GCA_020466265.1. NCBI lineage: Eukaryota > Metazoa > Chordata > Actinopteri > Kurtiformes > Apogonidae > Siphamia > Siphamia tubifer. The sequence continues at coordinate 42,787,911 of CM035804.1, forward strand.
TGTGCCGACCCAGTAGATGATCCCATTCTCATCAAAGTCATGTTGGTGTCTGAATATGAACGTCTGTCCTTCCCTCAGTTTTCTCACAAAGACAAAAGATGAGCGCTCAAAGTCATACCACTGCTTTGCAACCTGGAGGATGAGGAGGCCAAGGGTCAAACAGACTGTCATTCATTAGACTCGACTGCACACCACACTCAGCATTTCTTCCTTACCATCTTCAGCAGATACTGCTCCAGAGATTCCACAGTGGCCAGTGGTTCCATCTTCAACATGCGACCAGTTCGATCAATCAGAGCCGTCTCACCCGGCGCTCGCTCCAAACGAAACCGCAACCTCCTGGTTAAGATCTGGATAACACAAAAATACACATTATAGTAAGACCCTGGACCACAAGTATGAGACGGTAAACTGGGACATGGACCAAGGCTCATAAGGACGCACCTGCAGGTTGTATGAGGACCCAGGTGTGTCGTACAGATGCAGAGGTAGGCGTTCTATTGACTCCAGAACAGCTATCAGTTTACGGATTAAGGCAACAGCTGGTCGGCTGCAGACAAATAGAGGAAACGGTCATATCCACTTGTCATCTATCAGCATAATTTCTAATTTTCATGCATCATCTGAATGGATTTCAGACTGGAATGTAAAAAAAAAAAAATGCAGGCTGTTACCTTTCATCATCTTCATTCTCACTGAAAGCCGCCTTAAAGACATTGATCCTCTCCATTAAAGGCTTACAATCATGTTTCAGGTCCAGTTCCACACTCTACACAGATACACAAACCAAGGTCAGATCATCTCAGATACTCTGCAGAAGGTCAAAGGTCAATGCAGTGTGGGCTTCAAGTTCACTCACATTATTGAGGACAGTGAAAAGTGCTTGGACCAGGCCACTGCTGCACATCTCATACGGAGAGATGGTGTTTTCATCCTTTAAAACCACAATCAGGTTTTCCAGAGCTGTTTTCATCAGGTCCCTCCATGTGTTCTCCCCCTCGATGCACTGAGGACACACATGTTCAAACACTAATGAATACAGACAGGACTATACCACTCTATCTGTGTCAATGTACGAGTACATCTGTCATGTATTCCTACTCATTTGAGTATTTGTATCCGTCTGTCTGCTACACTGGTACCTGTCTGTTGGTGTGCAGCTCCCAGGCTGACTCCAACTGTGTGGAGATATTCCTCAAAGTGACTACAACACCTCTGGGCATGCTCTCTACAGCTTTGAAGTGGTCGTCGTACAGCTCCCGGGCCATACTTTTCACTTTCTGCTTTGTCTTCTCCAACTTCGACTTCAGCTTCCTCCCTCTTTTCCCGGTCCAGCCCGTCACAAACTCTGAACCTGTACAGACACCATACCGTTTAATGAACACACCCTGATGCAAAATCCAGCAGATGGGCCCAGGTCGGTAGGAGTTCTGTTCCAACTCACCCAGTGACGTCTCTGCAGTGAAGGAGTGTTTGGTTCCTCTGTTGGACTCAAAGACAAAGCCAGGCAGGTCCTCCTTCAGGATGGTGGCCTGCTGTCCATCTGAATTGTGGATGGCAATCTCCCCCTCCTTCAAGCATGTCAGGGACCAGTTCCCCACCGTCAGTTTTGTAGGTCCCACACTAGACAGGATGGGCTGGCTGGCAGTCACTGGTTTCACCTGACTCCTGGCTCGCTGCAGCTTCTCCAGGAACTCACTGCGAGACTCTACAGGACCACAAAACCAAGGTTAACCCTGTAAAGACTAACATTATAACAGACCTAGAATTATGTTATTTTTGCCATAAAAGTGTCAGAAAATGTCATTTTGGCCAATATTTTGCATCTTCTTTTTAAAAAAGAACTTAACTTTCAATATCTGACCATTAATTATAAAATATGTAATAAATGCTTAAATCGGTGTGCCAGTGAAAAATATTTTCTTAAATATCAGACTTGAATGTTTAGCATATTGTAAACATAATGTATATGTTCATAATGAAACTTTGAGATTACAGATTCTTTGTCATGTGCTAGCTTTTTATTTTTAGTCATTTTGATCCGTTGTGATCATCTGTTATCTTTATGTGAATCTGAACACAGAGCCCCTCATTTCACCAACCAAAACATTCATGATCTGCTTCTTTTATAGACGCGCCATCTCTTTATGCTCTGGCTAACCTTCTGCATATAGACTTACATATCTATCTGATGGTGGTACATACATTAATATAATATTTACAGCTAAAATACAACTATCTCCATTAACTATAAAAACCAGAGAAATACATATGAAAACAAAGAGGTAGAAGAAACAGCAAAACTAAAAAACATAGCAAAACACTAGTAGAGCACTCTGAAAAAGCACTATCACGCACATACTTATGTACAAGAATTCACCACTGAAACTTTACTAAAACACTGCTAAAAGTAATAAAAATCTGCCATGTCTGTCCCCCCCTCAACCAACACAGGCCTCTACCCTAATGTGTTATGCAACAATAGAAAGAATCCAATCTCAGCTAAAACATGACATTAGAATGTCATCAATAGTGCAAACAGTTCAGGAGTTACAATGATTTGAATGATGGAAGACATAAAAATGTAATTCTGAAGACAATCACCCATAACAAAGTAACTAACAGAACACACGTGCGTGCGTGCGAGAGTGCAAGTGTGTTGGGGGTTTGTGCTGGCCGTACCGGAGCTGTCCGACCCCCCCTCTGGACTCCCACTGGAGTACATGGTGGCCAGTTTTCCATCCAGGATGAACCTGAACCAGCCATTGGATCCGTTGGAGAGCTCAAGGGCAGCAGCATCTGACCAGATGTAGAGACAGTCCCGCCCTCTGATGATGGACCAGTCCCTCCAGTGGTAGGGCTTTCCTTGCTGGATTTCACGTGCATCCTCCTGAACCTCCTCTTCCTGTAGGAGAACGTGGTATTAAAATGTTCTTTACATGCCAATGCCATTCTACAAAAGGTATAGGCTCTTTATTTTTTATACTTCATGTCTTACCTTCTCAGGCTTCGCTTCGTCCTCATTCTCATCATCAGATGCCGGACCGGCCAGAGTCGACACCTTGTTGATGACTCCTAGTCTGGCCAACTGGTCGAGGAAAACATCTCCACCTTTATCCACCAGGTCTCTGATGATCTGTAGCGCCAGCAGATGGCCGTCGTCGTCGTCCTGAGGAGAAAGCAGAGAGATGGTTTTGGATTTTTGTACAGACTTGTGAACCCGGTTAATTACTGCAATGATCTGATGCCTCATCATGACATTAAATATGTGATGTAGCCAAAGCTGTTCTGAGCCCTTAAGTGTGAATCCTGTGGGTTCAATGTGCAGCGTTACCTCCTGGTCCAGGACAGTAGCAGTGATCTCCACCAGAACAGTGGGGAGGTTGTGTCCTGTTTCACTGTCACACACCTCCTTTAGCAGCACTTCACTACTGTAGTGAACCATCTTTCTGATCAGAGCCAAACTGGCTTTCCTGAACACAAACAAAGCCACAAAACATGCACACACATTTAGACAAGTAGTCATCGAAACATTCATCTGTTTGTGTAGAATGTACAGTCACTACTTCAACAAATGTATATTTGTACCAGATGTTGAATACTCTGTTTTGTGAGCAATAGATGGCTTCATTCATAGTAGTTTTTCAACTAGACTGGTTTTGTCATCTTTCATTTGTCATCTCTGATCCAGGGGACTTCAAACTACAAAGGATCAACGATGACCAGAGCAAACGAGAACTTATACACTCAATGCTGGTAAATAAAAGCATATAAAGACATTCTGATGTCAGCAATTACAATTTCCAGTTCAAGAAGCTGCTCTCTCTCTGTTCCAAAAGATAGAACAGAATTGGCGGGGGGGGGGGTTCGCTGTTAAATGTTCTAGTTCCACTGCCTGGAACTACCTAAAGAAGGAAATAAAACTAAAGGAACTGGTCTGTGTAGATAATTTAAAAGTAATTTTAAATTACAGGGAAAAGAATAAATCTGGAAAGTAGACGTTTTTCTAATTAATGGAATTGAGTTTTGCTTTCAGATGCTAGAGTTATGAACTTTGAGAACCTTTCCAATTACTGATGGTGTTTGTTATGTAGGTTTTAGGTTTTGTTTTAAAACTGAGTTTTACAATGGGTCGTATATACATTTTTAAGCCCTGTGAGACAATGTTGTTGTGATTTGGGTCTCTATAAATAAAATTACATTGAAATTGAATTGAAGTTTTAGTGTGGACGTATGGATGAAATCTCTATTTTCTGGAACTTCTCAAAAGAGAGCTTTAAATTTAGCGAGTTTACTTTCCTGTTTTAATAAAGTTTAATAATATTCTGGTAGCTGTAACACTACTCATGTATGTGATTTTAACTCTTGACAAATACAAATCAACATTAACACGAGAGAAATCCATGGGGAGACGGGTAATATTTTCCTGATTCAAACACCTTAAATGAACAAATGTATACATAAGAAAACTAGTGCAGGATGTGAGGAGTTTTTTTTTTCTTACCTAATTGAAGGCAGCATGGTTTGCTGAAAAGTTTGTGCAAAAACAGGCAGAAGTCTCTTCAGATAGATGGGAGCCATCTCTGGGTCTCCTTTGGGCTCGGTTCCCTCCTCCTCCTCTTTATTCACATCTTTCTTCTTCTTATCATCTCCTTTGTTCACAGGACACATCCAGTCTCCTGAAATGCAGATATCCATGAAGTCCTTTACATGCGAGACATACTGGCCCCGCCCACTCACACATAGTGACACTGTGGTGTGCTCACTGACCGGGTGACTGCAGGATGGCCACCACCTCGCTGTGTCCTCTCTCTCTGGCTTTGTCCAGAGGTGTTTTCCCGTCCTCGTCCCTCAGGTCGGGGTTGGCTCCATGACGCAAAAGAGTCTGAACACAGTTACCATGGGAACAGGAGGGTTAGCCGTCAATCAGACCATTAGCTTGTTTACATTAATTTGTTTTTTTCTGTCTTTTTCATTGACTCTTAACACAACTGTTCAACATGTGTCTGGAATACAAACTATGTTCTACCTTTGCTACTTGTGGGCGTCCAAAACAAGCAGCGTAGTGCAATGAGGATGACCTCTGACCTCTGTTTACATCCGCCCCCCTCTCACACAGAAACTCCACCTGAAACAACAAACAACTGATTGACAATCTGTGCCTGAAATGTGAACCAAACAGCTGTCACTCTTCAAAAGTAAAATGAAGAATGGAAGAAGTGGCTCTTCGTTACCATTTCCTGTGTGCCAAAAGCTGAAGCCCAGTTGAGCAGCGTTTGTCCTACATCATCCATGAAATTCACCTCAAAGGCTGTGTAAGGAGAAGAAGGCGCTAATCAATATTAAAACACAGGAGAGAGAGACAACTAAACACTATAGCAGTTGTACTGGTAGTATTTAATTCTTTCAGGACTAACAGTGCCTAGACTTTTTTGTGTTGTTTTTGTAATAAAGCATCAGAACACATCTTTTTTTGTCATACTACTGCCCCTTTATTCAGGAAGAATTTAACTTTCAATATCTGGCCATCAATTATTAATATTATGTAATAAATTCTTAAAACATTGTGTTATAGTAAAAACAAAACTTGACTTTTAGTCATATTTATGATAAAATATAATTAAATTAAAATGACATTATATAAATAAACTTTCAAATGTTTTTCATGTGCTGAAACATGTTTGTTTGTCTAGGTCATTCTGTGTCCATGCACCAGCATCTTTTTTTTTGCAATTTCTAGACATTCAATATCCATGATGTTTCTTGATGTTTCAAACTCACAATCTCAGGTTTTGCATGTCACTTCAATTTCCTCAATAGCAGTTGCAGCAAATGTAAATGACAGTGTATGCAAAAATCATATCGCCGTCGATGCAATTGTCTAAAATGCTGCTGTACCTCCAGTGTCGATGGCGTCAATCAGAGCATCTGTGTCTTTGCTGCGGATACAGTCAATGAGCTGTCGGTGTGATCTCTCTCCTGAACTGTCCAGACGTCGCAAGCCGGGTATTCGGCTCGTCGACCCCGCGGTGGATTTGGGCAGCGCCTTCCGGCCCTCAAACAGGAGCACAAGCAGGAGGTCCACTAGCCGCATGGTGTCCAACACACAGCGTTCATCTCCGCCCAGGGCCGACTCCATGGAGTCAGGGAGCGCTGATCGCAGTAGGTCCTGGACCAGAGGAAGACAGGTTAACCACTGAACCATCATTTACATCTTACCGTCAGTGGGCTTTATGTCCGTTGACCTACATGCGTGACCAGCGGTGACCCTCTGCACAGCGTGGACAGCAGGCTGACAATGGTCGACACTTGGTTGCTTAGTTTGGAATCGGGGGTTGAGGGGGCGGCGCCTGTTGAGGTCCGGCCTGGTTTACAGGAGGAGGCAGGGCCTGATGCTGTGCCACCAGCGGCCGCCATACGGGACAGCAGCTCCTCTGTCAGGCCGTGTTTGGCTAAAGGGGCGGGGTCAACACCACGACGGGTGAACCGGTCAGCCAGTGAAGCGAAGCAGCGCAAAGCACCATCTGAAACCTGGAGGATGGAGATTAGTTAGTTACACAGAGGAGGCAGAAAAATGCCCTAAAAATTATGAACTCTGTAGATCAGGGATCATCAACCCTGGTCCTGGAGAGCCACTATCCTTCATGTTTGAAATGTTTCCCTCTTCTAGCACACCTGACTGTCATTATCTGGCCTCCACGGAGCTTAATAATAAACTTTTTTGAATCAGTTGTGTTAGAAGAGGAATCAATCTAAAACATGTAGGATAGCTGCCTTGGAGGACCAGGGTTGGGGGCTCCTCCCGTTTATATCTTCGCCTGGTCCACACTGATGGCATTCAGCCTCTAAGGACATTTTACTTGAGGGGACAATGTGAAGTGTTAAACTTTAATGATGCTCTTCGGTGAAGTGCGTAGAGATGAGGTTTATTTTTGTGACCTTTCATACAATGACTAAAAGCATTAGTCAGTTGTGTTGTGTAGAACAGACATCATTTCACAGGAACATTGGGTGTGTGCTGAAGCCCCTCTAAAATTCAGATTTTTTTTTTAAGTCCATTCCCTAACCACCATTTGGCCCAGACAGAGAGAGAGGTTTTATGAAGTAAAGGTCAAATGGATAGTTTTTCTTTTAAGTTTAAAAAAAAATTTTTTTTTTTTTAAATATAAAAAGTAAAGCTTATTAGTGTGGACGAGGCCTCTAGTAGGCCAGTATATATCAGTGAGCCGACTGTTTCTGCTGATTCATTCTGTGTCTTTAATCTAAATTTTGCACTGTTTCTATTTCCCCCCGCAGACTGTCCTAGAAACATTCTTATCCTGATGAAACAGCAGAAAACATGGCTGATTCAACAAGAAGCATCTCTCAGTTTCACTTCTAAAAATGGGATGCAGATTAGTTAAGAATCAAAAATCTAACAAAATACTGTCGGAGAAACATGTCATAAGTTTGCAAAGTTCCCTGAAATGTCCACATTACTGAGCAACTGTAGTAGAGTGGTGTGTTCACTGTCACCTGGTGGTCTTCATGTTTAAGTAGGCTAGACAGGGACTCGACACAGGTCTCCAGAGATGAATCCTGAGGCTCCATCTTACTGCAAAGGCGGGAGACGACGGCCATGGCAGAGTGTAGAGTGTCTTTGTGGACCAGGTGACCGCTGTCTCTGATGAAACTCAGCACACAGTTCAGACCGCCAGCCTCAAATACAGCACCAGACTCCCTGGTACAGATCAGCTCCAGCACCTGGGAAATCAACACCAGTGGGTTAAAATTGGACTGTATGCTTGAAAAATGCCATAAAACAAAGATAAGAGGAGAAAGCGGGAAGAAACCAAACAAATCTGGTGCTTGTATCACAAAGAAAAGGAATAAAATCAGAATTTAGCAGTATACATTCACTAAATTATGAGTTTGTCACAAAATTAACACCAGAATAAATGCAACTATTTCAAAAATGCCTGAAACTTGCTGCTTTAGGCCTTTGCTTTTCTATTTAATTTGACAACTGAAAAAAAAATAGTGTTCTTTAACCCAAAGCTATCATTGCAAAAATATTTTTCAAATTTAACTAAATTCAAAAACCACAGGCTCAAACAGCACCTGACGATTTAAAAATAGATAAAGAGTGTTGGTTCATGTTGTATCAGCAGATCAGAGCTCAGACATAAGGCACAATAACAAATAAAGAAAATATTGAGAACATTTAACAGCACATGGTTGTGGATGTGGTGCCTGAAGTCTGGTTAAAAACAGACCAACAGGAGGATGAGTCCATATATCAATGTCACAAAAGCCAACATATCTCACTGATCAAGGTCTGACCCAGATAGTCCACTGACTGTGCCTCTGTGGATGTGAATAATGAACTGACCTTGACACACTGCTCAGCCAGGTCTCGGCTCGTCCTGTTGTTGAGCTCCACCACCACCAGCCGGTTACACAGTGCTTTGATGGCCCCGTCCACTCCCACGATCCTCCGGGTGCACTCAGCCGACACATCCAGATAGTAGGTGATGGCTCGGGCTGTGACTTCCAGCACATTGTCCGGGGCACTTTCATCCAGAAAGATCTTACAGAGGGCTGGGAGGAAAGTCCGAGGAGGACACCTGGACCAAGAGGACAGTCAATACTTTGAAAACCCAGGACTAAAAATACATCTAAACTCAAGCACAACTGGACAGTTCCTCAATAAGAAATAAAAATGAATGAAGCTCACGTCTCAAAGCAGCGGTCAACGTTGTCAGACATGAGCAGCAGCATACAGAGCTGCTCCAGAGCGATGAGCTGCATGTCCCGCTCATCGCCCTGACCCATCTGCAGCCACTCCAGCAAGGTGTCTGGGTCCACGTCCGCCATGATGGCTAGCCTGAAGGGTTAAAGGTCACAATCATGATATAGTCACATAACCAGCAACTCAAGCAGCCAAGTAAAGTCTGTAGCAGGTCAATCAGATAAAAATATGATTCTGCAGGTTTTATTAGCCTAAATGCAAGGTAATTCAAGACTAGTTTCACATCATACAGAGGCAAAAAAAAATAATTACACATGACACTAATTAAAACATCTAACTATTCATTAAACCAGGGCTCGAATCAAGTAAAACTCCTGTGCCTGAAAATCTTTTTAGAGGAGAATTGAGGGCAGGTGGTATTGTTAAAATTCCCCATTAGGGATGTCCCAATCATGTTTGAGTCATTGGATTGTGAGTATCTGCAGATACAGAGTCTCGATTACTACAAAACATTATGATATTAACTAAGAGCAAAGACTAAGATCCAGGATATTCCTTATTTTTACCCCCCACCCACTTCTATGAGATGGGTTGAATTACAGTCTCAATTCAGAACAACACAGAAATAGAATAACATTTTCTTTACATTAGGAATAGTGCAACATTAGAACCTAGTGCAAAATTAAGGTAACCGTTGCGTGTACGTGGTCTGTGCAGACACTGACCCAGATTGTGACCATTTGTAGTTAAAAAAAAAATACTATTTAGTTCTTGTTTATATTTTTAATCACTACTTAATAAATAATAACAAATATATATGTATGATTTATCCGATACCTGATTGGAACATAACGTCCGAGTCCGGATCGAGTCTGCAGTCATGTGATCGGCACAGATTTCCAATCATGTGATCGGATCAGGACAACCCTATTCCACAAACCTCTCTAAAGACACTTTGTTTTTCACATGTTTTGTAAAAGGCTGGTTTGTAAATGTAAAGTTTGGCTACATTCACATTGCAAGGACATGTGACCCAAATCTGACTTTTTATTGTTATTTGATCTGTACCTGACCTGTCAAAGACAGTCTAAACGGCACAAATACGATTTATTTATTTTTTTAAAGCTGACCCAGACCACTTTCATATGTGATACTAAATCCGATATTTTGCAATGTGAATTCAGTATGAAGGACCATGTCGCATTTATCTGACTTTTCCAGTTACTCCCATGACTGATACAAAAAATGTAAAGAGGTATGATGTTATGAGTTTATGACCACTTTAATGTATTTACTTACAGTTACCATACATATGTAAACATATTATCCACAGGTTGACCTTTAGCACTACAGTGTTTACAGTCATCAGGCTGTAGATCACTAAACCTGGAACCAGCCACAGTAAAACTGTTCATATCTGTCAAAGAGCTACTTCCACTGTGTGGCAACATACCAAAAACCAGACCATGAATTAACCATATGCAGGTCCAAGTGGACAGGACCAGCAGTTACCGGTGAACCCCGGTAGTTCGTAGTATAGATGTATCTTTCATAGCTCCAATGTTCTCCAAATACCTTCACACTCAGTCACCTTGAGCTTCTCTCTATATAAACCTCTTGCTTTCGCATCCACCTCATCCATTTTTTTTCATCTTAAATCTTGATTTATATGACTCTTTACTGCACATCAATACTACGCTGTTGCCCATAGCCGCCGCTAGCTTCATAGCCCTCCAGAGGGGTTACGCAATATGATGCATTTCCCACATTCGTGATTACGTCAGAGCCTCTTGCAGGTCACTTCAGGGACACATTCTGTTCACACTCAAGGTTGATAGAAGTCGCATTTAATGTATAATATAAATGAGCACACATACACACAAAAAATCAGATTTCACAAAAAAATCTGAATTGTGCATTAAGACCTGCCTTGTGAACACAGCCATTTTGTGTAATTGGACATTCTTGCATTAAAACAATAAGGACAATTTGTGGTGTTCATTGTTTATAGGTTATCGTATTTTTTACTAGTGTAACCACTTTCAACTGAAATTACCTGAAATGTGTAGGGGCAGCCCTGATCAGCGTGAGAAATGACATTGTGTGAGACTTGACAGCCCTGGTGTTCAGCTATAAACAGTCATACAAATATTCTGTTCACACCAGAAGTGGGTAATTCCAGGTCCATCAAGTCAAGTCCTGCCATGTATTGATTCAAACCAGTCCATTTTGATGAGCACAATGCCTCATCCAGGTAAATGGGATAATTACTGGAATCACCCGTGTTCAGTGAACAGGTTTGAACGAATACATGGTTGGACTTAAACTTCATGAACCTGGAATTACCCACTTCTCTTTCACACACAGTCGGTCACAGATGTGGATGTGGTACCTGTAGCCATCGCTCATGCGTACACATGGACAAAGTGAACATGTAGGAGCAGGGCCGTTTCTTGCTACACGCAGACTACAGCCTCATCTGAAAATTGAAATCACCATCTATATTTTTAAATGCTTATTTGGCACCCATGACTTTTTTTCAAAAATGTTCTAATGTTGGAATTATTCAGTTTGTTTTGAGTGCATCATAACTGGCACTGTGCTAGGTACTGCTAACTTGTGCAGGGTTGTGTGCATTCCCTACTACTGTGCACTTCTGGTTGTAATTTTTATTGCTTAATGTTTATTTTTACAGATGAACGTTTTTTTTTGTCTTATTTTAATACAATTTCCCCCTAGGATCAATAAAGTAATTCTGAGAACTGCATTTATTTGCTGTGTATTTGTACATGGGCAATGGCAGTAAAGTTGAATCTAATCTAGTTAGCTTTGTATTTTGAGTCACATGACGCCACCAAACAAAACTGTTTGTTTCTGTGTTACAGAATAAAAGTCATCCTGTACACACATGTAATGTGAACACCCCCCGCAAGGTGGAACTCCGCACGCTCCAAGGTCTTTTTAGTTTTTATTAGTTATCTTGCCTGAATGACTCTGGTTGAGATGTTAAATTTTAATACGAGAGGTTATCATGACTGTGCCCCATTTTGCTTGTGATAGTTTGGTGTGTGTTTATAAATCATTTAATTTCGATTGGAATTTGGCAAAATAGGGGTCCCAGAACACCATCTTGCAGAGGGCCCCCACAAACCCAAAAACTACTGTCGGAAAAAGCACGCACAGATGGTATGTGACCCAGGTCTGAAACATGACGAGCTGAAATCTTTTTCCCGCTGCTGTCACACATCAGTTTTGTGGAACACTGTATACAAAAACAAAGCTCCTGACTCCTTCAGCTTTTGACACCAGCCATCATGAGGCTTTTCCTCTGCTCCAACCTCCTCAACCCAACCACAGCACCACTTGTTCTTCACTGCTGCTTCCCATCATCAGGTCTCTTCACCTGTTAAGACATTCTGTTGATTTCGTTTTTACACTAGCTCCAATGCGCGTGAACGTTGTCCCCTCAAAACGTAAAAGCCCTATTGTGCCTCTGATTGGCTAGAATTCCTTTATTACCTTGAGTATTGTGATATACCATTGGTAGTGGGAACTACCACATAAAACAACTGGTTAAATTGCTTGCCATTAAAAAGTATAAAAATAAAATCACCAAAAATATTCCTGCACCGGATGTCCTCAAGGCCTGATAAACACTTAAACAGATTTTTTTTGCCCTTGTATCACATCCTGGAACAGAGAGATCCCTGAGGAAACCCAGGTTTGGAAGCAGATCTCCTGAGGCCATGATGAGTTACTGAGGCTCATCTCACAGACTCCAGTCATGTGACCACTCACCTGGATCCCCGTTGGCTGCCTGGTCTGGCTCAGCGCCCAATCACTGCTCACAGTCCTGTCGCTTTTTGGGACTCATCCAACCAACCGGACAGAGGGAGAGACAACGTGGATGAGGAAGCACTTGCTAACTCTCACAGTGGATTCTGGGACATGTAGTTGTCTTCAGCTTCAGCTAAGACAACACAGAAGAGAGAGACAAGTTAATCAACCAACATCAGAGGACAACTGAACTCGTGAGCTGCTCACTGTTAGTTTAGAAATCAGAGAGAGACGAATGACAGAGTAATTAGCAATGAGATGAGGAGTAGGAACCAAAACATCTGAAAAGGGATGAATATGGTGTGACAGGGTGACTACAGCTGCCAGCATCCATCTGTCCTAAACACTCTTGTCTGTGACACGAAAAATGTCATCACGAACACCTCAAATCTCAATCATACGTCAGAGGACCCTGACCATAAACAGCTGCTTTATCTTCTGATATTGATTTATCTAAGACTCAATCATACCCACAGAGGCACCAGAGGAAGATGTAGTTTTAATCCAATAAATCCTAAAAAACAAGCTACGTAATAATCTAAAACCGTAGCATTGTCTGTCTCCTAAAAGTCTGGTCTTAAATGAATAATACAATGAAATCGCCAATGTTCCCTGAAACATGTATTCCTCAGACAAACCAGTTTTCAAATAAAAAAAAAATGAACTGGAATGACAGGAAATCAGCAGTGTGTTCCTCTACAGTTTTGTTAACCCAGTTTAACTGACATGAGCAAGTTGGGGTAAACTGGGCTTCATACATAAAAGCAAACACTTTGATTTTGTCACTGTGCAGCAGTGTGTAGCATTGCATCCTGGGAGTTTGTCATGAATAGGTTAAATTGATTAGGACCCAAATTGAACCCTGTTTGTGCTGTCAATCTGTCTGTCCATACTGCTCAGACAGATCCTCTTATCAACAGATTAATCATCACAACTTGCCAGAGAGCGTCCGACTCACCCCCTCCCATGAGCCTGGTCGTCACTCAGTCGGTCACAGGTTTTGGCTTTCACCCCTTTAACCCTTCATGGTGTCCTGTGTCCACTTTCTAAGTCCAGATTGAGGTCAACGTCCAGGAGAGACGAGGAAATGACAACCCAACCAGACACGCATAATTCACTGAAAGGGACATTACCCCTCCACTCAGAATCAGGTCCATAAGTTAAATCCAGAACCAGACCATGTGAACATTTCAACGTCACAAAATGGACCTGGCTGTGATGTGTCTGATCAGTGACACAAAGTTCCATTTGACCCATAAAGAATGTATCGACCGCATAAGTGAATTATCTACAGATGTCTAGAGTAAACTCACAACTAGTCTGACTGTTTACATCCCCTGTGGTGAAATTACTGAGCAGCAACCTAATTCGTTAAGTTAAAAAACGCAAGAGCCAAGTTCTGCCAACTTGCAACTTTTTGTAAAAAAACAAACAACTCAACAGCCCTTCAACCCCTTTGATTTTCTCCTCTAATCATCTCTACACTGGGTTTATTTGCCATTTACTGGATACCTGTTGTCTTTAAATACAATTAGTTTTGAATTTACAGTCATATTGGAAAGGAAGAAGTAGGCATGTTTTGTTGACAGTACATGTTTAGTGTATATTTAAAAATGTCTACATTGAATATTGTAAAGTTAGAGGTAACAGGTACACATTTTTTTCTTATGTTTAATGTTCTAATCAATCTTTATACTCAAACCAGTGTTGAAGTGTTAGGACATACAATTCCATGTTTTCAGACACACTGTAACAAAATGAAAGTTTCCTTATGGAATTACTTACGTGAAAGTGTTTATTTTGTCTTCAGGAGCTGAATGCCATTGTTAGTTTGTGCTTGGAAGACTTAACACTTTAATAATTTTTAGTAGAATGAGTTGAAATTTGTCCTGAACAGCCAATAAAAATTAAACACTAAGCCCTTTGTTTTACAGAGTGCCAACTAAAAACACGAGTAATTCTCCAGCCAAAAAAAGAATCTTTCATTTTAAAAAGGCAACATCTTTCCACTGCTTTTTGTCCAAATGTAAAATGTCTCGTGCAATAAAAGTCTGTCGATTGTCCTTGTTCCAACCCACAATACCAAGTAGAACAACTTCCCTGCGTTTTTTATATATAATTTGGGTAAGTGAATCTATTCTCAGATAAATCAATTTAGCTAAATCACAGTATGATTTGACTCTTGGTGGCAACTTGGAAAACCACAGTAGACAAATTCAATACAGAGTGATCAAACAGTGTTGAACATCTCTAGGGGTTAAGATATTAAATAATCCATTCTACAAAGGGTGGGTCACAGGCCACTTTGTTTGGCGTCACCTCATATAATTATGTTTCAGGTATTCAAAAAATTTTCCAGAAAAGAGCTAAAAAATTAAAACCATTAAAGTTATCACTTTAGTCTGATTGCATCTTTTCCACCATTTTCATTCTTATTATTTTAGTTTTTGTCCCATTGTATATTTAATGCCATCTTGATCTTGTCATGTCTTTCACATCGTTTCCTCTTCTTTTGTGTCTTTACAAATAACTTTTGTTCCTCCAATTTTCCCTCTCAACACACCATTAGACTTTATTCTGAAAAGAAATTCTATAACGTGTTAACCACCATCATAGCCTTGTATGTGCATTCATGTCATATTTATGTGATGCCTAGATTTTTGGGCCTTCCATATATCCCTTAAGTAGCTAAAATCGATAAAGATGAAAAAAGCATAACTACAAAGAACAGTGTGATGAAGCTACCGAAGGGACTTTTAGGCCTGATAAAGTCCCACATTAATCAACCAGTGCCCAGCATATAAAACCTCCACCAGACTTTGTGGTTTTATTTCCATACGGTCTAACTCCAGAAGAACAAAATGCCTTTGTGTGTGACTGACTTCAGACTTAAACATTGTTGTTAGAGACTCCTTGTTCAGGGGATAATTACATGTTCAGTCGTGACAAAGCTAGCCGTGTGTCCCCAAGTTTCATCACCTTCCCCGGCATAAGGAGCCTAATTATTTCATCAGACACACACCAGTATAAGAGGATATAACATGGACGTGATGCTGGCAAAGTTAAGCCGTCCAGCTCGCTGTCCAGCTGGGTACGAACCGTTCAAGGCCGAGTTACACACAACTACTGACCGTTAGCTTTATCTGCTAACGGAAGATTGCGGTGTCAGTACGCTGCGACACATAACATCAGCCACCGATGCCCGCAAACCCCTAACAGGGATCCAGACATTGTGAAACAAGATTGTCTTTTGTTTGTTATCGAACCCGAGTAATTTAAAAGCAATGAACTCCAGCAGTCTGGCTAATGTTACCCGGCTAGCCATCATTAGCACCACGCTAACCCACCTACACCTACCGGAGTAATATCCACAAGATGAAAACGCTTTTTAACGGTCGGTTTGTGTGTTTAACTGCTCTTAGCACATAAGCCTAATTTACTTATTTACTTTTCTGTCTTTAAAACTGTTGAATTTGTGCGCATGCTAAGCTAAAATAAGTTGCGGCCTCCGACCTCTAACATAAGCCGCGAGGCTCGAGTTCCGGGAGAGCCGAGAGGCCGCAACGCATTCACGGTACACACACCACCAGGGGCACCGGCTCCAGCCGGGGCTGCGGCTTACCTGCGGGGATGAAGAAGCGTTTGCCGTTTCTTCTTTTCGACAAAGACACTGAACAGATGTATATATGGCGACCTTATAGATCCAACTTAATGGTGAATTGTGTTGCTTATCGCCAATGACGGGGTTTAAATCAAGGCGTTCCCATCTCGTCTGTTCGGGGCTAAAAAGGTCAGGGTGGACGGCGAGGCGCTGAACACAACACACTGAAATGGAGAGCGGAGCCGACTGCGCATGGATCGTTCACGGGCACACTAAAGCTCGGAAATATGATACTTCCCTTGATTCAATTAAACATGTACTCCAAACACCACAGTGAAATAAATAAAACTAAAAAGCAGTTTGATTCAAGATTACCTTTGACTAAAAATAATTATTATGGATTTTTGTTATTATACTGCATATAATTAGTGCATTTTTTGTGTAATCAAAATTATTGGTTGGATTAGATTAGATTACATTAGATAAAATTAGATTACATTAGATTACAATAGATTTTATTCGATTTGATTGCATTAGATTACATTAGAGTAGCTATAACTTTCGTGATTCCTTGGTTAGAGTGTTCAAGGAAATAAAGGTTCCAGCAGCAACTCAATATCATTTATATTTACAGGACAGAGTTATAATAATAATGATAATAATAACATCATAATGTCACTATAACATTGTACAATAACATTAATAGAAACAGTAATTATTATAACACCGGTAATATTAACAATTCTAACAGTAGGCAATAAGAACAGGAACAATAACAATAATGATTTAATATATCAGACTAAATTTTGACAAAGTACAAATCCTAAAAATGCTATGATATCAAAGACAAACTGTCCATTTTTAACAACAGCATTTCACAACAAAGTAAACACTGTCCTATATATAGCAGTGATAATACTCATATCAAAAACAAAAATAAACTCTGTCTATTTCATAACAGTGATACCCATATCAATAACAAAATAAGCTGTCCACTTAATAACGATAATACCCATTAATACAATACTGACAAAAAATATTAGAACTCATACTAATCCAAAATTAATAACCAAACTGAAAGACTCAGTAAAATATAATGCTTTGATCAGAATTAAAATGGAAGCTCTCTAATTCACCCGTAAAAGGACAAAGTGTGCGATGGTTTCTTTGTTTGTCGGTTTGTTTGTTTGTTTGTTTGTTTGTTCAGTTTTCCATCTGTAACTCGTGGCACTTATATTTACGATGTTCCTGAAGGCAGCATGTGTACCTAACAGAGCAGACACCAGAGGACGCTGCAGCTCATGAAGTTTACAGACTATTTCACAACTCTTGACACAGGACACATGGACGGAGGTTCCAGCCTTCTGCAGTAAAACTATTACACAACAGTTGTCTCTGTCATTTATTTCACATGTGACGCTCTGTCGTCATCAACTGGATAAATATGAGTCCATCTGTGTTACACACTGACACAATTATACCCACAAACACAACACATGAAATAAAAAAACATAAATCCAAACACTATACTTCAGAAGTTTAGTTCCAAAATACAAATACATGTATTTAATTCAATTCAATCGTTTTATTTATATAGTACTTTTCCTGCATGAATGCATCTCAAAGTGCTGCACTTGTTAAAAACAACACATCAAAGCAACAATAAGATAATAATAAAGAGTATAAATAATAAAGAGTATATGTGTGAAAGGAAAGCACAACAATTTTTTGTTCAATTTGTTGATTATTTTGGTCATCTCTACTTATTGTGATGATTAAACTATTAATTTTTTTATTTTTAGTAGTATTTCATTGTTCATTTTGTTTGTGTTTTTGTTTGTCTATTTTGTTAATATGTTTTAATATGCTTTTTATAATGTTGTTAATTTTATAGATTTTTTTTCATTTTCCTGATTTTTCTGTTAATTTTTTGTTTCATGTTTATTTTTATTACTGGTTTAAACATCAGTAAATTCATGTCATGAATCACCAGTTTTATGAACAAAACAGTTAAAGACATGTTAAGTCAAAGGGAGGTCACACTAAATACTAAATCATTTTTACCCTCAAACTTCAGTTTTCTTCCTGTTCACATTTTAGATATATCAGATTGGATTTAATTACTGAAACAAATTCATATGTAGACATTATAACTTTATTAAACCAGTACATAGTATGATGGATGTTTATACAGTACTGTTTTAATAAAGAATGTAATAATATAGACAACATGGGATTAACTACAAACTGCCTCGGATATAAAATAAATGTGTAGAATTTCTACCAGTGATTTTCATCTTTAGATGTTACTTGATGTTACATCTTTTTTCTACCTTCTGGGAGGTTTCCTGTTATAAAAGTATTTGCAAATTATCCGTGGGATCTTCAAATTAAAGTTAGTTCAATTAAATAATTTATAGCTGTTTTTTTTACACCAAGAATATGTTAACAAAACTAGATTTGTATGTAGAAAATATGTATTTCTATTGCTTTGAGAAAATAAAACTGTAAATTGAAAAACTGTGGTTGTTAAACCTTTATAAAAAAAATTAATTAGGTTCAGTTTGGATATTGAGTCATAACCCCCCCCCCCCCCACACACACACACACACACAAATACATGAATAAATAAATACAAATAAAACATAAAAAGCTGTGTTTCTTTCGGATGACAATCATAAAATTACAAACAAAAACACTGAGAACAAACAAAATAAAACTATCATTATCAACAACAAAAACAACAAAAGATTATATCTGACATCTTATAAACAAATTAAACAATAAATGAATTACTTCTGAAAACGACAGAGGCTCAAAACAGCTGTGGATTTAAATATTCTTTTTTGGTCTAACTGTAAGTTTGTGTTAAACCTACTTTATTTACATGTTATGTTTTATAATGAATGTTGTGTAGAATTAATGTTGTGTTAATGCAGATTCAGATCATATGAAGCATTTAACATATTCATGATTTGTCCTATTTTTACATGAATATTTAGGTTATGTAATATTAAATATGAAGTGTGAATGTGTGTGTGCATCATTTTCACTGTTAAACCACAGTTTGTCTTCTCACATCAACACCTGTGGACGTCCGCCAGCACACAGGATGTGCTCCTCTGTCTCTATGGTAACCGCCACTCCTCAGCCCCGCCCTCTCTCCCCTATCAAACCGCACCACAGTTTCGGTCCAGCCGCAGGGGCTGATGGGAGGTGTGAGGAGCTGATGTCACAGTTGGTCCTGGTTTGTCCTCAGCTGCAGCAGACACCACTTCGCCCCACGTTCACCAGAGGAAACGCCACAAAATGTTTCTCCTGCCGCCGGCTGCTCTGTACTGTCTGTGTTCAGGTGAGTGTTTCCAGCCAATCAGGAGCCACAACACTCTACCTGCACAAAACACACACAGACTAACCTTCATCCACACCTCTGTCTACAGCACTGGTCACCATGGCAACACAACTAATTCAGGAGGATGTAACACTGACCAGGAGAGTTGGTCAACAAGTCTCCTTCAGCTGTGGAGGAACTGAGAAGTGTCATGAAAAGTATATATTGTGGTACCAAAAGAAAGACAAAGAAACATTCAAAGTGATTCTGGATATTGATAGAACTAATGGCAACTTAGATAAAGGTTACAATCATCCTCAGAAAGATGATTTCTCATCTGTAAATAAAGGTAAAGGTTATGAGCTGCAGATCCAGAGCGTTAAATCCTCTCATTCAGCCTCATACTACTGTTTCTGTTATATTTCTACCCACAGTGATAAAAGACGCCTAAAGCCTGTACAAAAACCTCCAGATGAAGAAACATCAACCAGTGTCAGTGACAGGAACAGAACAGGAGACCATGGCAACCATCCCATAATTCACCTCCATCTCAGACACAAACTAACTGATCTGAGGACAGTTTGAATTTCATAGATTTAATATGAAGTAGATTTTCCACATTTGAACAGGTTGAATGTTGGATAAAACAGACCATAATAGTCTGAATCCAAAGGACAAACAGGATAAACCTGCAGAGTCATGGACACAGACCAGTGTTGGACTCAGACTTGGATCCATGAAAATGAACAGACATTAAAAGCACTGGTGTGTTTGTCCACAGTTCAAATGTGAGGCTGTGAAGTGGATCCTCTGGAGAACATGAATGTGACTCCATCATCAGTGGGTCCAGATCCACTCCATGTGAACTAAAGGACTGAGGATCTGAACAACGCTCGTCCACAGAGTCAAACTGATGCAGAAAAGACAAAGATCAAAGTGTCCTGTTGATGTGGACATGAGACAAACATCATGGATCTGGAACCTGGTCCTGGTTCATCATCTGGACACGTTTAGTCCACGTCAGCCCACGGTGGTGGAGCCCACAGGTTTTTGTATCAACAGGTTTCACTGTGGGAGGACATTGGCACCTAATCTTTGGTTCTGGGACTAAACTGTACGTAACAGGTAAGAAAAACAAAACCTTTACTATAATTTCTCAAATGTAAATATGTTAAATGTGTTTAAAGTCAGTTTCTGCTGCTTCAGGTTTGATATGTTTTTATTATAAATGTAAGTTGATAATTATTTATGAAGAAACACATAAAGTTACATAAAGTTTAATTATGACTGAATTTATATTTAAAACTGTTTCTGTTAAATATAAATTATTCTTTATTAAGAACCAAAATGTGCATTTTTATATTTTAAAAATTGTGATAAATCATCTGGATCATTCAGGGAAAAAATTATAAACAATGTGAAAAATACATTAAATCATAGATAAAAATTTATTTTTACAGGTTTATATTATTATTATTAATTATTAGTATTATTATTATTATTATTATTAATCTTAATGATTCGATTATTATAATAACTTCACCTGTAATTAGTTTGTATTTGGAAATAATAATAATAATAATAATAATAATAATAAATTTTATTTGTAGTGCACTTTACATCTGAAGCAGATCTCAAAGTGCTACAGGTTCAGCAAATCAGAAGCAACAACAACAGCAATAGTGACAATAAAAAGCGATAAAAACATTTAAAAGCCACAGTCATTTAACTCATAACTATATTTAAAAGCTCAAGTCTTTAAAAGAAACTAAAAAGCCTTTTGAAATAAAAAAGTTTTTAAATTCTTTTTAAAAGTTTCCACAGCCTGTGGCACCCTGAGGTGGGCCGGAAGAGCGTTCCACAGGCGTGGTGCCGCCGCCTGAAAACTTTGTTGTTTATTAGAGGCTTGCATAGGTCAAAGAATTGTAAAAAAATAAATTATATATCATTAGTATTTTTCTGTAATATTAAATCTTCCCTCGTGGACGTTAGTGGATCATGTGCACATCAGTGTGTGTGTACTCAGTCCTAGTGCTGCTGCGTCTTCTTCTATACTTGTGTCACTGTCACATCAGACTCAGTGCAGAGCTGTCAGCTGCTGCTCACCATGTCCATGTGTCCACCTTCAGATGTTCCACCAGTGAAGCCCGTGGTGGACGTGTACCCGGCAGCGTCCACGGCCCACCTGGACGGGAAGGCCTCCCTGCTGTGTGTGGCCTCAGGCATGGTTCCTCCTGAGGTCCGGTTCTCCTGGAGAAGACAGAAGGTAAAAGGA
This sequence comes from Siphamia tubifer, assembly GCA_020466265.1. Classification (NCBI taxonomy): domain Eukaryota; kingdom Metazoa; phylum Chordata; class Actinopteri; order Kurtiformes; family Apogonidae; genus Siphamia; species Siphamia tubifer. The sequence goes on from CM035804.1 coordinate 42,809,686, forward strand.
CCTGTGGAGGATCTGCCTGATGATGAGGGAGAACAGATGGAGGTCCAAGAGTCTGGACGCACAACCACCATCAGGTCCATCTATCACAGCCACCACAGCTCAGATACATACTGGTGTACGGTCCACCACGAGGGGGGGGCAGTGATGGCCCAGTTCCAACAAGGTGATGAAGGCTGTGGACTGGCTTCATCTGTTTCAGCTTCAGGTGTGTTTAGACGAAGCACGACACAAGCACTGACACATATATGATTTGTGTTTCAGAGGTTCCATCTCTTCCACCAACCCTGACTCCTGCTCCTCCTGCTCCATCTGCTCCTCCTGCTCCTCCTGCTCCTCCTGCTCCTCCTGCTCCTCCTGCTCCTCCTGCTCCTCCTGCTCCTCCTGCTCCTCCTGCTCCTCCTGCTCCTCCTGTCCAGCCCTGGGACTCCCAGCGTCTGTCTTGTCTGTTTTACTCAGTTCTGATAGTGAAGAGTCTGCTGTACTGCTGTGGACTCTGTGTAAGAAACCTCATGTAGAACATCTACCTGCTCCACATGAAGGATTTACTTCAGATTCTGACATTTGTCCAAATATTCTCCTGTTGTCAAAATTTTATTTTTATGTGATTGTTTTTCAATATTAACAATATAAAGAGTGTCCCAGAAAAAAACAACATCATTTGAGATGTCCTTATCAGAGTGACTACACGGTCAGGAGAAATAAAACTGAATAGGATTGATATTGGACATAAAATGTTTTATTCTTCAATTTACAAACAAATCAATTCTAGGAGATGGTAATAATTAGAATGTTCTGATCTTATTACAAATGTTTAATGTGTGCGCCGCTGGTGACTCTGCACACATCCAGTCAGTGGTGGAGTTCCTGCTACACCCACTGCAGAATGTGGTGTGGAACATTCAGAACCTCGTGATTCTTTGAGCAAAAAAATCAAACTAATTATTATGTAATGAAATGTTTTAAGATGTTTTTGGGACAGTCTGTAAATAAAAAAATAAAAAACATGTCTGCTTCATAAGTTTTTCTTTGTGTCTCAGTGCTGATGCATATTATTTTCACATTATATTTTACATTTATTCATTTCTTCAATGAGTCCCAGGAAACTAAAAATTTGGTATATATATATATATATATATATATATATATATATATATATATATATATATATGGTCTGCACTTACATAGCACTTTACATTAGCTTCACATTCACACACATACACACCAGTAGGTTTCTTAGTTTCTGTCAGTCCTACTCAGAGACTAAGTCAGGGTTCAGTGTCTTGCCCAAGGACACTTCAACATGTGGACACAGCCAGAGCAGGGACACGAACCGTCAACCTCTCGGTCATTGGGCAACCCACTGTACTAACTGAACCACCCCATATATAATGTGTGGTGCGTGGCCTTTGTGTGTGTGTGTGTGTGTGTGTGTGTGTGTGTGTGTTGTTTATTTTATTATATCTTTGAGACTGTAGAAGACAAAAAAATCATCACTGGATCTCAAGATATATTCTGTTCATTTTAATTTACTTTTTTGTACATTACATCTTATTTATCTATAATTTACGATAAATACTCTTTATTTATGATAACTGAAACCAGTGTTTTATGTTTCATTCATTCACATACATTTTTATGCTTTAAATTAATAATTTAAGTCATGTTTTTATCAAATATCAATAAACTGAGATTAAACTGAGCCACAAAAAGCAACTAAGAAACTAAGAAGTTTCTCCAACCATTATTTAACCAGTGACGACACTTTCAAACTGTTACTTTAGATACAGTGTGAACATGTTAATTGTAAACTGTCAGTGCTTAAATGCTTTTAAAGCTTTGCATTGGACTGTATTTATATGTAGGTTTAATCTAGTGTGAATGTGGAGGCTGTTGAACACAGGAAGTGTTGGTTCAGTCTAATAACCACAGAAACACATTCACATCTGATCAACTACCTCCTTCTATGCACTTTGACACAAACATGTCTTTCCACAGAGTTAATCAACTAAACCAGACATGTCCAAACTTTTACACAAAGGGTCGGTGTGGCTGCAGGTTTTTGTTCCAACAGCAGCAGAACACCAGACTGGACTCAATGAATCAACTGACCTCAGTCTTCAGAGAGTCGAGTGGTCAAACTGTGAACTCTTGGTTGGAACAAAAACTTTCAGCCACACCGGCCCTTTGTGGAATAGTTTGAACATCCCTGAACTAAACCAAGACTGTTAAAGTCAACCCAGACCAATGTGGTCTAAAGTGGGTCAGATTAGAAAAATGCACAGATTAGTAAAATGTACTGAAAAAAGTCAAATTATAAAATAAAAATGTCTATATCTTCAAACCATCCTTTAAATAGTGTGAACAACATTAAAAATATAAACATCAAATTTCTCTAGAAAAATAAGTGCAATTTCAACGATATCACTTCTCAGTTTATAATTCATATGTGTACATTAACACTTGCGGACCACAGTGGATCTAAACAGACACAAAAAACATTTAATAACAGACAGTTATTGATATTTTTCTTTAAAAAGTCACTTTTGCTTCAGTTTACTTAGCGTGACCATATGTCCTGATTTTGTCCAGACAGACGGATCTCAAACCAGACTATCTGAACTTATGTAAAACGTCCTCACTTTTTACATGTTGTCCTAAGGACCTAAGGACAAAATGTAAACAGTAAAGACATGTGACAGACAACCGGACAGTCTGGTTTTAGAGCCGAACTTTTTTGGTTCAAGTGATGATATTCAAGATTGAAGAGTTTTATTGTCACATGCACAGTAAAAACATACAGGCTTGATGCCATGCAGTGAAACACTTAGACTACATGCTTCCCATCAGCATGAGAAAAGTAGTAATAATAGATGAGGATAAAGTTAAAAATAGTAAGACTAGACTAAAACTATTCTTACTGTAATGTGATTTCTTCTCTGTTTTGATATAATAATGTCTGTATTTACTCTGAGCTTTTATGTGCATGAGTTAAAAAAACTATAGGAAAATAACAGGGTTTTTTTTAACTGAAAAATACAAAATGCAGATGAAAATATGATTATAAATGTAAAAATTCAACAAGGAAACAGTAAATGTTCATGCAAACAACTGGATATCCTATATTTATCCTAGTTTTAAAGTCCTATCTTAAGGGTCTCCTTACTCCTTTTATACTACCTTATAGCCCTGGTTTTTAACATTTTTTTGCCCTGTTTTTATTTAGCCCAGAGGTTCATAGGATTAATGTTTTACTCTATTCAATTGTTTTTATCATTTGTGGAACCAGTGGTATTTTAATTTAATCCTGTATCAACAGCTCATGTTTATTTGCCTGTTACATGTTTGTGCCTGTATGTGAAATGGATGTGTGTGTTTTTATTTTCACCTCAACTGCAAAACAAATCTAACTATGGTTATTAATAAAGTAACATGAAGCAGAACCTAAAACTGAATTAACTGAGTGAGTAGCTCCATCTATTGGTATAAAATGGTTACTGTCAGAACAACATAACTGACTCAAAACTTTTTGTTGTTGACATGAACATGACAAAGTGATTTAAACCCCATGTGTTTACAAGACACCACACAGTTAACTCTTAAAAAATATTTATTAAAATCACACTCATCTATATTTTTCACAGTTAGTTTGATTTTCAGCTCCATATTTTGTTATTATTTACACTGACTTTGCTGTTCACTGATTGACTTTCATTTATTTAGATCCTCAAACATGCGGCCTAGGGGTCATGTCTGCCAGTCTGGCCCCTGGGATTAATTTGTGAAATGAAAAAATGACATTTAAGATACAAAGCATTTTAGTTCAGGTTCTTCAAACAGAGTAATTTAATCTGCAGTAGCTCATATCAATAAAGTACTATCATTACAGCCTACACTTACTCACAACTCCACATTTTTCCTCTTTGTAAATATAAACAATTCCATGTCATTTTATCCTATTTACACTAAAACAAACTATGATTTTACAAGAATGTGAATAATATGAACAAATCTGAACATTTTCAAATGTCTAGAGTGCAAGTTTACCAATATTCTGCCTGTTATTAAATGTTTTGTGTATTTGTAGATCCACTGTGATCTGTACATTATAATTGATAATAAATAATAAACTGAGACATAATATTGTTAAAATTGCAATTAGATTTCTTAAGAAATTTCAGATTATTCATCCCAAATTAATAACCAAACTGAAAGACTCAGTAAAATATAATAATTTGATCATAATTAAAAATAGAAGCACTCTACTTGAACTGTAAAAGGACAAAGTGTGTGATGGCTTCTTTGTTTATTTGTTCATTTTTCCATCTGTAACTCGTGGCACTTATATTTACGATGTTCCTGAAGGCAGCATGTGTACCTAACAGAGCAGACACCAGAGGACGCTGCAGCTCATGAAGTTTACAGACTATTTCACAACTCTTGACACAGGACACATGGACGGAGGTTCCAGCCTTCTGCAGTAAAACTATTACACAACAGTTGTCTCTGTCATTTATTTCACATGTGACGCTCTGTCGTCATTAACTGGATAAATATGAGTCCATCTGTGTTACACACTGACACAATTATACACACAAACACAACACATGAAATAAAAAAAACATATTTCTACACACTATACTTCAGAAGTGTAGTTCCAAAATACAAATATATTTATTTATTTCAGAAGAGTTTACAGCCACTCCATACATTATGACTCAAACATGTGTATTTAATATTCCTCTTTATTTAACCTTTATTTGACCAATAAATATCCCATTGAGATTAATAACCTCTTTTATAAGGGGATCTGTCATTTTCAAATCACTATTAAGTTTTTATTTATTGTCTTGTTTAAAATTATTTTTTAATCTTTATTTTAGATGGATGTTTTTTTCAGGGTTAAATATTCATACATGTTTGTTTCTTGTTTTATTTCCTTCAAATAAAAGAAGAAAATATATGAAATATGTGCACAGCAAGAAGCAGCACACATGATTAAAACATCTTACATGTTATGAATCATACCAGGTTATTTTATATGTTTGGTTAAATACTTTATTCATGTTGTTCAATTTGTTGATTTTTTTTTATTTTTTGTTGGTGATTTTGATAAATGTTACACACTTTGTTAATTATCTTATTGATTGTATGATAACTTAGTTCATTTTTGTTCATTTTGTTTGTTATTTTGGTTACTTTATTTATTTTTTTAATGTTCTGTTCATTTTTTGTTCAATTTTGGTCATCTCTACTTGTTGATTATACTATTAATTGTTTTTTATTATTTCATTGTTAATTTTGTTTGTGTTTTTGTTTGTCTATTTTGTTAATATGTCGTCTTTTTATAATGTTCTTCATTTGATAGATTTTTTTTTAATTTTCCAGATTTTTCTGTTCATTTTTTGCTTCATATTTATTTTTATTACTGGTTTAAAACATCAGTAAATTCATGTCATAAGTCACCAGTTTTATGAACAAAACAGTTAAAGACATGTTAAGTCAAAGGGAGGTCACACTAAATACTAAATCATTAAAATAAAGAATGTAATAATATAAACAACATGGGATTAACTGCAAACTGTCTCTGATATAAAATAAATGTGTAGAATTTTTAACACTGATTTTCATCTTTAGATGTTACTTGATGTTAAAAAAAATTGTTTACCTTCTGGGAGGTTTCCTGTTATAAAAGGATTTATAAATTATCTGTGAGATCTTCAAATTAAAGTTAGTTCAATTAAATCAAATGTAGCTGTATTTTTTACAGCAAGAATATGTTAACAAAACTAGATTTGTGTAGATTTATGTAGAAATTATTTATTTTTATTGGTTTGAGAAAATAAAACTGTAAACTGGAAAACCACAATGTTAAAATAACAGCATGTTTGTTTTTTATAAAAAAAATAAATAAAGAAGTAAAAATTAAACAATTATAAATTTAAACATGTAAAATAATGTAAATGTAAAATAATCTACACATTTAAAATATTAAATCTTCATGTTATCTGTAAAGGTAATTATTGTTTGATGTGTTTTTACAGGATTATTCTTGTATTATGACAAACACAGTTTAAAGTTTTTTTTCTACAAAAACAATCAGATTTTTTTACATAGTGTGGAGTCAGACATGAATGAGGTAAAGAGGTTGTTTAACGTTTACAAGAAATAAAGCAGATTGAGTTGGATATTGAGTTATAACCCCCCCCCCCAAAAAAAAAAATACATAAATAAATACATATATAAATAAATACAAATAAAACATAAAAAGCTGTGTTAAACGATGGGCTGATGTGAAGCTTTGTGTGTTTCTACTTGAGTCTTCTGTTCCACAAACAACACAAACTAGTGTCAGTGAATTCATCTGAATGTGATTGTGTTTTTGTGTTTGTGCTTCATGGTGACCCAGATTTTCTGAAGCTGCTTCAGATTCAAACCAACATGGAGAAACCTTCACCTGAACCAGCTGACAGAAGCAGAGGATTCTGGGAAAGGCCAGTGCAGACCCAGTAAAGCAGCTGTGAACACAGTGTCAGTGATGTGTGAATGTGTGTGTGCATCATTTTCACTGTTAAACCACAGTTTGTCTTCTCACATCAACACCTGTGGACGTCCGCCAGCACACAGGATGTGCTCCTCTGTCTCTATGGTAACCGCCACTCCTCAGCCCCACCTTCTCTCCCCTTTCAAACCGCAGCACAGTTTCGGTCCAGCCGCAGGGGCTGATGGGAGGTGTGAGGAGCTGATGTCACAGTTGGTCCTGGTTTGTCCTCAGCTGCAGCAGACACCACTTCGCCCCACGTTCACCAGAGGAAACGCCACAAAATGTTTCTCCTGCCGCCGGCTGCTCTGTACTGTCTGTGTTCAGGTGAGTGTTTCCAGCCAATCAGGAGCCACAACACTCTACCTGCACAAAACACAGACACACTAACCTTCATCCACACCTCTGTCTACAGCACTGGTCACCATGGCAACACAACTAATTCAGGAGGATGTAACACTGACCAGGAGAGTTGGTCAACAAGTCTCCTTCAGCTGTGGAGGAACTAACAAGTGTGGCTATGATTATATATACTGGTACCAGAAGAAAGACAAAGAAACATTTAAAGTGATTCTAGGTATTGATAGAACTAATGGCAACTTAGGTAAAGGTTACAATCATCCTCAGGAAGATGATTTCTCATCTGTAAATAAAGGTAAAGGTTATGAGCTGCAGATCCAGAGCGTTAAATCCTCTCATTCAGCCTCATACTACTGCACCTGTTGGTATACCCACAGTGATAAAAGACGCCTAAAGCCTGTACAAAAACCTCCAGATGAAGAAACATCAACCAGTGTCAGTGACAGGAACAGAACAGGAAACCACGGCAACCATCCCATAATTCACCTCCATCTCAGACACAAACTAATTGATCTGAGGACAGTTTGAATTTCATAGATTTAATATGAAGTAGATTTTCCACATTTGAACAGGTTGAATGTTGGATAAAACAGACCATAATAGTCTGAATCCAAAGGACAAACAGGATAAACCTGCAGAGTCATGGACACAGACCAGTGTTGGACTCAGACTTGGATCCATGAAAATGAACAGACATTAAAAGCACTGGTGTGTTTGTCCACAGTTCAAATGTGAGGCTGTGAAGTGGATCCTCTGGAGAACATGAATGTGACTCCATCATCAGTGGGTCCAGATCCACTCCATGTGAACTAAAGGACTGAGGATCTGAACAACGCTCGTCCACAGAGTCAAACTGATGCAGAAAAGACAAAGATCAAAGTGTCCTGTTGATGTGGACATGAGACAAACATCATGGATCTGGAACCTGGTCCTGGTTCATCATCTGGACACGTTTAGTCCACGTCAGCCCACGGTGGTGGAGCCCACAGGTTTTTGTATCAACAGATTTCACTGTGGGAGGAGGTTGGTACTGGATCTTTGGTTCTGGGACTAAACTTTATGTAACAGGTAAGAAAAACAAAACTTTTACTATAATTTTCTTCAAATGTAAATATGTTAAATGTGTTTAAAGTCAGTTTCTGCTGCTTCAGGTTTTTATATGTTTTTATTCTAAATGTAAGTTGATGATTATTAATGAAGATGTTTTTACCTAAAGTTAAATTATGACTGGATTTATATTTAAAACTGTTTCTGTTAAATATAAATTATTATTTTTTAAAAACCAAAATGTGTATTTTTACATTTTAAAAATTGTTATAACAGTGATGATAAATCATCTGGATAATTCAGACAAAAAAAAACATATTACCTCATATATATATATATATATATATATATATATATATATATATATATATATATATATATGAAAGTATTTTTAAAGGTTTATATTATTATTATTATTATTAATAATAATAATAATAATAATAATAATAATAATGATTAGATTATTATAATGACTTCACCTGTAATTAGTTTGTATTAGGAAAACTTTCACACAAGTCAATTAATTTTTACAATTAAATGGAAAAGTCTAAATCTTTGATGGAATAAAAATAATAAATCCCATGACTCTTCTAGTCCACGTTGACACTGTGGACAGTAAACCTGTACGCTGATGATACTGTTATTTAAGAAGCAGCTTTTTATCCACATCAACCCCAGACCCAAACACCCACCACTGACCATAAACCATTACTGATTTAATCTGTTAAATACCTGCTGATGCATTGATCCTATCAATACGTGTCAATAACTGGTGTAAAATACAGTTATTCACCTTTTTCTGGTCATCAGATATGACCCATTTGGATGTTCAGGGGTTCTGTAGTTACCATGGAAACACCATCATCTTCTACAACATTGATTTACCAGTAAAACCCATGGAGTTGGATCAATGTCAGTGGATGGAAACACTGAGTTTATGTTCAATTAATGACAGATTGGACTGAAAAAAATTGTTATCTTAAAAAACAAAACAAAACAAACATTTATTGATCCCTCAGTGAATGCAGCTTCAGTAGAAACTGAACAATGAATCTACACATATAAGACAAAAGGAAAGATAATGGTAATAATAATAAAAAATAACTATAAAAAACTGCAGTGAAAACAAAAGGACCTGGCTTTTAAATACTCGGCTCCTAATTACAGACAATTGTACTTTGAAAAATAGAAGAAATTAAAAATAATAATAACAACAAACTCCACCCTTCACAAACGTTTTAGCTGTTAATGAACATTTCCCTCTCAACACATGAGATGAGGAGATTGAGCTTTCAGGGTCACTCAAGGTTAAAGGTCACAATGCCATTTTGGAGCCTACATGTAGTTTCCCATCTGTCAACAATAGTAACTGTATTCATCACTACTGTTTTGTTTTTTTTTTAGTTATGACCATTTAAGCCTTATGTCTTTCTCCTTTTTGGTCATTTTTCAGGGTTTTGGTTTTTTCTTTTGTTGATAATTTTGGCTGTTGTTCCAGTTTTCTGTATGAAATTGGGCCAAATATTTCACTTTAGTTATATTTTTGACATCTAGCATCTATTACTCTTAGATGTGTTTTGTTTTCCCATGATGCATTCTGTACCTTCTGGGGGTCATGGTCATTGGTCTGAGGGTCATGGACAAAAATGTCTGTGCACAAAAAACTACTATAAAATCATCATACATCAATATTTTCCCCATAAATCTCTTAAACAACTTCCCCTTCCCAAAACAAAACAAAACAAAACTAAACTAAACTAAACTAAACTAAACTAAACTAAACTAAACAAAACCAGTCAATATTTTTCAGAAAATAAAAAAAAAAATTGATGTCATTAGTATTTTTCTGTAATATTAAATGTTCCCTCGTGGACGTTAGTGGATCATGTGCACATCAGTGTGTGTGTACTCAGTCCTAGTGCTGCTGCGTCTTCTTCTATACTTGTGTCATTGTCACATCAGACTCAGTGCAGAGCTGTCAGCTGCTGCTCACCATGTCCATGTGTCCACCTTCAGATGTTCCACCAGTGAAGCCCGTGGTGGACGTGTACCCGGCAGCGTCCACGGCCCACCTGGACGGGAAGGCCTCCCTGCTGTGTGTGGCCTCAGGCATGGTTCCTCCTGAGGTCCGGTTCTCCTGGAGAAGACAGAAGGACAACGGAACTGTGGAGGATCTGCCTGATGATGAGGGAAAACAGATGGAGGTCCAAGAGTCTGGACGCACAACCACCATCAGGTCCATCTATCACAGCCACCACAGCTCAGATACATACTGGTGTACAGTCCACCACGAGGGGGGGGCAGTGATGGCCCAGATCCAACAAGGTGATGAAGGCTGTGGACTGGCTTCATCTGTTTCAGCTTCAGGTGTGTTCAGACGAAGCACGACACAAGCACTGACACATATATGATTTGTGTTTCAGAGGTTCCATCTCTTCCACCAACCCCGACTCCTGCTCCTCCTGCTCCTCCTGCTGCTCCTGCTCCTCCTGCTCCTCCTGCTCCTCCTGCTCCTCCTGCTCCTCCTGCTCCTCCTGCTCCTCCTGTCCAGCCCTGGGACTCCCAGCGTCTGTCTTGTCTGTTTTACTCAGTTCTGATAGTGAAGAGTCTGCTGTACTGCTGTGGACTCTGTGTAAGAAACCTCATGTAGAACATCTACCTGCTCCACATGAAGGATTTACTTCAGATTCTGACATTTGTCCAAATATTCTCCTGTTGTCAAAATGTTGTTTTTATGTGATTGTTTTTCAATATTAACAATATACAGAGTGTCCCAGAAAAAAACAACATCATTTGAGATGTCCTTATCAGAGTGACTACACGGTCAGGAGAAATAAAACTGAATAGGATTGATATTGGACATAAAATGTTTTATTCTTCAATTTACAAACTAATCAATTCTAGGAGATGGTAATAATTAGAATGTTCTGATCTTATTACAAATGTTTAATGTGTGCGCCGCTGGTGACTCTGCACACATCCAGTCAGTGGTGGAGTTCCTGCTACACCCACTGTAATATAAAATAAAATAAAAAATAAAATATTGTAATGCAAAAATCTGAGGTTTTTTTTCAGTGACTTATCATAAGAAACTGCGCACTTACTGCATTAACCTCCAGGAGTCTACATTCAGAACCTTGTGATTCTTTGAGCAAAAAAATCAAACTAATTATTATTGAATGAAATGTTTTAAGATGTTTTTGGGACAGTCTGTAAATAAAAAAATAAAAAAACAACTTCTTTGCTTCATAGGTTTTTATTTGTATCTCAGTGTTGATGCATATTATTTTCACATTATATTTTACATTTATTCATTTCTTCCATGAGTCCCAGGAAACTAAAAGTTTGATATATATATATATATATATATATATATATATATATATATATGGTACATGGTCTGCAACATAACGCTTTTCCATCGTCATGGTGCTCAAAGTGCTTTACATGAGGTTCACATTCACCAATTCTCACACACACTGAGTCACCCCATATATAATGTGTGGTGCATAGCCTTTGTGTGTGTGTGTGTGTGTGTGTGTGTGTGTGTGTGTGTGTGTGTGTTGTTTATTTTATTATATCTCTGAGACTGTAGAAGACAAAAAAATCATCACTGGATCTCAAGATATATTCTGTTCATTTTAATTTACTTGTTTGTACATTACATCTTATTTGTCAATAATTTACCATAAATACTCTTTATCTATCGTGACTGAAACCAGTGTTTTACGTTTCATTCATTCACATACATTTTTATGCTTTAAATTAATAATTTAAGTCATGTTTTTATCAAATATCAGTAAACTGAGATTAAACTGAGCCACAAAAAGAAACTAAGAAACTAAGAAGTTTCTCCAACCATTATTTAACCAGTGACGACACTTTCAACTGTTACTTTAGATACAGTGTGAACATGTTAATTGTAAACTGTCAGTGCTTAAATGCTTTTAAAGCTTTGCATTGGACTGTATTTATATGTAGGTTTAATCTAGTGTGAATGTGGAGGCTGTTGAACACAGGAAGTGTTGGTTCAGTCTAATAACCACAGAAACACATTCACATCTGATCAACTACCTCCTTCTATGCACTTTGACACAAACATGTCTTTCCACAGAGTTAATCAACTAAACCAGGCATGTCCAAACTTTTACACAAAGGGTCGGTGTGGCTGCAGGTTTTTGTTCCAACAGCAGCAGAACACCAGACTGGACTCAATGAATCAACTGACCTCAGTCTTCAGAGAGTCGAGTGGTCAAACTGTGAACTCTTGGTTGGAACAAAAACTTTCAGCCACACCGGCCCTTTGTGGAATAGTTTGAACATCCCTGAACTAAACCAAGACTGTTAAAGTCAACCCAGACCAATGTGGTCTAAAGTGGGTCAGATTAGAAAAATGCACAGATTAGTAAAATGTACTGAAAAAAGTCAAATTATAAAATGAAAATGTCTACATCTTCAAACCATCCTTTAAATAGTGTGAACAACATTAAAAATATAAACATCAAATTTCTCTAGAAAAATAAGTGCAATTTCAGTGATATCACTTCTTAGTTTATAATTCATATGTGTACATTAACACTTGCAGACCACAGTGGATCTAAACAGACACAAAAAACATTTAATAACAGACAGTTATTGATATTTTTCTTTAAAAAGTCACTTTTGCTTCAGTTTACTTAGCGTGACCATATGTCCTGATTTTGTCCAGATAGACGGATCTCAAACCAGACTATCTGAACTTATGTAAAACGTCCTCACTTTTTACATGTTGTCCTAAGGACCTAAGGACAAAATGTAAACAGTAAATACATGTGACAGACAACCGGACAGTCTGGTTTTAGAGCCAAACTTTTTTGGTTCAAGTGATGATATTTAAGATTGAAGAGTTTTATTGTCACATGCACAGTAAAAACATACAGGCTTGATGCCATGCAGTGAAACACTTAGACTACATGCTTCCCATCAGCATGAGAAAAGTAGTAATAATAGATGAGGATAAAGTTAAAAATAGTAAGACTAGACTAAAACTAGACTTACTGTAATGTGATTTCTTCTCTGTTTTGATAAAATAATGTCTGTATTTACTCTGAGCTTTTATGTGCATGAGTTAATAAAACTATAGGAAAATACCAGATTTTTTTTTTACAGAAAAATACAAAATGCAGATGAAAATATGATAATAAATGTTAAAATTCAACAAGGAAACAGTAAATCTTCATGCAAACAACTGGATATCCTATGTTTATCCTAGTTTTAAAGTCCTATCTTAAGGGTCTCCTTACTCCTTTTATACTACCTTATAGCCCTGGTTTTTAACATTTTTTGCCCTGTTTTTATTTAGCCCAGAGGTTCATAGGATTAATGTTTTACTCTATTCAATTGTTTTTATCCCTCTTTTATGTCCTCATTTGTAGAACAGTGGTATTTTAATTTAATCCTGTATCAACAGCTCATGTTTATTTGCCTGTTACATGTTTGTGCCTGTATGTGAAATGGATGTGTGTGTTTTTATTTTCACCTCAACTGCAAAACAAATCTAACTATGGTTATTAATAAAGTAACATGAAGCAGAACCTAAAACTGAATTAACTGAGTGAGTAGCTCCATCTATTGGTATAAAATGGTTACTGTCAGTACAACATAACTGACTCAAAACTTTTTGTTGTTGACATGAACATGACAAAGTGATTTAAACCCCATGTGTTTACAAGACACCACACAGTTAACTCTTAAAAAATATTTATTAAAATCACACTCATCTATATTTTTCACAGTTAGTTTGATTTTCAGCTCCATATTTTGTTATTATTTACACTGACTTTGCTGTTCAGTGATTGACTTTCATTTATTTAGATCCTCAAACATGCGGCCTAGGGGTCATGTCTGCCAGTCTGGCCCCTGGGATGAATTTGTGAAATGAAAAAATGACATTTAAGATACAAAGCATTTTAGTTCAGGTTTTTCAAACAGAGTAATTTAATCTGCAGTAGCTCATATCAATAAAGTACTATCATTACAGCCTACACTTACTCACAACTCCACATTTTTCCTCTTTGTAAATATAAACAATTCCATGTTATTTTATCATATTTACACTAAAACAAACTATGATTTTACAAGAATGTGAATAATATGAACAAATCTGAACATTTTCAAATGTCTAGAGTGCAAGTTTACCAATATTCTGCCTGTTATTAAATGTTTTGTGTATTTGTAGATCCACTGTGATCTGTACATTATAATTGATATGGGTAAATAATAAACTGAGACATAATATTGTTAAAATTGCAATTAGATTTCTTAAGAAATTTCAGATTATTCATCCCAAATTAATAACTAAACTGAAAGACTCAGTAAAATATAATGATTTGATCATAATTAAAAATAGAAGCACTCTACTTGAACTGTAAAAGGACAAAGTGTGTGATGGCTTCTTTGTTTATTTGTTCATTTTTCCATCTGTAACTCGTGGCACTTATATTTACGATGTTCCTGAAGGCAGCATGTGTACCTAACAGAGCAGACACCAGAGGACGCTGCAGCTCATGAAGTTTACAGACTATTTCACAACTCTTGACACAGGACACATGGACGGAGGTTCCAGCCTTCTGCAGTAAAACTATTACACAACAGTTGTCTCTGTCATTTATTTCACATGTGACGCTCTGTCGTCATCAACTGGATAAATATGAGTCCATCTGTGTTACACACTGACACAATTATACACACAAACACAACACATGGAATAAAAAAAAAAACATAATTCTACACACTATACTTAAGAAGTGTAGTTCCAAAATACAAATATATTTATTTATTTCAGAAGAGTTTACAGCCACTCCATACATTATGACTCAAACATGTGTATTAAATATTCCTCTTTATTTAACCTTTATTTGACCAGGAAATATCCCATTGAGATTAATAACCTCTTTTATAAGGGGATCTGTCATTTTCAAATCACTATTAAATTTTCATTTATTAACCTGTTTAAAGGCATTTTTTAATCTTTATTTTAGATGGATGTTTTTTTCAGGGTTAAATATTCATGTTTGTTTCTTGTTCTATTTTCTTCAAATAAAAGAAGAAAATATATGAAATATGTGCACAGCAAGAAGCAGCACACATGATTAAAACATCTTACATGTTATGAATCATACCAGGTTACCAGGTTTGTCAAATAATTTATTCATTTTGTTCAATTTGTTGATTGTTTTGTTATTTTTGTTGGTGATTTTGGTCAATTTTACACACTTTGTTAATTATCTTATTGATGGTATGATAACTGTTCATTTAGTTTGTTATTTCTGTTACTTTATTAGTTTTTTTTAATGTTCTGTTAATTTTTTGTTCAATTTGTTCATTATTTCAGTCATCTCTATGTATTGTGTTGATTATTCTATTAATAGTTTTTTTCAATTATTTCATTATTTATTTTGTTTGTGTTTTTGTTTGTCTATTTTATTAATATGTCTTCCTTTTTATAATGAGGTTTATTTTATAGGTTTTTTTTTCATTTTCCTGATTTTTCTGTTCATTTTTTGCTTCATGTTTATTTTTATTACTGGTTTAAAAAACAAATATAGCTGTATTTTTTACAGCAAGAATCTGTTAACAAAATTAGATTAATATGTAGAAATGATGTATTTCTATTCGTTTGAGAAAATAAACCTGCAAATTGAAAAACTGTTGTTGTTAAACATTAATTATGTTCAGTTTGGAAATTGACTTATAACCCCCCGGAAAAAATAAATAAATAAACATATTAAATAAATAAATAAATTCTTCTATGTTTCTTTCAGATGACAATCATAAAATTACAAACAAAAACACTGAAAACAAACAAAACAAAACCATCATCATCATCAACAACAACAACAAAATATTGTATCTGGCATCTAATAAACAAATTAAACAATAAATAGTTTACTTCTGAAAACTACAGAGGCTCAGAACTGCTGTGGATTTACAAATATTTTTGGTCGTACTGTAAGTTTGTGTTAAACCTACTTTATTTACATGTTATGTTTTATAATGAATGTTGTGTAGATTTAATGTTGTGTTAATGCAGATTCAGATCATATGAAGCATTTAACATATTCATGATTTGTTCCATTTTTACGTAAATATTTATGTTATGTAATATTAAATAGTTCAGTAAAAGTTTGAGATGTTTCCAAACTAAACGATGGGCTGATGTGAAGCTTTGTGTGTTTCTACTTGAGTCTTCTGTTCCACAAACAACACAAACTAGTGTCAGTGAATTCATCTGAATGTGATTGTGTTTTTGTGTTTGTGCTTCATGGTGACCCAGATTTTCTGAAGCTGCTTCAGATTCAAACCAACATGGAGAAACCTTCACCTGAACCAGCTGACAGAAGCAGAGGATTCTGGGAAAGGCCAGTGCAGACCCAGTAAAGCAGCTGTGAACACAGTGTCAGTGATGTGTGAATGTGTGTGTGCATCATTTTCACTGTTAAACCACAGTTTGTCTTCTCACATCAACACCTGTGGACGTCCGCCAGCACACAGGATGTGCTCCTCTGTCTCTATGGTAACCGCCACTCCTCAGCCCCGCCTTCTCTCCCCTACCAAACCGCAGCACAGTTTCGGTCCAGCCGCAGGGGCTGATGGGAGGTGTGAGGAGCTGATGTCACAGTTGGTCCTGGTTTGTCCTCAGCTGCAGCAGACACCACTTCGCCCCACGTTCACCAGAGGAAACGCCACAAAATGTTTCTCCTGCCGCCGGCTGCTCTGTACTGTCTGTGTTCAGGTGAGTGTTTCCAGCCAATCAGGAGCCACAACACTCTACCTGCACAAAACACAGACACACTAACCTTCATCCACACCTCTGTCTACAGCACTGGTTACCATGGCAACACACCTAATTCAGGAGGATGTAACACTGACCAGGAGAGTTGGTCAACAAGTCTCCTTCAGCTGTGGAGGAACTGACAAGTGTGGCAGTGATTATATATACTGGTACCAGAAGAAAGACAAAGAAACATTTAAACTGATTCTGGATATTGATAAAACTAATGGTGACTTAGATAAACGTTACAATCATCCTCAGAAAGATGATTTCTCATCTGTAAATAAAGGTAAAGGTTATGAGCTGCAGATCCAGAGCGTTAAATCCTCTCATTCAGCCTCATACTACTGTTCCTGTGGGTATTATCCTACCCACAGTGATAAAAGACGCCTAAAGCCTGTACAAAAACCTCCAGATGAAGAAACATCAACCAGTGTCAGTGACAGGAACAGAACAGGAAACCATGGCAACCATCCCATAATTCACCTCCATCTCAGACACAAACTAACTGATCTGAGGACAGTTTGAATTTCATAGATTTAATATGAAGTAGATTTTCCACATTTGAACAGGTTGAATGTTGGATAAAACAGACCATAATAGTCTGAATCCAAAGGACAAACAGGATAAACCTGCAGAGTCATGGACACAGACCAGTGTTGGACTCAGACTTGGATCCATGAAAATGAACAGACATTAAAAGCACTGGTGTGTTTGTCCACAGTTCAAATGTGAGGCTGTGAAGTGGATCCTCTGGAGAACATGAATGTGACTCCATCATCAGTGGGTCCAGATCCACTCCATGTGAACTAAAGGACTGAGGATCTGAACAACGCTCGTCCACAGAGTCAAACTGATGCAGAAAAGACAAAGATCAAAGTGTCCTGTTGATGTGGACATGAGACAAACATCATGGATCTGGAACCTGGTCCTGGTTCATCATCTGGACACGTTTAGTCCACGTCAGCCCACGGTGGTGGAGCCCACAGGTTTTTGTATCAACAGATTTCACTGTGCGAGGAAATGTGTACCGGATCTTTGGTTCAGGGACTAAACTTTATGTAACAGGTAAGAAAAACAAAACTTTTACTATATTTTTTTCAAATGTAAATATGTTAAATGTGTTTAAAGTCAGTTTCTGCTGCTTCAGGTTTTTATATGTTTTATTATAAATGTAAGTTGATAATTATTTATGAAGATATTTTTACCTAAAGTTTAATTATGAGTGAATTTATATTTAAAACTGTTTCTGTTAAATATAAATTATTCTTTTTTAAAAACCAAAATGTGTATTTTTATATTTTAAAAAATGTTATAACAGTGATGATAAATCAAAATGATGTGAAAAATACATTAAATCATAAATAAAAAGGTATTTTTAAAGGTTATTATTATTATTATTATTATTATTATTATTATTATTATTATTATTATTATTATTATTATTATTATTATTATTATTATTATTATTATTATTATAATGACTTCACCTGTAATTAGTTTGTATTAGGAAAACCTTTACACATGTCAATGAAATATTTTACAATTAAATGGAAAAGTCTAAATATTTAATGGAATAAAAATAATAAATCCCATGACTCTTCTAGTCCACGTTGACACTGTGGACAGTAAACCTGTACGCTGATGATACTGTTATTTAAGAAGTAGTTTTTTATCCACATCAACCCCAGACCCAAACACCCACCACTGACCAAAACCATCTACTGATTTAATCTGTTAAATACCTGCTGATGCATTGATCCGATCAATACGTGTCAATAACTGGTGTAAAATACAGTTATTCACCTTTTTCTGGTCATCAGATATGACCCATTTGGATGTTCAGGGGTTCTGTAGTTACCGTGGAAACACCATCATCTTCTATAACATTGATTTACCAGTAAAACCCATGGAGTTGGATCAATGTCAGTGGATGGAAACACTGAGTTTATGTTCAATTAATGACAGATTGGACTGAAGAAAAAAATTTATCTTAAAAACAAAACAAAACAAACATTTATTGATCCCTCAGTGAATGAAGCTTCAGTAGAAACAGAACAATGAATCTACACATATAAGACAAAAGGAAAGAAAATGTTAATAATAATAAAAAATAACTATAAAAAACTGCAGTTAAAACACTAGGACCTGGCTTTTAAATACTCGGCTCCTAATAACAGACAATTGTACTTTGAAAAATAGAAGAAATTAAAAATAATAATAACAACAACAAACTCCACCCTTCACAAACGTTTTAGCTGTTAATGAACATTTCCCTCCCAACACATGAAACGAGTAGATTAAACTTTGAAGGTCACTCAAGGTCAAAGTTCATGATGCCATTTTGGAGCCTACATGTAGTTTCCTATATGTCAACAATAGTAACTGTATTCATCACTACTGTTTTTTTTTTAGTTATGACCATTTAAGCCTTATGTCTTTCTCCTTTTTGATCATTTTTCAGGGTTTTGTTTTTTTCTTTTGTTGATAATTTTGGCTGTTGTTCCAGTTTTCTGTATGAAATTGGGACAAATGTTTCACTTTAGTTATATTTTTTACATCTAGCATCTATTACTCTTAGATGTGTTTTGTTTTCCCATGATGCATTTTGTACCTTCTGGGGGTCATGGTCATTGGTCTGAGGGTCATGGACAAAAATGTCTGTGCACAAAAAACTACTATAAAATCATCATACATCAATATTTTTCCCCATAAATCTCTTAAACAACTTGCCCCTCCCAAAACAAAACAAAACAAAACAAAACAAAACAAAACAAAACAAAACAAAACAAAACAAAACAAAACAAAACAAAACAAAACAAAACAAAACAAAACAAAACAAAACAAAACAAAACAAACAAAAACAGTCAATATTTTTCAGAAAATAATTAAAAAAAAAAAAAATTGATGTCATTAGTATTTTTCTGTAATATTAAATCTTCCCTCATGGACGTTAGTGGATCATGTGCACATCAGTGTGTGTGTACTCAGTCCTAGTGCTGCTGCGTCTTCTTCTATACTTGTGTCACTGTCACATCAGACTCAGTGCAGAGCTGTCAGCTGCTGCTCACCATGTCCATGTGTCCACCTTCAGATGTTCCACCAGTGAAGCCCGTGGTGGACGTGTACCCGGCAGCGTCCACGGCCCACCTGGACGGGAAGGCCTCCCTGCTGTGTGTGGCCTCAGGCATGGTTCCTCCTGAGGTCCGGTTCTCCTGGAGAAGACAGAAGGTAAAAGGACCTGTGGAGGATCTGCCTGATGATGAGGGAGAACAGATGGAGGTCCAAGAGTCTGGACGCACAACCACCATCAGGTCCATCTATCACAGCCACCACAGCTCAGATACATACTGGTGTACGGTCCACCACGAGGGGGGGGCAGTGATGGCCCAGATCCAACAAGGTGATGAAGGCTGTGGACTGGCTTCATCTGTTTCAGCTTCAGGTGTGTTCAGACGAAGCACGACACAAGCACTGACACATATATGATTTGTGTTTCAGGGGATCCATCTCTTCCACCAACCCTGAAAACCCTGACATCGACCCTGACTCCTGCTCCTCCTGCTCCACCTGCTCCTTCTGCTCCTCCTGCTCCTCCTGCTCCTCCTGCTCCTCCTGCTCCTCCTGCTCCTCCTGCTCCTCCTGTCCAGCCCTGGGACTCCCAGCGTCTGTCTTGTCTGTTTTACTCAGTTCTGATAGTGAAGAGTCTGCTGTACTGCTGTGGACTCTGTGTAAGAAACCTCATGTAGAACATCTACCTGCTCCACATGAAGGATTTACTTCAGATTCTGACATTTGTCCAAATATTCTCCTGTTGTCAAAATGTTCTTTTTATGTGATTGTTTTTCAATATTAACAATATACAGAGTGTCCCACATCATTTGAGATGTCCTTATCAGAGTGACTACACGGTCACGAGAAATAAAACTGAATAGGATTGATAAAAAAGAAAAAAATCCAAGGCACTCTCTTATAAGTGAAAATTTAAAAATCCTTTATTAAATTGGCTTGTTTATAAAAACCTATTAAATCCTATAAAAAAAACCCCAACACGTTTCGGCATCAAAGCCTTCATCAGGGAGTCAGACATAACACACAGCAGGAAGAAATATTTTTTAAAAAGTATCAACCAATCATAAGCCTACACATTGCAGTGTTAATCAGGTAAAAAGTGTAGAATAAAAAACAGTGTAATATATAAAACCTCCACCAGGTGTCATCCTTTAAAAAGTCAATAAGACATAAAATTACATTTTACATCATACAGGGTCTAAAAAAACAACAAACAAACAAACAAGTTAAAAACAAGAAGAGAAGGACAACCACATAGTAATAGAGTAAAACCAAAGAGTAAAACAACATCCAAATTAATCTATAATAAAAATCAGAGGAAAATGCTAAAATCAAGGTCATCATTTAATCCTTGATACTGAGTAGTCTGTAATTTATTTATCCAAAAAGTCTCTCTGTGATCCAGCTCTCTCTGTCTATCACCCCTCCTAAGAGACAGTGGGATATGGTCAATACCAACAGCCTGTACAGTAGATGGATCACTATTATGGTGTCCCATGTAATGTCTTGCCATAGGATATTTTATGTTACCAGTGCAGATTGCATATTTATGTTCAGCCAGTGTGTCTAGTAGGCGTCGTTTAGTTCTTCCTATGTAGAACACTTTACAACTGGGACACTCCAACCTATAGATGACAAATGTAGTTTTACAGTTTATAAAATGGTTTATCTTATGTTGTTTTAAAGAGACAGAATCCTGGAAGGTTTGGGCTTGTAGAATATTGGAACAGTGATTACAATGGTGACATTTAAAACAACTGGGTCTGGGTCCAACAGGTTTGTGTAGAGTCTGGTTTAAGGTGACTGTGGACCAGTTTGTCATATAAGGTAGGGGCTTCTTCTAAAAACTAACAAGGGGAGGGTCAGGAAAGATGGGTCTTAATGTTTCATCACTCTTTCTGATGATCCGTTTGATTTGTTCTGCCTCAGTACTGTATCTAGTGACACATATTAGTCTATCCTTTGGTTGTACAGCTGTCTTTCTTCTCAGTAATGATGTTCTGTCCATGTATTTAGCCTGTATATATGCTTTTTGGAGGGAAGTGTTCTTATATCCCTGCTTTATAAACCTACACATCATTTCTTGGACGTTACTTTCAAACACATCATCTTGGTCACAGATACGCTTCACCCTTTGAAACTGTCCATAGGGCACATTGTCTTTGAGCCAAGTAGGATGGAAACGTTTAGCATGTAAAATAGTATTCCTGTCTGTTGGCTTTCTGTTTACAGATGTATGTAAACAACCTTGTTCATCTTTAGAGATGATAAGGTCAATAGAATTTATTTTTTCTTGACTGTACTCCAACGACAGCCTAATGTTTGGATTAATACTATTCAAAAATGCATGAAATTCCATTAATTGGGTTTCTGAACCTGATCACAAAAGACAAAGATCATCAATGTAACGCCCATAAAACACTATGTAATTTAAAAACACATTTTGGTCAATATTTAAAACAACATCTTCCTCCCATTTGCCCAAGAACAGGCCAACATATGAAGGACTAAAACATGCCCCCATAGCACATCCTTTGGTCTGTTTGAAAACCTTATCCTGGAAAATAAAGATGTTATTATTAAGGGTTCATTCTGTCAGGGAAAGTAAAAAGTCAGTTGGTGGCATATCAGTTACAGGACGTCTAATTAAGAAGTGTGAGAGAGCATCCAGACCCTGTTGATGTACAACGTTAGTATAGAATGCTTCCACATCCACTGTCACAAAGAAAGTATCACAGTCAATATTCTGCACTTCTTCCAGTCTGTTTAAAACATCTGTTGTGTTTTATAGATAAGCAGGAAGTGAAGACAAAAAAGGCTTTATGAAATAGTCAATGTACTTTGATACTGGTTCAGTGAGGCTTTCATTTCCACAAATCACAGGTCTACCAGGGGGGTTCTCAAGACATTTATGTATTTTAAGTAGCATATAGAAAGATGCCATTCTTGGATTTTCATGAAACAAAAACCTAAATTCAGGCTCAGATATCCATCCATTGTCTTTTGCCTCCGATAGTATTTTCCCCAATTCCAGTATAAATGTGTGGACATAAAATGTTTTATTCTTCAATTTACAAACAAATGAATTCTAGGAGATGGTAATAATTAGAATGTTCTGATCTTATTACAAATGTTTAATGTGTGCGCCGCTGGTGACGCTGCACACATCCAGTCAGTGGTGGAGTTCCTGCTACACCCACTGCAGAATGTGGTGTGGAACATTCAGAACCTCTGTGATTCTTTGAGTAAAAAAATCAAACTAATTATTATGTAATGAAATGTTTTAAGATGTTTTTGGGACAGTCTATAAATAAAAAAATAAAAAAACAACTTCTCTGCTTCATAGGTTTTTATTTGTATCTCAGTGTTGATGCATTTTATTTTCACATTATATTTTACATTTAATCTAGTGTGAATGTGGAGGCTGTTGAACACAGGAAGTGTTGGTTCAGTCTAATAACCACAGAAACACATTCACATCTGATCAACTACCTCCTTCTATGCACTTTGACACAAACATGTCTTTCCACAGAGTTAATCAACTAAACCAGGCATGTCCAAACTTTTACACAAAGGGTCGGTGTGGCTGCAGGTTTTTGTTCCAACAGCAGCAGAACACCAGACTGGACTCAATGAATCAACTGACCTCAGTCTTCAGAGAGTCGAGTGGTCAAACTGTGAACTCTTGGTTGGAACAAAAACTTTCAGCCACACCGGCCCTTTGTGGAATAGTTTGAACATCCCTGAACTAAACCAAGACTGTTAAAGTCAACCCAGACCAATGTGGTCTAAAGTGGGTCAGATTAGAAAAATGCACAGATTAGTAAAATGTACTGAAAAAAGTCAAATTACAAAATAAAAATGTCTATATCTTCAAACCATCCTTTAAATAGTGTGAACAACATTAAAAATATAAACATCAAATTTCTCTAGAAAAATAAGTGCAATTTCAGTGATATCACTTCTCAGTTTATAATTCATATGTGTACATTAACACTTGCAGACCACAGTGGATCTAAACAGACACAAAAAACATTTAATAACAGACACTTATTGATATTTTTCTTTAAAAAGTCACTTTTGCTTCAGTTTACTTAGCGTGACCATATGTCCTGATTTTGTCCAGACAGACGGATCTCAAACCAGACTATCTGAACTTATGTAAAACGTCCTCACTTTTTACATGTTGTCCTAAGGACTTAAGGACAAAATGTAAACACTAAAGACATGTGACAGACAACTGGACAGTCTGGTTTTAGAGTCAAACTTTTTTGGTTCAAGTGATGATATTTAAGATTGAAGAGTTTTATTGTCACATGCACAGTAAAAACATACAGGCTTGATGCCATGCAGTGAAACACTTAGACTACATGCTTCCCATCAGCATGAGAAAAGTAGTAATAATAGATGAGGATAAAGTTAAAAATAGTAAAACTAGACTAAAACTATTCTTACTGTAATGTGATTTCTTCTCTGTTTTGATAAAATAATGTCTGTATTTACTCTGAGCTTTTATGTGCATGAGTTAATAAAACTATAGGAAAATATCAGATTTTTTTTTACAGAAAAATACAAAATGCAGATGAAAATATGATAATAAATGTTAAAATTCAACAAGGAAACAGTAAATGTTCATGCAAACAACTGGATATCCTATATTTATCCTAGTTTTAAAGTCCTATCTTAAGGGTCTCCTTACTCCTTTTATACTACCTTATAGCCCTGGTTTTTTACATTTTTTGCCCTGTTTTTATTTAGCCCAGAGGTTCATAGGATTAATGTTTTACTCTATTCAATTGTTTTTATCATTTGTGGAACCAGTGGTATTTTAATTTAATCCTGTATCAACAGCTCATGTTTATTTGCCTGTTACATGTTTGTGCCTGTATGTGAAATGGATGTGTGTGTTTTTATTTTCACTTCAACTGCAAAACAAATCTAACTATGGTTATTAATAAAGTAACCTGAAGCAGAACCTAAAACTGAATTAACTGAGTGAGTAGCTCCATCTATTGGTATAAAATGGTTACTGTCAGAACAACATAACTGACTCAAAACTTTTTGTTGTTGACATGAACATGACAAAGTGATTTAAACCCCATGTGTTTACAAGACACCACACAGTTAACTCTTAAAAATATTTATTAAAATCACACTCATCTATATTTTTCACAGTTTGATTTTCAGCTCCATATTTTGTTATTATTTACACTGACTTTGCTGTTCAGTGATTGACTTTCATTTATTTAGATCCTCAAACATGCGGCCTAGGGGTCATGTCTGCCAGTCTGGCCCCTGGGATGAATTTGTGAAATGAAAAAATGACATTTAAGATACAAAGCATTTTAGTTCAGGTTCTTCAAACAGAGTAATTTAATCTGCAGTAGCTCATATCAATAAAGTACTATCATTACAGCCTACACTTACTCACAACTCCACATTTTTCCTCTTTGTAAATATAAACAATTCCATGTCATTTTATCATATTTACACTAAAACAAACTATGATTTTACAAGAATGTGAATAATATGAACAAATCTGAACATTTTCAAATGTCTAGAGTTCAAGTTTACCAATATTCTGCCTGTTATTAAATGTTTTGTGTATTTGTAGATCCACTGTGATCTGTACATTATAATTGATATGGGTAAATAATAAACTGAGACATAATATTGTTAAAATTTCAATTAGATTTCTTAAGAAATTTCGGAATGTTCATCCCAAATTAATAACCAAACTGAAAGACTCAGTAAAATATAATGATTTGATAATAATTAAAAATAGAAGCACTCTACTTGAACTGTAAAAGGACAAAGTGTGTGATGGCTTCTTTGTTTGTTTGTTCATTTTTCCATCTGTAACTCGTGGCACTTATATTTACGATGTTCCTGAAGGCAGCATGTGTACCTAACAGAGCAGACACCAGAGGACGCTGCAGCTCATGAAGTTTACAGACTATTTCACAACTCTTGACACAGGACACATGGACGGAGGTTCCAGCCTTCTGCAGTAAAACTATTACACAACAGTTGTCTCTGTCATTTATTTCACATGTGACGCTCTGTCGTCATTAACTGGATAAATATGAGTCCATCTGTGTTACACACTGACACAATTATACCCACAAACACAACACATGAAATAAAAAAACATATTTCTACACATTATACTTCAGAAGTGTAGTTCCAAAATACAAATATATTTATTTATTTCAGAAGAGTTTACAGCCACTCCATACATTATGACTCAAACATGTGTATTAAATATTCCTCTTTATTTAACCAATAAATATCACATTGAGATTAATAACCTCTTTTATAAGGGGATCTGTCATTTTCAAACCACTATTAAGTTTTTACTTATTGTCTTGTTTAAAAGTATTTTTAATCTTTATTTTAGATGGATGTTTTTTTCAGGGTTAAATATTCATACATGTTTGTTTCTTGTTCTATTTTCTTCAAATAAAAGAATAAAATATATGAAATATGTGCACAGCAAGAAGCAGCACACATGATTAAAACATCTTACATGTTATGAATCATACCAGGATATTTTATATGTTTTGTTAAATACTTTATTCATTTTGTTCAATTTGTTGATTGTTTTCTTATTTCTGTTGTTGATTTTGAGAAATGTTACACACTTTGTTAATTATCTAATTGATTGTATGATAACTTACTTCACTTTTGTTCATTTTGTTTGTTATTTTGGATAATTGATTTATTTTTTTAATGTTCTGTTAATTTTTTGTTCAATTTGTTAATTATTTTGGTCATTTCTACTTTTTGATTATACTATTAATTGTTTTTTATTATTTCATTGTTAATTTTGTTTGTGTTTTTTGTTTGTCTATTTTGTAATATGTCGTCTTCTTATAATGTTGTTCATTTGATAGATTTTTTAAAAATTTTTCCAGATTTTTCTGTTCATTTTTTGTTTCATATTTATTTTTTATTACTGGTTTAAAACATCAGTAAATTCATGTCATAAATCACCAGTTTTATGAACAAAACAGTTAAAGACATGTTAAGTCAAAGGGAGGTCACACTAAATACTAAATCATTTTTACCCTCAAACTTCAGTTTTCTTCCTGTTCATATTTCAGATATAACAGATTGGATTTAATTACTGAAACAAATTCATATGTAGACATTATAACTTTATTAAACCAATACATAGTATGATGGATGTTTATACAGAACTGTATTTAATTAGAATCATAATAATATGAAAATAAAGAATGTAATAATATAGACAACATGGAATTAACTGCAAACTGCCTCTGATATAAAATAAATGTGCATAATTTTTACCACTGATTTACATCTTTAGATGTTACATCTTTTTCTACCTTCTGGGAGGTTTCCTGTTATAAAAGGATTTATAAATTATCTGTGAGATCTTCAAATTAAAGTTAGTTCAATTAAATCAAATGTAGCTGTATTATTTACAGCAAGAATCTGTTAACAAAACTAGATTTGTATGTAGAAATTAATTATTTCTATTGGTTTGAGAAAATAAAACTGTAAATTGAAAAACTGTGGTACTGTTTAAACTGGAAAACCACAATGTTAAAATAAAAACAAAAAAATGTATAAAGAAGTAAATATTAAACAATTATAAATTTAAACATGTAAAATAATGTAAATGTAAAATAATCTACACATTTAAAATATTAAATCTTGATGTTATCTGTAAAGGTAATTATTGTTTGATGTGTTTTTACAGGATTATTCTTGTATTATGACAAACACAGTTTAAAGTTTTTTTCTGCAAAAACAATCAGATTTTTTTACATAGTGTGGAGTCAGGCATGAATGAGGTAAAGAGGTTGTTTAACGTTTACAAGAAATAAAGCAGATTGAGTTGGATATTGAGTTATAACCCCCCCCCCCCAAAAAAAAATACATAAATAAATACATATATAAATAAATACAAATGAAACATAAAAAGTTGTGTTAAACGATGGGCTGATGTGAAGCTTTGTGTGTTTCTACTTGAGTCTTCTGTTCCACAAACAACACAAACTAGTGTCAGTGAATTCATCTGAATGTGATTGTGTTTTTGTGTTTGTGCTTCATGGTGACCCAGATTTTCTCAAGCTGGTTCAGATTCAAACCAACATGGAGAAACCTTCACCTGAACCAGCTGACAGAAGCAGAGGATTCTGGGAAAGGCCAGTGCAGACCCAGTAAAGCAGCTGTGAACACAGTGTCAGTGATGTGTGAATGTGTGTGTGCATCATTTTCACTGTTAAACCACAGTTTGTCTTCTCACATCAACACCTGTGGACGTCCGCCAGCACACAGGATGTGCTCCTCTGTCTCTATGGTAACCGCCACTCCTCAGCCCCGCCTTCTCTCCCCTATCAAACCGCAGCACAGTTTCGGTCCAGCCGCAGGGGCTGATGGGAGGTGTGAGGAGCTGATGTCACAGTTGGTCCTGGTTTGTCCTCAGCTGCAGCAGACACCACTTCGCCCCACGTTCACCAGAGGAAACGCCACAAAATGTTTCTCCTGCCGCCGGCTGCTCTGTACTGTCTGTGTTCAGGTGAGTGTTTCCAGCCAATCAGGAGCCACAACACTCTACCTGCACAAAACACAGACACACTAACCTTCATCTACACCTCTGTCTACAGCACTGGTCACCATGGCAACACAACTAATTCAGGAGGATGTAACACTGACCAGGAGAGTTGGTCAACAAGTCTCCTTCAGCTGTGGAGGAACTGAGAAGTGTGACACTGATTCTATATTCTGGTACCAGAAGAAAGACAAAGAAACATTTAAACTGATTCTGGGTATTGAGAAAAATAATGGTGCCTTAGATAAAAGTTACAATCATCCTCAGGAAGATGATTTCTCATCTGTAAATAAAGGTAAAGGTTATGAGCTGCAGATCCAGAGCGTTAAATCCTCTCATTCAGCCTCATACTACTGTTCCTGTTGGTATTGGCATACCCACAGTGATAAAAGACGCCTAAAGCCTGTACAAAAACCTCCAGATGAAGAAACATCAACCAGTGTCAATGACAGGAACAGAACAGGAAACCACGGCAACCATCCCATAATTCACCTCCATCTCAGACACAAACTAACTGATCTGAGGACAGTTTGAATTTCATAGATTTAATATGAAGTAGATTTTCCACATTTGAACAGGTTGAATGTTGGATAAAACAGACCATAATAGTCTGAATCCAAAGGACAAACAGGATAAACCTGCAGAGTCATGGACACAGACCAGTGTTGGACTCAGACTTGGATCCATGAAAATGAACAGACATTAAAAGCACTGGTGTGTTTGTCCACAGTTCAAATGTGAGGCTGTGAAGTGGATCCTCTGGAGAACATGAATGTGACTCCATCATCAGTGGGTCCAGATCCACTCCATGTGAACTAAAGGACTGAGGATCTGAACAACGCTCGTCCACAGAGTCAAACTCATGCAGAAAAGACAAAGATCAAAGTGTCCTGTTGATGTGGACATGAGACAAACATCATGGATCTGGAACCTGGTCCTGGTTCATCATCTGGACACGTTTAGTCCACGTCAGCCCACAGTGGTGGAGCCCACAGGTTTTTGTATCAACAGATTTCACTGTGGGAGGATATGGGTACCCGATCTTTGGTTCTGGGACTAAACTTTATGTAACAGGTAAGAAAAACAAAACTTTTACTATAATTTTTTCAAATGTAAATATGTTAAATGTGTTTAAAGTCAGTTTCTGCTGCTTCAGGTTTTTATATGTTTTTATTATAAATGTAAGTTGATGATTATTAATGAAGATGTTTTTACCTAAAGTTAAATTATGACTGGATTTATATTTAAAACTGTTTCTGTTAATTATAAATTATCATTTTTTAAAAACCAAAATGTGTATTTTTACATTTTAAAAATTGTTATAACAGTGATGATAAATCATCTGGATAATTCAGACAAAAAAACATATTAACTCATATATATATATATGAAAGTATTTTTAAAGGTTTATATTATTATTATTATTATTATTATTATTATTATTATTATTATTATTATTATTATTATTATTATTATTATTATTATTATTATTATTATTATTATTATTAATAATAATAATAATAATAATAATAATAATAATAATAATAATGATTAGATTATTATAATGACTTCACCTGTAATTAGTTTGTATTAGGAAAACTTTCACACAAGTCAATTAATTTTTACAATTAAATGGAAAAGTCTAAATCTTTGATGGAATAAAAATAATAAATCCCATGACTCTTCTAGTCCACGTTGACACTGTGGACAGTAAACCTGTACGCTGATGATACTGTTATTTAAGAAGCAGTTTTTTATCCACATCAACCCCAGACCCAAACACCCACCACTGACCAAAACCATCTACTGATTTAATCTGTTAAATACCTGCTGATGCATTGATCCGATCAATACGTGTCAATAACTGGTGTAAAATACAGTTATTCACCTTTTTCTGGTCATCAGATATGACCCATTTGGATGTTCAGGGGTTCTGTAGTTACCGTGGAAACACCATCATCTTCTATAACATTGATTTACCAGTAAAACCCATGGAGTTGGATCAATGTCAGTGGATGGAAACACTGAGTTTATGTTCAATTAATGACAGATTGGACTGAAAAAAAAGTTATCTTAAAAAACAAAACAAAACAAACATTTATTGATCCCTCAGTGAATGAAGCTTCAGTAGAAACTGAACAATGAATCTACACATATAAGACAAAAGGAAAGATAATGGTAATAATAATAAAAAATAACTATAAAAAACAGCAGTGAAAACAATAGGACCTGGCTTTTAAATACTCGGCTCCTAATAACAGACAATTGTACTTTGAAAAATAGAAGAAATTAAAAATAATAATAACAACAAACTCCACCCTTCACAAACATTTTAGCTGTTAATGAACATTTCCCTCTCAACACATGAAACGAGGAGTTTGAGCTTTCAGGATCACTCAAGGTCAAAGTTCATGATGCCATTTTGGAGCCTACATGTTGTTTCCTATCTGTCAACAATAGTAACTGTATTCATCACTACTGTTTTTTTTTTTTTTTAGTTGTGACCATTTAAGCCTTATGTCTTTCTCCTTTTTGGTCATTTTTCAGGGTTTTGTTTTTTTCTTTTGTTGATAATTTTGGCTGTTGTTCCAGTTTTCTGTATGAAATTGGGACAAATGTTTCACTTTAGTTATATTTTTGACATCTAGCATCTATTACTCTTAGATGTGTTTTGTTTTCCCATGATTTATTTTGTACCTTCTGGGGGTCATGGTCATTGGTCTGAGGGTCATGGACAAAAATGTCTGTGCACAAAAAACTACTATAAAATCATCAAACATCAATATTTTTCCCCATAAATCTCTTAAACAACTTCCCCCTCCCAAAACAAAACAAGACAAAAACAGTCAATATTATTCAGAAAATTTTAAAAAAAATTGATATCATTAGTATTTTTCTGTAATATTAAATGTTCCCTCGTGGACGTTAGTGGATCATGTGCACATCAGTGTGTGTGTACTCAGTCCTAGTGCTGCTGCGTCTTCTTCTATACTTGTGTCACTGTCACATCAGACTCAGTGCAGAGCTGTCAGCTGCTGCTCACCATGTCCATGTGTCCACCTTCAGATGTTCCACCAGTGAAGCCCGTGGTGGACGTGTACCCGGCAGCGTCCACGGTCCACCTGGACGGGAAGGCCTCCCTGCTGTGTGTGGCCTCAGGCATGGTTCCTCCTGAGGTCCGGTTCTCCTGGAGAAGACAGAAGGACAACGGAACTGTGGAGGATCTGCCTGATGATGAGGGAGAACAGATGGAGGTCCAAGAGTCTGGACGCACAACCACCATCAGGTCCATCTATCACAGCCACCACAGCTCAGATACATACTGGTGTACGGTCCACCACGAGGGGGGGGCAGTGATGGCCCAGATCCAACAAGGTGATGAAGGCTGTGGACTGGCTTCATCTGTTTCAGCTTCAGGTGTGTTCAGACGAAGCACGACACAAGCACTGACACATATATGATTTGTGTTTCAGGGGTTCCATCTCTTCCACCAACCCTGAAAACCCTGACATCG
Organism: Siphamia tubifer; assembly: GCA_020466265.1. Taxonomy (NCBI): domain Eukaryota; kingdom Metazoa; phylum Chordata; class Actinopteri; order Kurtiformes; family Apogonidae; genus Siphamia; species Siphamia tubifer. The sequence goes on from CM035804.1 coordinate 42,841,613, forward strand.
ACCCTGACTCCTGCTCCTCCTGCTCCTCCTGCTCCTCCTGTCCAGCCCTGGGACTCCCAGCGTCTGTCTTGTCTGTTTTACTCAGTTCTGATAGTGAAGAGTCTGCTGTACTGCTGTGGACTCTGTGTAAGAAACCTCATGTAGAACATCTACCTGCTCCACATGAAGGATTTACTTCAGATTCTGACATTTGTCCAAATATTCTCCTGTTGTCAAAATGTTCTTTTTATGTGATTGTTTTTCAATATTAACAATATAAAGAGTGTGCCAGAAAAAAACAACATCATTTGAGATGTCCTTATCAGAGTGACTACACGGTCAGGAGAAATAAAACTGAATAGGATTGATATTGGACATAAAATGTTTTATTCTTCAATTTACAAACAAATCAATTCTAGGAGATGGTAATAATTAGAATGTTCTGATCTTATTACAAATGTTTAATGTGTGCGCTGCTGGTGATGCTGCACACATCCAGTCAGTGGTGGAGTTCCTGCTACACCCACTGTAATATAAAATAAAATAAAAAATAAAATATTGTAATGCAAAAATCTGATGTTTTTTTTCAGTGACTTATCATAAGAAACTGCGCACTTACTGCATTAACCTCCAGGAGTCTACATTCAGAACCTCGTGATTCTTTGAGCAAAAAAATCAAACTAATTATTATGGAATGAAATGTTTTAAGATGTTTTTGGGACAGTCTGTAAATAAAAAAATAAAAAAACAACTTCTCTGCTTCATAGGTTTTTATTTGTATCTCAGTGTTGATGCATATTATTTTCACATTATATTTTATATTTATTCATTTCTTCCATGAGTCCCAGGAAACTAAAAGTTTGATATATATATATATATATATATATATATATATATATGGTACATGGTCTGCAACATAACGCTTTTCCATCGTCATGGTGCTCAAAGTGCTTTACATGAGGTTCACATTCACCAATTCTCACACACGCATACACACACTGAGTCACCCCATATATAATGTGCCTTTGTGTAGCTTTTGTGTGTGTGTTATTTATTTTATTATATCTCTGAGACTGTAGAAGACAAAAAAATCATCACTGGATCTCAAGATATATTCTGTTCATTTTAATTTACTTTTTTGTAAATTACATCTTATTTATCTATAATTTACCATAAATAATCTTTATTTATCATGACTGAAACCAGTGTTTTATGTTTCATTCATTCACATACATTTTTATGCTTTAAATTAATCATTTTAGTCATGTTTTTATCAAATATCAGTAAACTGAGATTAAACTGAGCCACAAAAAGCAACTAAGAAACTAAGAAGTTTCTCCAACCATTATTTAACCAGTGACGACACTTTCAACTGTTACTTTAGATACAGTGTGAACATGTTAATTCTAAACTGTCAGTGCTTAAATGCTTTTAAAGCTTTGCATTGGACTGTATTTATATGTAGGTTTAATCTAGTGTGAATGTGGAGGCTGTTGAACACAGGAAGTGTTGGTTCAGTCTAATAACCACAGAAACACATTCACATCTGATCAACTACCTCCTTCTATGCACTTTAACACAAACATGTCTTTCCACAGAGTTAATCAACTAAACCAGGCATGTCCAAACTTTTACACAAAGGGTCGGTGTGGCTGCAGGTTTTTGTTCCAACAGCAGCAGATAAGATAAGATAAGATAAGATAAGATACCTTTATTAGTCCCACAATGGGGAAAGTACAGTGTTACAACAGCTCCAGAGCAGGAATAGAAATAGAAATAGAAAAGCAGTGCAAGATAAAAGAAAAGACTCAGTGCAAAATTTACAAAAAAATAAAAAAATAAAAATAAATAAATAAAAAATAAAAAATGTACAAAAAAAGACAATATACATGGCAAAAAAAAAGTGCAACAGTAAACAGGATACAGTGCAACACCAGACTGGACTCAATGAATCAACTGACCTCAGTCTTCAGAGAGTCGAGTGGTCAAACTGTGAACTCTTGGTTGGAACAAAAACTTTCAGCCACACCGGCCCTTTGTGGAATAGTTTGAACATCCCTGAACTAAACCAAGACTGTTAAAGTCAACCCAGACCAATGTGGTCTAAAGTGGGTCAGATTAGAAAAATGCACAGATTAGTTAAATGTACTGAAAAAAGTCAAATTATAAAATGAAAATGTCTATATCTTCAAACCATCCTTTAAATAGTGTGAACAACATTAAAAATATAAACATCAAATTTCTCTAGAAAAATAAGTGCAATTTCAGTGATATCACTTCTCAGTTTATAATTCACATGTGTACATTAACACTTGCAGACCACAGTGGATCTAAACAGACACAAAAAACATTTAATAACAGACAGTTATTGATATTTTTCTTTAAAAAGTCACTTTTGCTTCAGTTTACTTAGCGTGACCATATGTCCTGATTTTGTCCAGACAGACGGATCTCAAACCAGACTATCTGAACTTATGTAAAACGTCCTCACTTTTTACATGTTGTCCTAAGGACCTAAAGACTAAGGTCTAACTATGGTTATTAATAAAGGAACCTGAAGCAGAACCTAAAACTGAATTAACTGAGTGAGTAGCTCCATCTATTGGTATAAAATGGTTACTGTCAGTACAACATAACTGACTCAAAACTTTTTGTTGTTGACATGAACATGACAAAGTGATTTAAACCCCATGTGTTTACAAGACACCACACAGTTAACTCTTAAAAATATTTATTAAAATCACACTCATCTATATTTTTCAAAGTTAGTTTGATTTTCAGCTCCATATTTTGTTATTATTTACACTGACTTTGCTGTTCAGTGATTGACTTTCATTTATTTAGATCCTCAAACATGCGGCCTAGGGGTCATGTCTGCCAGTCTGGCCCCTGGGATGAATTTGTGAAATGAAAAAATGACATTTAAGATACAAAGCATTTTAGTTCAGGTTCTTCAAACAGAGTAATTTAATCTGCAGTAGCTCATATCAATAAAGTACTATCATTACAGCCTACACTTACTCACAACTCCACATTTTTCCTCTTTGTAAATATAAACAATTCCATGTCATTTTATCCTATTTACACTACAACAAACTATGATTTTACAAGAATGTGAATAATATGAACAAATCTGAACATTTTGAAATGTCTAGAGTGCAAGTTTACCAATATTCTGCCTGTTATTAAATGTTTTGTGTATTTGTAGATCCACCATGATCTGTATATTTAATTGATATGGGTAAATAATAACCTGAGACATAATATTGTTAAAAATGTACTTAGTTTCCTTCAGAAATTTCAGGTTGTTCTTTGTTTAAAATGGTAGAGTGTAGATGGGAACATTTTCATTACATCATTTTATTTTTTTCCACTCTAAAACAACAATGACAGTTTAGACTTCATGTTATTTCTTCATTATTATGTTATTATTTTATTGATCTGGCTCACTGTAGATCAAATCTGTCTTAATGTGGAACTGAGGTAAAATGAGTTTAACAGATCTGATATGGATTTATTTGCTGACACTGTCTTAATTTTATAACATAATTTATTAATTCTATTCTATAAAAATCTATTACCATAATTTATTTCTTCAAACGTACATATTCTAGACCTTCTTTCCAAGCATATATCAAATCACCGAAGTTCTTTCAGACACTAAACTAGCAACAGTGTTTTTTTGTTTGTTTGTTTTTACCTTTGCTTTACCCTTTCTGTCTGCACCTAATCAAAATGCAATGTGTGCTTAATGTGAGGGAAGTTTATAGCAACAACAAAGGAACTGAGCCCTAGAAGGTTGGAGAAGAGGCTTGTAACTGGACCAGCAGGCAAATTGTTGGTTGATATATTTTTTAATTTAACCCCATTTGTTCCCCAGGTGCCTGACATGGCAGCACACAGATCCTACTCTGCAATGTGTGGTCTGTTCATGCATGTTCATCCAGTGAATGGTTAAACACAGAGGCTCAGCTACAGTGTGCTTTGCATGTATGTGCAAACATCTACAGATGATGTAAAACCAGTAAAATACTATATTTCATATGATGCATTGCAACAGTAATAGCATTTATATCAGATTAAAAACATCTCACTGACAATTTTACTGCATTTTGTGTGTTTTATATGCATAGATTCTAGATCATTTTGACATCTGTCTGTTATTACCTTTAAATATGTTAACAAAAATAATAATAATAATAATAAACATTTTTTTTGTTTAATGTTCATTGACTGAAATGTATTTATTTAGATATCTGTGTTTCACTTTAACTGACTTCTAGAACAATAATTTTTAACCTTTGTTTTACAGTTTCTATTTCCATCTAATCAAAATGAAGTAACTGCTTAATGTAAAGGATGTTTACCAACAACACACCACGTGTTTTATGCCAATATTTAAGGATTATAAAATGTAAAATCTGTATGACTCTAACCTATATGATATTTTTAAAAGAATATGATGCACTGCAGTTATATTAGTATAGTATATTAGTAAAACACTGACGGGGACCATTTTACATCTACTGCAATAGTTCATTTTGACATTAGTTTAAAATCTATTGATCAAAATATCACATGTGTATTACAATTCCTGCCAGGTTAACACAGTTGACCCACCCTCTGTCTCTCCAGTCCATGTGCTAGGATTAGAACCAGGGATTACAGACAGCTGTAAACCAGAAGTCGGGATCGGATCTAGTTCTGATGCGTCCCACCTCACTGCACAGCAAAGGTCATGGTTAGGGTTAAGATTAGCAGCCCCCGCCTCCTGGAGAGTATAGACGCATCCCCATTGGCCGTGGTTGTGATTGGCGGCTTTGAAGACCAATAGACATTCAGAATAGAGGCTCGGGGTTGAACCGCTGCGCAGATGTGTGACAAGCAGACGCGGAGGTTTTAGTGAGAGCAGGAATAGCTCCGGAGAAAGTCACGGAAAACACGGAAGGTGAGTTTTAAACATCACATTTGAACACGAATTCACAAAGTAGGCGTTCAATTAAGTTAACGTATATTTAATTCATAAATATATGTGGGCATAATACTAATAGCTATATGAGCTAACTAGCTACGTTGTGATCATTAGGTATTTATTTACAGGTTTTAACAACTGATAATTGATCATATCTTCCACTCATTTGATATTTACATCGATAAAACCGGTCATATTCTGTCCTTGTTCGGTTTTAAATTCTTCTCATGCTTCTTAACAGTCTAAAAAAGCTCTTCATCTTTTGTATTGTATTATGCCAACTTTTGCCAACACGCATAAAGGTTTTTACTTTCACTTCCTGTCGACTTTTGTAGGATTTGCGTGAGTAAAATACCAGGAAAACGTGGTTAAAGAGCAGTGACATTTTATCCAGTCGTGATCTACTGTCCATGAAATATGATCCGGAGTCTTGGACGTCCAAGGAGACGGACAGCAGACGCCTGTCCTGACCTGAACATTTAGAGGTCATTCATTTGGCTGAGTTCTGTCAAGGCGCTGTTTGTCTCTTCATATGAAGTCTGTCATCACTTTACACTTACATGCATGCTTGGAAATCACCTTATAGCCTTTTAACTTTGCTTGTAACATCTGAGAAGTAATCAGACCCACAGTAATCCAACTCCAGAACAAGTTTAAAGTTCTAGTATCGAGGTATTAGAAGAACAGGTTTGATCCATCTCACTGATTTACAATCAGTGTGTGCAATCATTAAAAATAATAGTAAATGATAGTGTCACAAAATCTGATGAATTGATTATATTTGCTGATTAGATTTTTAGTAAATTACATGTAATGTTCAGGGATGCAGATTTATTTATTAAAAAATACTGCTTTGAGATGCATCCATAATAATAATTATATATATATATATATATATATATATATATATATATATCATGAAGTAGGAGACAAGATCTCATTGAGATTAAGAACTCTTTTTCCCATGGGAAACAGCATAAAGTACAACATATAGTTAAACTATACAATGGAATACTATGAAAAAGAAGTTCATGTTATTGAGTTAAGTCAAGTACTTTGAGTTTGTATTTAAATGCATTCAAGGAGATCAATTCAGTCAGTTTCCAGTGTTTTAGAAATATATTACATGTTTGAGGAAAAGAGTGAATGAATGACCTTTTTACACAGGAACAAATGCACATTGTTTTTCAGTGGGAAATATCGTGAAAAGTGGCAGGAATATCACCAATTTTAGAAACAAACAGAGACACTTGTCAAATGACTAGTGACATGTTCTGACATATCAGATGATGTGAACATATATTGGGATGTAGTTTGGATGGAAGAAGCACGATTAATGGAGCTAATAAAAACGCAACATCTGAAACAGGTCTAAGGCGGCTGAAGATGAAAAGGTTTCAAATCACTGGTTTAATCGTTAACGCTGTATATTAGAGGTAAACCACCTGAGGAGTTTAAGAATAGATATAACATTAGTCCAAAAGAGGGCTGGGTAGTATATCACAGGGCTGCATGACTTGGTGAAACAATTATATAGTAATTGTGTGGGCGACAGGTACCTACTTAGTACCTACTTAACAGAGAAGCTATGCAGGTTAATAATATTTAGAAGTGTAGAAGTGAAAACAACATAACTGAAAACAAAGATTCTTTAACCTTTACATTTATATTGCAGCCTTTTGCAATTACACAATTCTAGGGTGATACTGTGTTTATTATTTTCATTGTTACCAGAGACTGTCGATTTAAGCTGATTAGTGGCTTCACCCCAAACCAAAATGATAGTAATAAAAACACTGACCAGCCAATGAGTGGGAGAATTACTCTATAACATTGATTTTTTTTTTTTCAATCACTGTAAACACTTTTTCAATTCTGTTTCAGAAACACCACCATAAACTTCAATGCTGTGTCTCAGTGAAGTGAAACATAAGTGTCTTCCAAATAATAAAAATTAGTCAACTCCCTTTAAAATCATGAAAAGTACTTTAAAATTACATTTCAGTGTTTTGTTGCACACAAAGCTACATATTTATTTGCTGTAATATACATTAAACATATGTTTCTACTCATTGCCTATGAGTAGCACATACTTCTCTGATGTTTTTTTTAACAGAATATACACATTGATTCTTTATTTTTGCTGTCATCATGGTGTATATGATGTTTCACATAAGTAGTGTCTAGTTTTAGTGAATTATTCAACTAAATGAAAAACATCCACATGACATTTTTGGTAGGAAAAACATCATATACAGTCACTCCTTCCTTTATCATGTAAATCACATTAACATGCCTGAAATGTGTCTTTCACTTTATATGAAGCTGAATTACTGTCAAACTTAACATCAATTCAAAGTAATGAATGACCAACACCAAAATAACCATTAGATTTGAAACCCATACTAATGCTAATAATTATAGTTGGGAGCTGTTTGCTGTATTGCTTGCAGTTAATATTTAGCATTTTATAGTTAATAAGTCAGTCATATTGTCATCTGAAATGTTACTACAACTGAGAAATGTATTAAAACAAAAAAGACCACACAATTGTTAAGCAACATAACATACAAATATTAAAGTAAATGAAGTAACGGCACTAATGCACTTCTTGTATAAAAGTCCACAGCAGTTGATCCAACAGTGTGACAGATAAAATGTTGGCCTCTGTGGGCTAATTATCCAACTGGGAAGACTTTGCTCCTTGACTGTTCCTCTTGACATTTATTTTCCGAGACGTTTCCAGACTTTTGCTGCTGTCCTGCATTTACACTAAGACGCTGCTGTGAATGACGACAGGTTATCAGATGAAAACGTTCCCCCTGACTGGACGTGGAGACAGATAACTCCAACCCTGTTTATGTGCAAACAAACTGGTGGGGTTTAAGGTGTACCCAATACAGAAGGCATGCTTTAGTTTTCTATTTGACCCTGAAAGTTTAATGGCATGCGTGGGTGTGTTCAGAGTATACCATTTTAGGTTCAGATATTAAACTGGGGTTAGGAGGGGATTAATCAGTGACTAGTCAGGCTCTCGTCACCTCGTCCTGCAGACACAACCTTGAAATGTGGAAGAGCTCTGTGTTTTTATGCAGACAAATGCTTCTTATAACTGAAGCCAAGTCTTAAGTGTTGGCATTTTTCCTTTTCATGCTGCTGAGGTCTGATCCTGTCTTCACTTTAAGTTTCACTTTCATATAAAAGGAAATTAAGAAATTCCCTCCATGTGATTTCAGTAAACTACTTTTATTGTACTCTGGGTACTTTCACATCTCATATTCCACATCTCTTTTTCTTTAAATAAAAGAATGATCATTAACTATTTTATAGTTGCAGTGAGTTTTCTTTATTATCTGTTATTCAAGTCCATAAAATCTAGGAATTAGTTCAAGAAGATTTTATTAAAATGTTTATTTTGCTTTGATAAACTACATGTTTACACTTTCAAGATACTGAATTGAAAATTAAATTCATAACAGTCAGTATTAATAATAATTATCTTGTTCACAGACAGTCAAGTCTGGATATTTCCTAATAGTTTTAATGCTGTATTTTTGATTAATTATGTCAGTAAAACAACTGCACTTTAGGACATTTTTTAAAACCTAGTTTTTATTTTTTAGTACAATACAATGTATACATCTTGTAATCCTCTACCTGCAAACTATGTATGACAGAAGTGGTTTGAATTCCTGTTTCCTCTCATACCTATTGAGTTATAATATGCTAAATAAAGGTTATTTTATTTGTGGTCAGTGACAGTAAAAAACTATCACGCTTTATAACTTTATTTAATTTTTTTCAGTGAAAGTCCAGACTATCAGTATGAACACGAGGACTCTGTCTCATTTTGTCCTTTGTCTCATTTCACAGATGTCATTCGCCAGTGATCAGCTGTACAATGGATATTTGCGACGGAATATGCCCACCATCGTGACGAGGGTGAAGGCAAGGGAAATAATGGTCCACCTGCCGTGTTTGACTGCTCACGACAGGGTAGGTTTGATAGCTAATACAGTCGTGGGAAAAATATTAGACCACCTCTTGTGTTCTGCAATTTCTTGTTTCATTTTAATGCGTAGTCCAACTGAAGGTCCATTTATTTGGACAAATATTATGATACCAACAAAAATATCTCATAGTAGTTTAATTTCAGAGCTGATATCTATCCTTTTAACATGTTTTCTTAATAATAACAAAATTACTTAAATTCTTCCATCAATATGTCATTGTACTGACAAAAACATATTACATAACCATTGTTTTTGATGACTTTGGATAGTCTAATACTTTTTTCTGTGGTGGTAGGACCTTAAGACTGTATCCATTATCACAGCAGATAACCTGTCTTCACTGGCCATTGTTGATTGTTCATTGTGTCTGTGTGTAATGCATGGTACAATGTTAGTAAAGACAAAAACACACCTGTAGGCTCTGACTGTGGCTGAGTGTGTTTTTATAATTACTCTGCCAAGGAATGGTGGAGTAATTTAATCATCTGGGTTTTTCTGTCTGTCTGTCTATTTGTTTGTTAATCTCATCCAACATTGGTTGGAAGAGATTATTGTAATCAGTGTGTGTGTGTGTGTGCGTGTCTGTAGAGACATATCATGCTATAACTCAATGAATACTTGACATATCACCATGAAATTACATGAGCATATACATATAGCTAATGCACATCAGATGCAATGATCCATTTGAGTAAAGGTCAAAGATCGAGGTTGTATTTAGCAGAAAGGTCAAAATCACATTATTGGCTCTAATTAAAGAACAGGTTGTCATAGAAACTTGAGATTGGCACAAAATAGGGGTGAGATTAAGCATTCTCTGAATACTTGTTTGTTTGTTTGCCTGTCAGCAACATCACTCAAACATTTATGGACAGATTTGGCTGAAATTTTTAGGAAATGTTGATACTGACATAAGGAAGAAGTGATAAAAGTTTGGTGGTGATCAGTGGAAGGGGGGTTCAGGAGGGTGTGCTGGTCTGCCTTGGTGGAAACTGTGCTCTCGGAGTGCTTTTCTAGTTTTATTTATTGTGATTTAATGTTGCGTAAATAATAAAGTTACATGATCTCCTTAAAGACAGTTATTTGTGATTTCAATTCTAAACATGACTACATGACCATGAAGCAAACAGCAGATTTCATACAGAAGGTCCAGAACTATTATAATTAGGGAAGGGATGGACCGATGGCAAGTCTCAGTCCATATTAGGTGCTTTTTCATTGGACATATGTGCAACAGTTTACCAATATTTACTAAATGTTGAAATATCAGAAGTGCATCCATGAAATCACAAAGTGATGATTTGTTTGTTTACGTAAGATGATACAGGAAGTCTTTCCATAAACATGGCTATGAACATGAATATTGTGTTAATTTATATTGTGTTGATTTATTTATTTATTATAATTTATAGCGCCTACTAAAGTAAACATTATGTTTAAAGAAACTCTTCTTCTTTTGTTGTCATGTATAGAAATAACAGTGTGAGTTAATATTATCTGTTTTATTAATTGTCATTACTCTCCATTTGTTGTTTTTATGTTTCTTTTCTTCAACTCTTTATCAAACCTCAAAAGTCTCAGCTGAAATCAACACTGTGGAAAGTAAACATATGTTGAATAATAAACTTTACCCGCTTGTTTTTAGGAAACAATTGAAGCTAAAAGAGAAATCAGTGGAAACTTCAATGCGATGAATCTTCTTCTGGAATGTCTGAAAAGGAGGGAGAACTGGCCGGAGCAATTCATCGACGCTCTGGAGGCCTGTGAGCACTGGACAATCGCGGCAGAAATCAGACGAGAATATGATGCTCTGAGAGGTGTCAACAGTAAGTTCATTAACTACAAATATTTATTAAAGTGTAGGAGTGAGGGAACAGGATGATGCCCCAAACTACTCCTGTTTATGATATTATAGGGGTTAGGGTTAGAAAAACAACACAAGATAATAATAATAATAATAATAATAATAATAATAATAATAATAATAATAATAATAATAATAATAATAATAATAATAATAATAATAATAATAATAATAATAATAATAATAATAATAATAATAATAATAATATTTTTTTGTACGACAATAAACTATTGAATTAAAAATTCCCGTCAAGAGTTTTTCTGGTCAAACAACTGAACCAACATTTGTCATGATGACAGTTTGTGACAAATTAAATGTTGTATATCATCAATTCATTCCTGAAGCTGTATAAAAATATCAAGAATTCCAGAAAAAATGGTTTGTTGTAGTAAAATTGTAAGAGAAGATAGAAAACTGTTTATTTTAATTTGTTAAAACTTAAGTTGTAAATGCAAGCTTAACGAGAGTAGTTTTACTCTTGTGCCCCATAACACAGATATTAACCTACAAAACAACGTTTTGGTAAAATCTATTGGGTTTGAGGGGCAGGTTTTATGATAACATTGTAGTTTTATCACAGCATAAACCCATATAAGACTGAAGTTACAAAAGTATCCTTAATTTCTTCCAGACACATTATTATAATATATATATATAAATTATATATTATATATAAATTTTATGAAGCATTTAAATGAAAATTTTAAGACAATGCGTCACAAATATAATAATCTTATGGTGACATGGATGAATGATTAAGATGTTCATTCATTCAGAACAGATTTAAGGAGCATTATTTGCTTTGTTATAGATCCCAAACCCAGCTCCTCTCCAACCACTGTGGTCACGGCCCATGTCCATCCACCTCCGCCCACTTTTCATGTGTCCCTTCCAGATAACGCAGCCAACGGTCAGGCAGCTGGCCCTTCACCTCCTGCCCAGCCCCTCCCTTCCCTGGAGGTGCAGCCGCAAGCCCCTCAGAGCTCAGTGGTCCAGGCTCCAGCGGTCCAGGTTCCAGTGGTCCAGGTTCCAGCGGTCCAGGCCTCAGTGGCTCCAGTGACTCCGGTGGTCCAGGCTTCAGTAGCTCAGCCTTCAGTGGCTCCAGTGGTCCAGGCTCCACCCCCTCCATCTGAACTAGCCCCTGAGCCACAACAGGTAGCTCCCCCTCCGTCCACCCCTCCTCGCTCTCCGGCAACTCCTCACCTTTCAGCCAATGCAACTCCACAACCACAGAGGGAGGTTAATGTTCACCAGGAGCCAGAGGAAAACTTGGAGTCAGACCCTCAGGATGACGAAAGCCCAGTTAATTCTGTGGAGAACCACGTCTCAACACCTCCTCAGTCTCCACCCATTGAACATCATGAGCCAACATCTCCATCCTGCACCACATCCACCATGGACAGGAGTCCTTCTCCACCTGTGACAGATTTAGACATGATAGATGGACCCGCTGTAATCCTAAACACTCCAGAGAAAGCTCCAGTCCAGGACACTGCCCCACCTGTGGACAGAGTACCCCATGTTGTTCTGGAGCCGCAAGAAACATCTGACGCTCCATCTACACCGGTAAATCAGTTTAATAATTATTTAATGGTTTGTTCTTCACTGTGTTAATTCACAGATCTTGTACATACACACAGTTTCAGTTGATTTTCCTTCATCAGCCACATAAAACAAAGTATTGATACAAGCTTTCTCATTCTTTAAAGGCCCAGTATGCAAAAGTAAGGATGCACCCAATCATAGATAATATAATATCCAGGATTATGGTTTTAAAAATAAGAATCATGTTTTTATGATCATAGAATAAGCTGCTTATATCTACAGAGGTCACTGTTACCGCTGCCATGTTCTTACAGTGGATCAAAACTGATGTTTTCATTTGAATATTGCTGTTTATCTTAGACAACATTCAGTGTTCATGTGCATCACTGTCAGCTATATTATTTAAGAGTGGACCAGAGTTAATATCGCTTGAATAAAACTCCCAGAACAGACTAATCATGGCCACTGTGGGTCAGAGTGAGTGGTGTTTGGAGTTGGTTTCAGTCTCTGCATTTCCATATGTAAAATCCCACTTTCTTTTGTTATATGACGATAAAGAAAATTTCTACAGTATATATTAACTACTGTAGAAACTATAAATATTTTCTCCAGACCTAAAAGTACATGCTAGTTTAGTAGAAAGCTGCAAAAATGAAAACATATGAACAAACTGAAACTATCACTAAAACTAAACATTTAGAAAAAAAATAAAACTAATAAAAAAAAACCTAGCAGACCTGCTCTAAAAACTAATTAAAACTAACTGAATTAGAGACAAAAAAAAGTCAAAACTAAATAAAACTGTACCATAATAAACTAGAAAAGCACTCAGAGAGACGAAATGAATGACTTTATATTGCACATTCATGAACTATGCACTGTACAACAGCTTTGCATGAGACAACAGCTAATCTGGAAAACCATCTTACAGGTGAATTACTGCAACTCACGCATTTACCTGCCCTGTGTTAAGCTGAACTGTTTAGGCAGCTGGATTAGTACCAGCACATCATGTGGGAGTCCACGCAAACAACCATACACCCTGGTTTACATATAAAGTCAATGTACCCCCCCCCACACACACACACACACACACACACACACACAGAACTAATAAAGAAATAACAGACTGAGCACTTTACCTTGTGGTCCATAAGCTAAAGAGAGCTGTTTGAAAGAGGTCGATATTAGTTCTTTTAAAGGGATGGCAGAAAAATAATGTTCTGATATTGGATGATTCAGAGACTGTTCACTTCACAACTAATAGAATATGAACATTTGAGCAGAAACTTAAACCTTTGTGTCTCTAAAACATAATTTAAGTTTTTACAGAGGAATATTTTGTGATGTAGAATGAAAATATATAATAATAATAATGAATATATCTGTAAACCAACACCATATTCACGTAAGTCACCTTGTTTATAGAATGATTCCTGGTGTCATCTTGCAATAATAAATAAGTAAATCATGGCATTTGTGATTTAATGGCAAAACCCATATAATATACTTCTGTTTTTCCGATATTTAGTTTTGCACAGACTTAGAAAAGCCATGAGTGACATATATAGCAAATATTTCTCAGGCTGAATGGTTACAGCCAAATACGTAAAAAGGAACTAATGTTCTAGAAGTACAATAACATTTCCTGGAACAGGAATAACATATAAAAGAAAGAGGAAATAAATAATTTGCATCTCTAGAAGCCCAGGTGACATGTTTCAGACAGGATTACAACCACACCTACTGAACATACAACCCATAAAACTAGAACAAGTTGTGACTCTATGTTAAATTATTGCAAAACCATTGGCTCCACATATCCTTTTCTGTTTTCAAATATTTTGAGTCTTCAACACTGATGCTGTGTGGATTTCTTCTACTGTATCCCATGAAATTAATATTAAAAACTGTTCTATTATCAGACGTTTAGGATAAGAATGGAATTGTGTGTCTTTTACCCATCTCAGTTGAGTAGTTTGGCAATTTGGAATTGAACTAAAAAGTTAAAACCCTAAAATCAAAAGTATAACTCAAGCAAATTGGATGATCCAGTTGGAGTCTGGTTCTAAAGTATTAAAGATCAGTCACTTATTCTGGAAACTTTATTTATATCACACATTTTATTTCAGATGGAAGCTCATTGTGTTGGAAAAAGTATGGTTTAATTTTAGGTTGGTAATCTGTATAAAATGTAAATTAACTTATAAAGACCCAGTGTTACATTTATATCCATTCCCAAATGCATTTTTCTCTCTATTGAACCTTTTTAAAATTATTTTATTATAATTTATTCTAATATTATGCTCTGTATTTTGCTTTTTTTTTTTTTACTGAAAATTAGGTTTTATCCTACATTTAATTCATTGATGATTTAATTCACTGATTATATAGATGTTCATTTTATTCTAAAGAAAAACTGACTTTTTCTGTCCAATCTGTCATGAACTGAATGTAAACCCTGCATGTCCACCCACCTGTTACTGATCCAACTCCATGGGTTTTACTGGTGAAACAGTATTGTAGAAGATGACAGTGTTTCCATGGTGACTATGAAGCCTTTGAACATCCAAATGGGTCATATCTGATGACCATAAGAAGATGAAGAACTGTATTTTATTCCAATTATTTATATGTATTGATTGTATTAGTGGATCAGCAGGTATTAAATAGTTGTATTAGTAGATGGTTTTGGTGGATGGTGGAAATGTGGGTCTTTGTGGGTTCACTCTCATATGGTTCTGCGTAGGTGTCCTGTTTATGTCCCTGAACTTCTCCTGTCTCATCTTCTAACCTCCACTAAGCCTATTTCTGACACTACAGCACAAAATCACGCAGTGTGTGGACTTAGCCTCAGTCATGCACTGACATGTGACATCCTTTCCACCTGCAGGTTGTTGAAAGGAGGCCACAGACAGAACCCACAGCTTCAGCCTCCACTCTGCCCGCTGGGATGAACACGTCTGTCTGTGATGAGGACGATGTGTGTCTAAGTAAACCTGGTGTTCTCGTCAGCATCCGGCCTCAGAATAACGGTGATGTGACAGTTCCAGCCTCCAGCACAGTGGTGGTGCAGCAGCCCTATTCAGGCAACACTGAACGCCTGGAAATAAGCAGCGGTATGACCTCTGACTACACCCCTGCATGCTCCACTGCCGGCAACACGCCCTCTGCACTGCTATGTCAGGAGAATGGCATCGCTCACATTGAACCGGTGGAGGACTACTATGAGTCCACCAACCAGAGCCTGAGTCAGGTAGCGGTCAACGAGTTTCACTTCACAGAGGAACCTTCAATTCCAAACCTAGATGGCCAGACTCCACCACCACAACCTCAAATTGTCAACGGTGAAACAGCCAAAGTGATGCCATCCACCCCGCCGACTATCATCATCAATGCTGCTGAGAACCACCACCCACCTGAGCCCGCATCAGACCCGAAGACGCTGCAGGATTGGGTGGAGAATCCAGCCCCCCGCGCCCCATCAGCCACCACAAAGTACATTCTTACTGCTGCAGGAGTGGGCGCCTGTGCACTGCTGGTGGCATGGAGGTTTAAGAATTAAAGGCTCGTAATACCTTTAAAGGAAGATAAGATTAGGCTTTAAGGCTTTTGACAGAGGATCTTAAGGGTGCCTTATTGTAGTCATGCACCGGGCCAGTGTCAGGCAGCTGTTTAATTATTACCCACAGTAATAGCTGACTTTCCAGAACTTTGATCATGTCATTAATTACACATCTGTTTTTATCTTTAGACCTTTTATTACTGAGTGAGCAGAAACCAAATCTTTTTATTCTAGTGGGGTTCTCAGGTTGTTTCTGCACTTCTTGCAGGTGCATGAAGCCTACGAAAAGCGTTTGTATGCTCAGATAATAGACAATAGATAATAGACTTTGTACATAAGACTGGTGGCAGGAGTAGCATCAAGGATGGGAATTTTATTGCATGTGGAGATGTAGTTGTACGTACACTGTATTTCTGTATTTATTTGTACATATATATGATAAATAACTATCTAATTGTGTATTTTAGGAAGAAGAAGCATTCCAAAGCACTATGAATATATCTTAATCCCAGTGTTCGGCAAAATTTACATGTGAATTTAGGTTGCAGCAGTAGGAGACTCATGGTTATTACAAAGTATTTTATCTGTTCCAATGGCCCTTAAAGGAAAAAAAAGAAGGGTTTCTTTGATTGCACAAACACTTTATTGTGAGTAAAACTTGAAACCATTTCAAAAACAGAAAATCTGTGTTGAAAATAAATGTGAAACTTGTAGATCTATTAAAATGAAAGGAACTGTGAGGAAAAAAGCGAGAATGCAAAATAAGTAATAATATAAACCAAACGTAGCATAAATTGAAATAAGAGGTTTTTCATAAATAAAATAAATGTAAATGTTTTTATTCTTGAACACCACTTCAACCCTACAGTAATCATTTCAGGTTTTCATATTTTCAAATCTGCACAGTGCAGAGAACCTACTGTGTGTTAAGGACAATATTTTAGCAGTTTTATTTCAACTCAAGTCTCTTCTTTAAATATAGATTAGACAAAATATGTTTCTTTTAAGATAAGATATTTGGATGTAAAGATGCAACACAAAAAAAATGTCATGAGGGAGATCTAATTTTGAGGAATTTGCACATTTTAAGAGGGCAGATGTTAGATAAAATGTCATTATTGTTCATATATGAACTGTATAATCACACTCTCTTGCACTGTCTTTAGCTTTGCACTTGGTAATCATTAATAAACACAATATTATTGTAATTAAGTCTCTTATTGACTGTATGTTGTGGTTCCTGCAGAAAAAATGATCAATTTAATGGCACATATTAAAAAGTGAGATGTTATATGCAATATCTGAGCTACATCTTTATGTATTTTTGTATGTGCTCAAATCATTTTAGAGTAAATAATGACATTAAAAGCTAATACAGCTAGAAAATGGGTAAATTAACAGGATATAATTTGATGGAAATGTTTGTCATAAATGTAAGAATTAGAAGCAAAAATACCACTGTGCATAAATACAGTACTCCTGTTATAATTAGAAACAGAAGATGAAAGGAATAATACTCACTATTCTGCATGGTAAGTTAATGATGTGGAGCCAAATGTACTTTTTTTTTACTGTATACAGCAGAATTGAATGCCATTGGAGCCTGTTGTATCATATCATGAAATAAAATTGTGTCTTTTTCCATTTAAAGTAATAGAATAAAAATAAAATTGGCTCTGAGATGTAGTGATGGATAAACATCAGTACAAGATTGACAAATTTATTTTAAGTCAACTGTAAAACGTGTGTCAAAAATGCACACTCTAAAGTGTCCAATCCCACCTATGGCTTGATTTTACAAAGTACAAAAATTACACTGAAGATATGAATAGTCAAGGATGATTAGCTGGCTTTAGTTCAGGTTCCACATTCAGACCAATCTGATCTCAGTGTAATAACCCTTTAATGATAGCATGTGGAAAAACCAAGAAAGTAATCACATTTTACCTGCCTGTTACCAAATGTTTTGTGCTTTAGATCCACTTGAATCTCTTAAGTTGTGTTAATAATAAACTGAGACATAATGTTGTCGAAATTATTCAAATTTTAACAATGCTATCCCTCTTATTAAATCTGTGTGTCAATTGAGGTATAATATTATTAAAATTGAACAGATTTTTCTGAAGAAATTTATTTTTTTCATGGTTATTCACATGTTTTTGGTGAAGTAGGTTATAGTTTGTAAATACAAATGTTATGTTTTTATTGCACTAAAACAAAAGATGTTGGAGTTGTCATTATTTATTGGTTAGTATGTTATTATTTGACTAGTTGGCTCATTTGAGGTCAAATTGGACAGAATATGACTTCTGAACTAACTACTACTAACTACTTTAAGTATTTATTACATTATACAATGGCTATGACAACTGACATCTGTACAAAATTCACTCTGATACTTTATAATTATTTTACATAAACTATCTTTCAAGTCTTCACCACTTGTAGATATGATTACCAGCATAAGGGTTTTTTTTCTGACAGTGGCAGTAAATGTTATGAAGAATGAATTATTTGTAAGTAAAAGCAGATATAGAGTAGTGTGTCCTCTGTGGTTCAAAATGAAGGTTTCCAGTGTCTGAAACAACAGTGAGACTGTATGTTCATTTTCCCAACATAGTTTTGAAGCTTTCTTTTAATAGACTCAGGCAGGAAGAGTAAAGAAAGGGTTGTTTGAAATGGCATTATAGGAACACCAGATCTATGGTTCTGTATATTGTAGTACCAGTAAAGTACAGGTTAATTACAATTCTATTAATCACCGATAAGACATTTTATAAATCAATGGTATCTACAGAGGTGTGGTTGTATCCAATATGAGCTCCCTACAAACAGAAATACTGATGTTGAGGAAAATGAAGGATTAAATTTTTTTAATCCATTATTTAGTGATTGGTTAATTTTTGTTTTTCTACCCTGATTTAAATATTCACATAAACAGTCATGTAGTCTCTATAGCATTTACCATCCAGTGTTATTATAACAGCATTGTAAAAATTCACTGTGTATCAACCTCTAAGCTGCAAAAAAAGTAAATATTTAAATACAGCTAGGTTAGAACTGAATTTAGCAACCTCTAAGATCAGCCATTGATGCCTGGATCTTGATTTTATAATAGTAAACAACAATCTTGGAATTTACACTTTATTTTTTTACATATATATTCAGGATATTAATTATGCAATTGCAGTTACAAGGGATCCATCAGTACAATATATTTACAAAATAATGCTGGTTGATTTAAAAATCGTTGTAAATGTGGTATTTTGTGGTGATTCTGTGATAGAAAATATTAAGTGACATCACATGAAGCTCCTTTTCTACAATGTTTTCTGGCCGACTGAATCGCACTCTGATTGGTCCCTCCGTCCATCCGTCATGCCTTATCCCCGCCCCCTACATCTTGACAGCGAACATAAAACCGACATGTATTCAGCCGTTGTAACGACACAGCTACTTAGCTAGCTAATTAGCTAGCTCTTAGCGCCTCGGACCTCATTGTCCACACAAATCATTGGCTTTAAAAAGTCTATTTTAATATAAACTACAGCATATATGTAGTTAACTGGTCATTTCAATGGCGTTCAATGGCCACCAGCGCAACGATGACATTATCGACGAGGACGAAACGCCCACGAAGCAGCCGCGGTCCTCCAAGGAGATGCCCGGTTTGTGCAGGAACGAGCCCAACAATGAGGCAGCCGCGCCCGCTGGCAGGGCCACAGCCGACCGGCGGACCTCCAACTCTACGGCGAGGCATCGCAAGGACTCGCTAAAGAAAAGCAGGCCGCGTAGGTGTTACCGTTACCAGCCTGGGCTCCGGGTATTTACTGGGAAAAGCACTGTAGCATGTATACAAAAAAAATCCAAAAGGCGTTCCCCCCAAAAGACTGTCAGTGAAATTTCAGATGTAATCAAAAAAATCATGTCAAGCTAAGTGTAAATTAAATAAGCTAAAATTAAAATAGCTGTATAATTTGTTAGGGTGAAAATGAAGCTGCATAATAGAATTTAAGCAGTTGCATTACAATGTAATATCGGAAAGATGTAATGGCAGTAAATAGCCAGAACCTGTTTTGCAACAAGATGGCGTTCGCGGTACACACTGTACTGTTGCTCCTCTGGATGAAACTGCCTACCACTATATGGGCCAGCACTGGAACAGCATCCCTGACACCATTCACAATAATTTAGCATCTTAGCATCTAAGAAGAAAAAAAATTATCTGGCATATTATTTCAAGAAATGTTGATTCTGTGCATGTATGGTTTTATCAAATGCAGCATTTCCTTGGTTTGGGATGGACATTGGAGGCACTCTGGTGAAACTGGTGTACTTCGAGCCTAAAGACATCACAGCAGAGGAGGAGCAGGAAGAGGTGGAGAACCTGAAGAGCATCCGTCGGTACCTCACCTCCAACACCGCCTATGGTACAACAGGCATCAGGGATGTGCACCTGGAGCTGCAGGACCTGACGTTGTGTGGCAGAACGGGCAACCTGCACTTCATCCGCTTCCCCACGCATGACCTACCGGCCTTCCTACAAATGGGACGCAACAAGCACTTCTCCAGCCTCCACACCACCCTGTGTGCCACTGGAGGGGGGGCCTATAAGTTTGAATCTGATTTCCGCACGGTGGGTTTGCACTTGTAAGGTCTTTGTTGCTATATTCTCAGTAGAGATAATCAGACAGGAAAAGAGAAAAAGTGTGACGCCACAACATATTACAGCAGCCATGTAAATATAAACCCATGTATAACAAACCAAAACACATTTCACAAACCATTCATGTGCAACTGGAACACATTCAGGATTAGCAAAGCATGTTATTCATCTTTTGAACCTGCTGTACCATCATTTGAGGGGTGGGCGGGTGGGGTGGAGCTTATCCCAGCTACTTATCGATTCATCAGTCAGGGTTGTCAGTTTATCCCAGGGCTGAACATTTAGAGACGATCAACCAATCATTCTCATTCAAACCTTTGGGTAATTTTAAGTTCAACAGTTAATTTATCAATGCATGTCTTTGGATGGTCAGAAGAACTTTGAGTGCTTGGAGACAACCCACACAGACACAGGGAGAAAATGCAAACTCCATACAGAAAGATCCCTGGTTAGAATCAAACTCAGAACCTTTTCTTTTGTACAAATTAAATAATCATGACATTATCAGTGATCATAATTGTTACCCCTAATGGCTCTTTCAAAATATTATACAGTTTGTTTTATAATGAGTTTTATTCGCTATCATTGGATAAAATACATTTGAGAGCAAAGCGTCATTCACAACTTGTGAAAAACGAAGCTAATATTTTTTTTCATTGGAGGTAAAATGAATTAATAAAACATTCAGTAATACAGATATAATATTGTAATAGTAATTATTTTACAGCAAATTTTATTTCATTTTCATGTTAGTTTATAATTCCCGCAAGAGATCATTAGCTCTGAGGATTTCAATATAATGTCATATTAATTGTGAGTAGGGCAATATAAATAAAAAAAGAACTATTTCCCTTTTCACATAATTTTTTATCTTGAATTGTACAATTTTTTTTTACAATTATGTTCATATATCATTAAATCAAAATAGAAAAGAAAATTAACAAACAAAATGTCAGGATTGGGGTGAGGTGAAGGAGGACTCCAATGCACAATGCTGAAGGGAAAAGAATTTAATAACAAAAACACAACATAAAGACAAGACAGAGACAAAACCAAACCAAAACCTGGGAACGAACAGCCAGAGTCCATGGTGATGATGAATGTCCGGGTTATGGTGACTGCGGAGACGGGGAAAGTGTCCGGGTTATGAAGGTGACATTGTAGACTGGTCCTGCACTGGCAACTGCAAGCCTCACTGCTTTTATAGCCACAGATGAGGAATGGCTTGCAGCTGCGCAGTGCGGGGCCAGGTGAGTGTGGAGAGTACTAGGGGAAAGGTCAATGGAGCAGAGGTCATGACACTAAATCAGAGAATCCAAGTGTATTTATGTCTTATGAATAATTTAGAAGCACAAATAACTATTTTCTTCAACTTCAACACAAAATGTAAAAAAATCTGGCTTTTAACTATGAAGAAATGGTTATCGTTATCTAATATGAAATAATATATTGTGAGAACAATTTGGACCACACCATCCAGCCCTTTTTCATATTTCATTGCATTTGTAAATCAAAAAACTTAATTGAATCAAAACCTTCTATTTTCACCTAAAACAGTAGCTGGTGGGTAAATTGTATATGATTTTGTTTGTCTTTATTGGCTGTAATGAATTCAGTCACGATCCAGACTCATAAAAGAAACTACACTGGAAGAAAATACAGCTCCAACTGCGATTATTTTATTTTACTCTCAATTAAAGAAACACTCATCTGTGATCAAATCTGAGGCATTTACAATTCCTTAACTGTCTACGAGTTACAGGAAATACACATGCATTGTAAGTGCCATTATGTGCATGTATTACACTGAAGTTATTGATGTTTTATTCTTCCTTTCACTGCAGCTGCTCTTATAACTAACGTTCCTGCTTCCTCACCCCCTTGACTGCTTTCCCCCTCCTCCAGTTTCCTGCCTCTGTGTTCTCCAGTCCACATCCCCTCACTATGTTTCCCATGTTTTCTTTCCTTTCAACATAAAGATGGCCGACCTGGAGCTCCACAAGCTAGACGAGCTGGACTGTTTGATCCGTGGTGTGTTGTACATCGACTCAGTGGTTTCCAGTGGTCCATCCGAGTGCTACTACTTCGAGAACCCCACGGACCCCGACCGCTGCGTCCAGAGACCTTACACACTGGAAAACCCCTATCCTCTGCTGCTGGTCAACATAGGGTCTGGGGTCAGCATCCTGGCCGTCTACTCCGAGAATAACTACAAACGAGTCACTGGGACCAGGTATTGAACCACACGGGACATTCACACTACATTAATGGTGGTGGTGTGTGGGGGGTACAGGCTCAGTGACAGGAACATTTTTTTTCTAATGTCACAATAACATAATATTTATTTATGTACCCAAGAATATTTTCCATTTAATTTAACCCTATAAAGATACAGTGTTACTTCAATGTTAGTTCCCAAATTATTTTTCTTCTTTATTTAACCTTTCTTAAGGATTTTATCATCATTTTTTGTAATATAATTTTCTGTATTTTGTGTTATTTCAGTGAAATTCAAGTGCTTTTCTACATTTAATAATTTACTGATCACGTAGATGTTCATTAAAGCTCAGGTGAAGGTTTCAGCAAACACATCATTAATTGAACAAACCAAGTTTGTCCATCCACTGGCATTCTTCCAACTCCATGGGTTTTACTAGTCAACCAGTGTTGTAGAAGATGAGGGTGTTTCCGTAGTAACAACGGAGTATCTGACTGTCCAAATGGGTCAAATCTGATGACCATGTAAAGATGAAGAGGTGTGTTTTACACTAGTTGTTCACTATAATAGAACAGCTGATGGTTTTGGTAGACCGTGGATGTTTGGGATTTAACAACATTTATTCCAATAATATTATGTTATGTGTTGTGCGCTTTGTATTTAGCTATTATTTTTCATTAAGTCCTTCATCATTGAACTGAAAGCAGGTTCAATTAAACATCAGCCAATATGTTGATGCATCCAGAGTATATCTAGGGTTCTGGCTAAACAATACTAGAAGGAACTGACACTACAGTATTATTTCTGCATTATATAATAACACATGAGAGTATATCTGTGCAGAAAGCAAAGTAGTTATTTAAAATAATGTACTCATTAGTTACAAAAAAAACCCAAATCAGAGGAAATGACATGTCAGACTTTACTCTTGTAGATCAGTTGTGGAAAATGGTTGTAAAATAAAGTATTCAGCTGTGATCATGTAATTACTTCTGGTTTTGTCACGTGTTAATGTTTTCATTTTGTGTGAAATTAACTTCTTACAGTTTCACAGTAATTTTTTATTACACTTTCTGTTTGTTTTTTAGTTTCAGTTTAATTTAGTGCAGAAGCAGTTTAAGCTTTTACTTTCTTTTTAATCCACTAGTTTCAGTCTTAGATGTTTAGATAATATGACCAAACCCTTGATTTATAAGAATCTGAATGAATGTTTCGCAACTCAAGTGAACTTTCTGAACCCCCTTGGGAACACTATTACTAAAATAATTTTACTTACAGTGTTTTTTTTTTCTTTTTAACATTATTATTATTATTATTATTATTATTATTATTATTATTATTATTATTATTATTATTATTATTATTATTATTATTATTATTATTATTATTATTATTATTATTATTATTATTATTATTATTATTTCTTTTTAATTTTGATTTATTTTTTCTTGAAAATAAAATACTTTCAAATATTTTTTTTGATCAGCTAATAATTGTGAGTTTGTGGTGAGAGACAGTTTAACAAGATCTGACTTGAACAGGATGTTCAGGGCTTGAATGTATTGTTTCAGCTCAGCAGAATAGAATAGAATAGATGTTTATTATCATTGTTCCAGGAACAATTAAACTCTGTCTTTTTAGCAGCAAAAACACTTGAAGTACAAAGGTACTGTATAAAAATATCACACAAATTATACTGAAAATATATACTGAGAATTACTGACAGTATATTTTAGAATACTAAAACCTTAAAAAAAAAGCTAACTATGCTACAAATACAAAATATATATACAACATACAAGGATATATACAGACAGTATAAGACAGACAAACTCATTTAAGTTCATTGGCCACATACAGTCGACTATGATATTAAACGGGTTGGAACAGTAAAATAAGTGCCAGCTGTACTTGAACCTAACAAGAACAAATATGAACAACCCGAAAATTTTTGATCACAGTGGATCTACAAATACACAAAACATTTAGTAACAGGTTGAATATTGGTATGATTACCCTGACTTATTTTAAGACATTTCACATCGTTCATATTTGTTCATGTTACTGTAATTTTTTGTGAAAGGATAGTTTTTAAAAATAAACATTTTCATCTAATGTAACTTTTGTTACACTAAAATGAAGAAAAATCTGCAGTTTTTAATATCTATTTCTGGGTTATCATAACAGTACTGGAGTTCCTATGTCGAACCTGAACTAAAATGATTTATATCTTCAGTGTAATTTTGCATTTAACAAGGTCATTATGGGCCAGTTTTGGCCCATGGGCCATATATTGGGCAATGTGGTTAAGAAAATACAAAATATTCTTGAGTCTTTTAATAATTAAAGTATAAACTCTTATTAGTGGATGACAGGTACAATAAGTAGAGACATGTCATGTGACCCAGGTGGTGGGTGGGCCAGTGAACTGGGTGGCCGTACAGCTGATGTCTGCCCTCTGTGTCGCCATTGTATCATGGTGTGAAATATAACAGAATTTCTTTTTTTGTCAGTGACCAAACCACTTTCTCTACTGACAGTTTACTCATGAGCTGGAGAAAAATGAGTCTTTGTTCTTCTATTTGAGCTCATTTCTGAGCTGTGTGTTTTTACTCCTCCTCCTCTTTCCACTGGTGGGTTTTCATGGCTGGTTCCTCAGTCTGGTGGCTTTGAAAGAAACTCGTGGATGCTTAGATTTCCCTCGACATAACAGCCCTCTGTTCTTTGTGCCGCGGACAAAATGCAAGATCATTTCATGCGAATTCTGAGCTTGTTTTCACGTGATTAGTTTAATTCTTGGCAGTTGGTGTTTGCTTTTAACCCTGTAACCCCTGACCTGTCTGTGGTGAGCGCTCTGAAAGCATTATTTATTTTAAATATTCATAAAATTTAAACTCTTTGCTCAAAAGGAAAAGTTTCCAAATAAAATAGACCTTGTTCCTTCCATAGACATCTGAGCATGCTTAGCTCAACCCCACTGCCTGTGTAATGGGGGTAAAACACAGAGCAGTGAGTGAGACCAAATCACTAGATCACTGTTGTTTCCAGTTTTATGGTCACTTTGCTTTATTTAAATTTTGTATTTTGTTTTTTTTACTGAGTTTTGACCATGGAACTTCTTAATGGAGTTCAACCAAGTGTCCAGAAATAAAACTACTGGGACTAAAGTAAAATCCATGTTGTTCAGTTTGTTCCAGTTCACAATTGATATTCAACATCACTAAAAATATTTTATTAATGCACATTCTAGCACCTTATTTAGTCCAAACCTGTCAAACTTCAGTTCCTGTCTTTGTCTTTGTCTTTGTCTATTCTTCCACCTGTTCCACAGCAGCTTTAATGAACCTGAAATAGATGCACATGCACAGCAGAACTGGAATCCGGGCTCAGGGGTTAAAGGGTTTATTTAATGATGCATTTCTCAGGTCCAGTCTTTTGTCCTTTCTGTTTGTTTACAGCCTCGGGGGCGGGACTTTCCTGGGCCTGTGCTGCCTTCTGACTGGCTGCTCTACATTCGAGGAAGCCCTGGAAATGGCGTCTCAAGGGGAGAGCACCCGCGTGGACAAGCTGGTCCGGGACATTTACGGAGGAGACTACGAGAGGTTCGGACTACCAGGCTGGGCTGTGGCCTCAAGGTGCACTTCACAGCTGCTCATCTTAGCGCTTTAATTAATCCCGTCCAACATTGTTTCGGAGAGATTATTGTAATCACTGTGTGTGTGTATGTGTGTCCGCAGAGACATATCATGCTATAACTCTATGAACATTTGAGATATCACCATGAAATTACATGGACATATACATATACAGTAGCTAATGCGCTACAGATGCAATGATCCATTTGAGTGAAGGTCAAAGATCAAGGTCACAATTAACTAAAAGATCAAAATCACATTATCGGTAATAACTCAAGAACGGAGGGTCACAAAACTTTCAGATTGATACCAAACGATGTGGAATGAATACCCCTACAATTCTAACAATTGGTGTTATCACCTACGACCAATTGTTTTTGAGGTCAATGGTGACATGTCACAAAATTAACTTCTGTAACACTGTGTTTGTCAAACATAGACATATATCATGCTATAACTTAATCAATACTGGATATATTATCATATTATTACACCTACAAACTTCAAACTATATTCAGGTGAATTTAAAAAACCAGATGTTAACAGATGTTACAACAAGTGAAGAAGAGTTTTAAAAGAAACATTGTGCAGTATGCGTGGACACACCAGGAAACATTTTTATCATTATTCATCATTTTTAATTCAGTACAGGATTGACTTGTCATGTCATCTTGCGATAATAAATAAACAAATTTGTGATTTAATGGAAAAAAAATCATTACGCACATCTGTTTTTTCGACATTTAAATACATTTTAAATATTGGCAAAATTGTATGCATATGTCCAATGGATAAGCAACTGCTATTGAGCACATCTTTTTTGAAGGATAAACATACTCATTGTGTGTGTAATAACTGGTTTGCTGGAGGTTCCTGGTGTAAAACTGGTTAACTGTTAACAAAATGTACTAGATTTAACATAAGGATACAGATACAGTGTGTGAATTAAACGCTATAGTGTCCTGTCCACTTGGTGGCGCTAATGCTCCTATAAACTCCTAATTTTAAATGACAGCTATTGTGTGTCATGCTGCTGCTGTGCTGTAGGTTCCCAGTTTACACAATACATCTATTCATGTATGTTTTATCAGTACTGCCCCAGAGATATTAAATTGCTCCATTTCCTCTGCAAAGCATAAAAGAGGAGAAGCCTCGATGTTGGAAAGTTCCATATAGCATCAATAGAAACAGTGTGTGCACTATTACAAAATATATCTGATACAGTTTCAATGTTTCCCTATAATTATCCAAACCTAAAGATGAGTGCACCACCTTTATCTAAATCTATGTTGTGTTTTGGTTTGTCAGTTTCGGCAACATGATGTCCAAAGAGAAGAGGGAGTCGGTATCCAAAGAGGACCTGGCCAGAGCCACGCTGGTCACCATCACCAATAACATCGGCTCCATCACCAGGATGTGTGCTCTCAATGAGGTTAGTGTGGAAATGTCACTGTGGAGCAGGGTCGTCATACTCATTCAAGTGGGTTGGACCAGAAAAGTAATAACAGTAAAAGCACATTACATGATGAAAGTGTTTACATATGCAAACTATCCTTTAAAGAATGTGAATAATATGAACAACCTGAGATTTATTAAGAAAAATAAGTGCGATTTTAACAATATTCTGAGTAGTTTTTCGTTTTCACATGTGCATTACAACTTACAGATCACACTGGATCTACAAACTCACAAAGGATTTATTATTATTATTATTATTATTATTATTATTATTATTATTATTATTATTATTATTATTATTATTATTATTATTATTATTATTATTATTATTATTATTATTATTATTATTATTATTAATTTAATACCAATAAGAATATTGGTACAATTAAACTAAACTTCTCTTAAAATATGTAATTATTAATACAAGTATTCTTCTGTACAGCACTTTGGTCCACTGTGGTTGTTTTAAAATGTTTTACAAATAAAGTTGCATTGGATTGGATTGGTTTTCAGGGTGTTCATATTTTTTCAGGTTATTCATATTTTTTATGAAAGGATATTTGGTAAATGTCAACGGTTTCATGTAATTTTACCTTTTTACACTAAAACAAAGAGGAAATTTGTCATTATTTCTTAGTAATAATCATCTTCTTTAAAGCAATGGCCCACATCTTAATTTTCATGTTTGTGTAAAAATAAATAAATAATAATAATAAAAGAAATTCCTTGTTTTCTACAATGAATATGATGGAGAGAAAGAACTGATTAGATTTTGGATGTTTTCCATTTCTAGGTTGCCCACAACAGGGCGCTCAAAAGTTTAAAATCACTAGACACTCTTGTTCATCTCTCTGGTACTATTTGTCTGATTGGCTTCAAATCGAGTGCAAATGAAAGGTTATGACCTGGGGATGCCTCACACCATCACTGTGTGGTTAAGGATTGGGTGCATTTGAGGATATACCCCTAGCCATTCTGATGGTGTAAACCTAGTTTTAAGAAGGTGGCGTCGTGTGTCTTACTGATCTGAGCCACTTCATATTGAATTGGTCTGAATGTGGAATGTTATGTTAAATGGTATTTGACACCTTTGACTGTTAAAATATTTTAGTGTTTCACAAATTAATTCCATGGGCCGGATTGGACCCTTCAGGGGGGTGTTGATCCATGGCACACTCAAGTACCGATCCCCCACTGAGTGATTATTGACTATTCTATTCTATGTTTGACACCCCTACAGAAGAAGGAAACCAGTCTGTTGAGACATGATGAAATGCTTTATTTTTTAATGCCTGGTACACCTAAATGTCCATTTGTTTGGCCAAATAGGATAATACCAACAAACATAGTTCCTGGTATTACCATTTCAGAGCTGATATCTATTCATTTAGCACGTTTTCTTCATAACTATAACAATATGTTTGTCACTGTACTGACAAAAACAGTGCTTTTATTCATTCCATGTTTTCTTTTCTGTTTTAGTTACATGATACACAAAGGAATTAGAACTTGTGTAACGGACCGGAGTTGGACCCAAATGCAGACAGCACACGGAGTAAAAGTTCAAACGCCGGTTTATTCACACAATGTATGATATTGAGTCCACAGGGAAATGACACAAGATAATACGTAGTCCGGTCCAGGGTTCCGTAACGGAGATCCAGGGGAGACAAGCAGAGAGAGAGGTCAGAGTCCAGAAAGGCAGGTCGGGTACCGGGGAAGCAGACAGGAACGTAGTCTGAACAGGATAAGGCTCAGATCCGGAGGTCGAAGACAGAGACGTGGTCAGGCGGAAACAGGTCGAAGTCGGAGGCAGGCTGGAACGGGCCAAAAACAGAGCACAGGTAAAACAGACAGGCTGGAAGGTTACAGAAGGTCACAAAAATGATTTGGCAACAAGCAGACAGAAAGAGCAGGCTTATATAGAGCCACCTGATTAACCACAGGTGTGATAACTCAGGTGGCTTGCATTGAAATCAGGACAAAGGTCACACACAGACAGAGGAAAGACAGAGCAGAACATACAGACATGACCCTTGATTGAATAACTATTGTTTTTTGATGACTTTGGGTGGAATTATATATGTTTTTCCTGTGGCTACACATATACTCTTGTTTCTCTTCTTTGCTGAATTGTACCTGTCCTCTATGACAATGCCAGTTTTGTACAGACTGTGTTCAGATGAAGCGGTCCTGTGGTATGATGAGGTGTGTAGGTTTTCCTCTCTGCGTTCAGCCTCTTTACGGTGCTGCCTTGTGGCGTCTTGATCAAGCAGCATTGTACAGGGCTATGAAGGCGTAGAGGAGCGACGCCACAGCACTCTACTCATCAATAGGCTGGAAAGAGACATTTACAACATTGAATATCACAAAAATCTACAGGCGGGGATGGATCTGATGGGATTTGTTGTAGTCTTGTTAAGGTTCATACTATCTTCCAAAAATAACTATTGTAGTTACATTCCAGACAGGTGCAGTGTTTATCTGAATCAGAAACAGAATACTTTATTTAACCCACAGGGAAATTATTCTGTTTTTACAATGTAATAAAGCGTAGCAGGAAAGAAATGATCTATACAATAAAGCTCTAAATCACAGGTGTCAAACAGAGCTGAGGGTCAAAACGGGCCCAAGGGATGAATTTACAAAGTGCACAATTTACAGTCAGTGGTGTCAGACTGGTTTAAGTTCATATTCCACATTCAGACCAATATGCTCTAATGTAAAATAATAACATAATAGTTCATGATTAGGGCTGTGATGAGACACTCAGCTCATAAGACTATTAATAATGACTCCAAATTTTGTGTTTCATTCAGTTGGTTGGAGTTTGCAGAAGTGAAAGTGAAACCCATCACTCATTTAGGGGAGGTGGGGCTGGTCTGCCTTGGCAGAGTCTGCGCTCTCCAAGTGTTGTTCAGATAAATAATTAGGCTATTGCACAGAATATTTTAGATATTTTATTGCATGTTTGCCTCCTCTGACTGTTTCTACTTGACCGTTTTTCTTCAGAACATTGAGCGAGTGGTGTTCGTGGGAAACTTCCTCCGAGTTAACACATTGTCCATGAAGCTGTTGGCCTACGCTATGGACTACTGGTCCAAAGGACAACTCAAGGCACTTTTCCTACAACACGAGGTCAGTTCATGATCACAGTCCATGAGTTGGTCACAGTGACCTGCTTCATCTCTGGATTTGAACCCTTTTATGACGGTTGTTGCTACACTTTGCATTTTACAGCATTTATATTATAGTCACTTGAGAACCATTTAAGCTATTCACAAAGTACAAAATGTTGAGATTCTGAGCTTCCCATCACTTTATAAGACCTTATGGTAAAGGTCTGCATTTGCTGAGGGGAAGGGGTGGAAGTGGCTGGAGCACAGAGCAGCAGAGTGCAGTTGGTGAGAGACATGGGGGATTTTTATTACTTTTAGGAGTGTTTTGGGGGCATTTTAATTGTGATTGAAATGATTGTGTATGATAGTTATCGTTTTGGAGTATTGTACTTATGATTTTTGCAGTGTTTCGTCAAGTGTAGTTGTTTTTTAAAATTTTTTTCTAATGTTTATCTATATTTTTTGTGGTTTGTATAGTTCATATATATATATATGTCTACAACTCGACAAAAACTAAATCAAAATGACTAGAAATAACTAAAAATAATAACAAAATGAATACAATGATCTCAAACTCAAATGTGCAACAATTTCTTCAAACATCTTTGACAAAACTACTGGTTTGACTCATTTCCAATTTTGTATGTATCTACTTTGGAACATTGTTTTCAGAATCTATTCTCAGTTTTGAGAAATGTATATATTTTTTAATTGGTTGTTGTTTTTTTTAAGTAGTAATTTTAATGGTCCATATTTTGATGATTTATAAGATGTAAATGGTTCCAGATATCAGTCTTGTTCCTACGTATTGATCAGTGATAGAAGTCACATATGAACTGTGATTGGGTTAGTGGAGTTCCCCTCCAGTGAAAGTCCTGTCTACTTCTATAGTTAGATTGATCTGTATCCAAACCACAGGACTGGGACATAGAACAGAACCTGAGAACCTCACACATTGAACCGTGGACTGATTCAGATAGAACATGACGCTAACATACTAGAACTGATTTTCTATTTTCAAAACTCTCAGTTTTTCAATGATGACACTAGCCCCCTCTTCCAGATTTCTTTTTTACATATGTGTGAGTTTTGTTATTGTTCCTTGGGCTCATGTTCTTTCTCTTTCGGCTTTTTTCCAGTGTGTGTTTCTGAGGTTAATGTTGCCTAATGCTGTGTTTTCAGGGTTACTTCGGAGCTGTCGGGGCCCTGTTAGAGCTCCTCCATCCGTCCTAATGTATGTGAATTCCATCTATAGAAGCACACGTTGATCTACTGCAGACACCTTTAGCACTTTAGACCAGTCACAGCCATTTCCACAAGGGGCTGTCCCACCGCTGTCAGCCCCATCGACACATCCTGAAGAAGAAGAGCTGCTTTCAACAGGTGAAAGTGGCTTCTAGTTGTAACCAGTGGGTCAGAGACAGTTTCCTGTCCTGACTGAAGCAGGACTCAATAGATTAAAGCCAGTTTGTGTCTCAAACATCGCTCAAGGAAATTCACCTCTGTTGCCTGAAAGGTTCTAATCCTTTACAGACCCTCAGTGGGATCAAGTCCTGGGCCAAATGCATTTAAGTCACGTTTCCACCTCAGTATCTTTACCCATGAACAAGGAACCTTTGGAGGAATTTAGCATGTTTCCACTGGAGAGACCAGGGTCTAAATGTAGTTCTGGGACTTTATTTTATCTCTTTTTAAGTCCGTCCTCAGGGGACTGGATATAAAACCTACGATAATGCTAAACATTTCTGGTTGATTCATTTATAGTTAGAAGTTAAAGGTTTATAGATGGGGTTTCATTGTGCTTTAAAATTTTTTTTACTTTACTGAGCATTTATGATGCAAAAAAGACATGGAAGAACTGCACTTTTTCACTCATCAGTTGACTGTATCACCTAATGTTTGTGTTTTTAGACCAGTGGTTCTCAACTGGTTTGGTCTTGAAGACCTACTATCACCCCTCAATGACAAACCACAACCTAAACTTTTGAACCTGAGACAACAGTGTGAAAACACATGACAATTTTAATGGTAAACCAAACTGACCAGCAGGTGGCAATGATAAATATGTAAATATTTCATTTAATGCTAAATTAGGTCTATTTGAACCAAAACTGAAACCGTGCACTGAATTAAAAATTCAAAGTTCATTCAGTCACTTAGTGAAGAATTAAGCCCACTGAGGTTTTTGTCCAATGGAAGTAAATCCATATCTGATGGTTTCTACATGATCTGAATAGAAAATTTTAGTTCATTTTTACTGTGAAAAGTCTACTGTAAATTATCATTACAGGGCATTACTGCCACATACTGTTGAGGAGTGTGAATGGGCAGCACTCAGCTCCATAAAAAATAAAAGATGATTGGTTGTCCCCTGAAGGGGAGGTGAGGGTTTTGTTTTTTGTTTGTTAGTTATTTTTTTCTGTTTGTCCATCTCTTTTTCAGCAACTTTGCGCAAAACTACTGGACCAATTTCCATGAAATTGTCAGGAAAGATGCAAGGTGGTCCAGAATAGATCCCATTAAATTTTGGTGAATGTAGATAAAAGGTCAAAGTCACCAAAAATGTATTTTCACAGTGATTAGAGATAGGGTAAATCAGGCAACACATTTGTGAGGGGCGGCGTTTGTTGTGTCTGGCACCACTTGTTAACATTATTTTTTGTCCAGACCCTGAAAACGAGTTTGGGTCGTGACCCACCAGCTGAGAATCACTACTGTAGATCTGCTGTGGAAACAGATAACTGCCCGTCTGAGGGAACCTTCTAGACCTGCTCTGACCTGGTGTAAACCTGTATCCTTAGTCCAACCAGTCCAATCCCCAGTGTCCACATTTGTTTTTGCATTTCCAGTGGTCATTTACCACCCAATATAACTTCCAATGCTGTAAATGCAAACACAAACTGTCGCCTAAATCATGACACCAGCTTTGATTTCAAGTCACAAACATTATTGTGCTGCTTTTAAAGGTACACCATTTGATGAATCTTCTGACCTTCAGGGTTTATGTGATCATACTTATTTCTCATTCTATTTTCTTCACATACAATAACAATATACAGCAAATATGTGCACGACTTTAAAATACACAAAAATGCTAAATGTGTTGTAGAGGTTAAAGCCACTATTTAATGTGACCTTTGACCCCATGACAAGAAGCAATACAAACGGTTAGAAACATCTGATGTATGTTGAATATAACATGGTATAAAACATCAGTAAGTTAATTCCATAAATCTCAGATTGTTTGAACTAAAGGGTTAAAGACATGTTAAATGTAGAAGATGGTTGCAGTAAATACAACCACTTTGGTTTATTGAAGCTGCTTTTAATCTGAAACTAGTTTTTGTGTCTGTTCATACACCACATATATCAAATTGGATCTACATACAAATGAGACAAATGCTTTAATTAAACCTAAAAGCCTAATGTTGGATTAGGACTTGTACATAGAGCTGTATAAGACAATGTGGACCAGATCAGACCAGAACCATTCAGGGTTCATGTTAGTACCGGGTATGAACTGGATCTTCAGAGCTCTGGGACTGGATGTTCTGGGTGGAAACATGACTTATGTTACAATGTATTTTATGTTATGTGGGTACCAGATAGATGGAGACTCAACTATATGAACTTAAAGATAGTTACAGGCAAAAATATACACAAAAAAGTGAACATTGAGGTTCCAAAAATTACAAAGATGACTCTAAATAATGACATTTTAGGACCTTTTGGTACAAACCTAATGATATGTGGACTCTCCCGTCTGCTTGGTACTCAAACACTGACAATCGTTAAAAGCCACTAACAAATTGAACTGTATCATCTATGTGAATGTGATTTACTGTCACAAACAGGTTTTAAAATGAGTGTGAATGGTGGTTTTTTTTTTCCCACACTGGACATTTGTTTTTAATTTAGACTCTGTTAATTGGACGTAAATGTGATAGACACGGCCCGTCTTACATCAGAGTTTAACCATCGTTGCTATAAAATCTAAGTTGTTCATGTGCCCTTACTGGCTCTGCACTGTTATAGTCATTATCCAAAGTGTGACGACAGCATTGGTGAAGCTCAGAAACCAAATTGTGTGTAAAATCTGTTAAAATGTGGACAATCAGTCACACACAAAAGTCACTTTAGAGTCAGTACATAGGGAAGAAATGAAAATGTACCAGTCCAGCCACTGTTTTCCATGGATTTCCCTTCAGATGCAAATGATTTTTTATGCTAAATATTAAAATACCTGATCCAGTGGAGGTTTTCAGTCTCCACACTTTCGAGGCATTTACAACTTCTTCTTAATCACATCCGTCCTGTCTCATCTGATCAGTCAGTATCCAATCAATCTGTCAATTGATCACAGGGGCCATACGAATCATAAACTAATCAAACCTCACCACAGTCGGTTCAGTTTCACCTAGTCAAGTTCGTGGTTGATTTTATGATGGAAGTGCCTGCTGTGTTTTTGCATTAAAATGAGATAAATCAGTTTGTGATCCTAGTTTCCCTCCGTTTGATTGCTTGTACATCGCTGGAAATCTTTGTACTTCTTTTTTTGTAACAGAATGAGTTTGGATTTCATATTGACATTTCCCTATTAAATACAATCTTTTCATAACTCTGACTGTTTCATTTCATGTGTACAGAAAGAATGTTTCAGTGTGAATGACCTTGATGATCAAAGTCATCTACTGAGTTAAACTGTTTTAATACTAGTTCATCTACTAACCCTGTCAATATGTGTAACTAATTGGTGTGTAAAATAGTTAGCCACCTTTTCATCTTTTGGATGTTTAGAGGCTCTGCAGTTACCGTGGAAACATCATCTTCTTCATCAATTCACCAATAAAACCTATGGAGTTGGATCAATGACAATGGATTTATGTTTAGTTAATAATATATTTTGTTGAAAAAGTTACTTTATCCTCAGTTTTATCTGTTTTGATAGAACAACCTTTGCATTTACCCTAAATTTTAATGAACACCTACATGAGAATTAAATATAGGAAAATACATGATCTTAAAAATGAAAAAGTACAGAGGGTAATACTATATTAATAAATGGTGGTGGCATTTACATGTAGAGAAAATTAATCTGGAAGTTTCCACAAAGTCTTATGGCTGCAACTCATGGTACAACAGGTAATTTTATCATATGGCAAAACCATGAAGTTGTAGGAGAACATTTTAGGAAATTTGTATTCCTCGTGTAAGAAATTTCCAAAGACAATACAAAGGTCGAACCCTAGTCCTTTTGTTTCCAGGGGGAATCATTTAAATGTAACACAACAGTGGATTATTTAATATAAAACCAAGTTATGATCAGAAAACTGCAAATGTAAGACAAAATTAATCTTCTCTTCAAATTTTGACCTTTATTTTTGTTATTCTTTGTCTTCAGTAAATTTTATTGGTAGAAATTAAACTTGAACTGTTGCATTCACTTAGTGTTAGTTTAGCGCTTTTAGCTTTGTGCTGCTAGCTTAGCTCTGTTTCATTGTTCTGTTTTATTACGTTATTAGTGACCTACACTGGTCTCAAATTATTAGACTGGTTTAGATATTTGATCATTTAATTTATTCTTGTTTATAAAAAAAATTATCAGTTTTAGTGAGCATTTAGTTGGCCTTTCCTCTGGACTTATTTTATCCATTTTGATGATTTGTCTTGTTTTCTTGGGTGACTTTGCTCATTATTTTAAGAATTTTGGTGATTATTTTATTTTCCTATTTTTGTAATTTTGTCAATGATCTTGATCATTGTGTTAATTATGTGGGGGTTTTTTTTTTGTTAAAATTGTGATTATTTTGCTAATTTTTTGTTATTTTGTTAATTACCTTGCTCATTCATTGTGTTATTTTTTTTCAAATTTTTTGTTAAAATTGTTAAATATTTTGCTCATTCTTAGTCATTTTTCTTGTTCATTATGTTACCTAATTACCTCTGCCCAAAGGTATTAAAGTTTGTCTGTTTGTGTGTCTCTCAACAGGATTACGCAAAAAGTTTTGGATGGATTTTGATGAAACTTTCAGGAATGATAGATAATGGGTCAAGGAAGAACCCATTAGATTTTGAGCAATGAAGGTCAAAGGTCAAAGTCTCAAACACATCAGTGGTAATAGCTCAGGGTTTAGACAAGATAGAATCTAGTGGGTTTTTTTGCATTCACATCATCTCACCTTCGCACATCAGATGGGTGACCTATGGCTCAATACCGGTATTAAGTTAGTTTTATTTTGGACATTCACGTTTGATATTCGAAATAAAGCTATTATTCTCTTTGATCATGTGACTTACTGATGTCAAACCTTCTTTATAAAGTAAAGACTGGTATTCCTCACATGCCACAAGACTTCTTTTTGAAATATATACTTTGTACAATTTTTTATTAATTTTTAATTGGTAAAAACCGAACATAAAGCTGTTATTCTCTTTGATCATGTGACTTAATGTTGTCAAAGGTCTGCTGTCTCTGGCTGCATTTTTTGTTCATTATTTTGTTAAAATGATTTCATTATTTCATTTTATAGTTTATTTGTCAATTTTTCCCCTGCTGGTTTGAGTTTATAACATCAATTCCACCTTTGATTATTAAAGATGAGATGAATTTAGTCCGTTTTGGGCCATTTTAAAAAATTTTCATCACTGTATAGCTACTATTTTCCATTAAAAAACTAACATCTATGAATGGATCATTTATGTCACTTTAAACACTTGACTCGTTGTGCTTCTTATCTATATAATAAATGTAAGTATTTTCCTGTTATTCTACCTTTTTATTGGATAATCATTCTTTTGATCGGTGTGATGTAAGTGGGACGCACGCGTTTTTGTTCACGGAGCAGAGCAGCCCCGTCCATGAAAGAGTTAGTGTCTTTTTATGGGATAAATCCAGCCCACTTTGGTCCTCTTCCTCCTCCTCCTTCACCTCCTCTCAGTGAGGGTTGTACAGCTGGCAATTTACAGACAATAACGGCGAACGGAGTAATTGGCAGCTAAGTGGACTGGTTAATGTGCGTAAAATAACGCACTGCGTGGACTCTTAACGCGTGTTTCTTTGTTTTCTGTGCAGCAGAACTTTACGCATGTGGATAAGTTAAAGAGCAGCTCCCTCACTCTCCACTGGAACCGTTATAACCTCCTCATAAGAGACCACAAAAGGTAAGAAACCACAGAAAACAGAGGGGAATAATCTAACTTTTTGCTGAAATAATGAAACAGGGGTCAGAATGGAGCATCCACAACTTACTTTTTAAAATGGAAAACCTTTTAAAAAAAAGTAGTAACTATATTATTGTAAAATAGATACAACTGGAGCAGTAAATCCAGACTGGGTTTCTCTGCACATGTTTAGGTCTGGAAAAGATAAAAATGTGAAGAATGCTCTAACAGGAGGCAAGGATTTGTTTCCAATGCCAAATATTTAATCTAGGAAAAGAGTCCAACATGGTCTGATGTATGATTGTTACAAAAGTTACTGAAAAGAACTATTCATTTTCAGAAAAGGTACAACTGATTGGTTTATATGGATATTGAAGTGTGTTGAGCATCTGCATTTCAAATGTAAATGACTGTTTAGATTCATGCATCCAAATATAGATAGATGTTTTTGTTTTATTCTGACAGATCAATACAATCTTTGCTCCAATTGTTGCGGGTAAACAGATTTTTTTTACTTTATGGAACAAAAGTAGCATCAAATATGGTGAAAATCACTCCTAAAATCACCTATATTCGTGTAAATGTCACATTCAGTGTTTTAACGACTTACCATGTTGAATGATACATTTATCTAAAGTAAAATAAAACATCCTGTTGATTTAGTTTTTTTTATATTAGTTGTATTGGCTTTTTCTAACTAAATTTTTTTTAAATTTCAGTCTCTCATGTGATCTAAAGTATTACTGCTTTTTTTTTTTTTTTTACTTTTACTAAATCTACAGTAAAAGGGTAAAATAAAAAAAGAAACAGTTGAATTCTGAGAAGTAAAACCTACAGGACTGTCCAGGGACCCTGAAGTATTCATGGTATGTTTAAGGCTCCAACTGATTGTTTATAGAGATGCTGAGAAGTTGTTTTAATCAGTACAGGCAGAACCTTACTCCAATACTGACTAAGGAACACTTTATTCAACTAGAATTTCAGATGGAAATAGTAGCTCAAAGAATAACAATCACATCTCCAATCACCCACATTATTGACACTATGTTTTTGTTATTGATGTATTTATTCATTAGTCTAATTTATTTGTTCAGTTCCAGAGTTTTACAGATTATAATCAAAAGTAAAAAATTCTTGAGAAATATCATGAAATCAATGTTTTGGGTTCAGGTTTTAGAAAGGCTGTTTTTTTAAAAAAAACCTTATCTTTGTTCAAAGATAAAACCAAGGCATAAGGTTACTCTTGTATTTATAACTTCTGTTGTCATGTCAGATTTACAGCTGCAAATTATAATATTAAAACAAATCATCAATGAGATGCTTGTTGAAAATAAGGGATTGTTTGGAATTTGCTCTGAAAGTAACTCTTGTTTTCCTCACCTGCAGTTTATGACTTTATGGAAAAATAATATCACATAATGTACAATAACATGCCTAAAATCTGTTCTACAGTCATTGGTATTTAACACTCTGACTTATATGTGCAGTTTACAAGGTATACAGTTTATATACTTTATATACTACTATTATATACTTGACTTTTACAATATAATAGAATTTTGTTGTTGGAATTTTAGTTTTAGAAATAATTTTCATGACATTGGCCTTTGGGATTGGGTGAGGAGTTCAGTCACCAGGGTGGAGCTCAGAGTAGAGCCTCTGCTCCTCCACATTCACATCCATATCTGATGACCATGAAAAGATAATTAACTGTATTTTACACTAATTATATATATGAATTGACACATGGTTAGTGGATCAACAGGTATTAAACAGTTGAGTTCAGTAGATGGTTTTGGTCAGTGGTGGATATTTGAGTTTATTATGAGTTGAGGATAAAGTTTCCTTAAGTTCTTCAGTGGTCACTAACATGTTGCAATAGAACCAGGATCTGATTTCACTTCCAGTTTACCTTCTGGTCCTAATTAAGCTAACAAGTAAAGAGGAAAGAGTGTGTGTGTGTGTGTGTGTTGAGTAGGAATGTGAACACGCAGATGAAGCTGAAGTGTGTGAACTGTGTCAAAGCAAACAGTGGTGCTGATCCGGGAGTGGGGGGGGTGGGGGGTGGGTGGGGGGGCTGCTGCCTGGTTGATTTTAGCTTTTCACAAGACCTCATCCATGAACTCATCGGTATGGAGAGTCAGTGAGGGCTGAGTTAAGAGTTTCACTCACAGCAGCCTGGGACTCATCCCCCAGTTTAACAAACGTGGACTGAACTGTCAGAGATTCAACAAAAGAACATTTATTCATATTTACATCTGCTGCTATTTAGAGAAGATGAGCAGAATTGATTAGATCTTTGTTGTCACTGTTAAAGGAACAATAAAAATCAGTTTAGCAACAAAAACACTTAATACACTCATATTTCTCTAAACCCACTCTAATAGTTTTTGGTTCATTTATTTATTTAATTTCACTCCATACACACTCAGGACTGCATCTACTAAGATAATATTTTTGTGTGTACTAATCTGTGTGCACAATCTACATTTTTATGTGTAGGTCTGAACTGCAGTTTGTCTGTGATTTGCTAAGATTGCTTCAACAAATGACAATGGGTGCAAAGTTTTGGAGATTGCCCTTTATGTTCACTACTAGTTGTCGTCATGGAGACGGTATGCTGTAAAAACTGCTCTGGGATACGGGGGCAGGTCTTTTCAGACCCTGGACATTTGGACAGCCTGGGTATGAAACATTTGGCAGCCTGGGGTACACCAGCACTAGAGGAACAGTGACAGTAATGATCCAGACACAAGGGCAGTGGCTATGGATTCATTTTAGAGGACGGGGGGGCCATGGGGGTTGTTGGATTGAATGACTGTCAGGCACGCATTATTGTCGCTTTTCTATTAACCCTCAAATTGCACAAATATAACTGGTGCATAAAAATTTAACAAATATAAAAATGACAATTTAGACCACGGGTGTCAAACATAAGGCCCGGGGGCTAAATGCGGCCCACCAAAGGGTCCGATAAGGCCCCTGGGATGAATGTGTGAAATGCAAAAATTAGACTGAAGATAATTAATAATCAAGGATGTTAAATCATTTTAGGTCAATTCAATCTAAAGAGAACTAGTAAAATACTATCATAATGATCTAGAAATAATGGAAACAAACCTTAAACTAAATTTCCTTTCTGCTTTAGTGTAAAATAAAGTATGAAAAAAGACTAGCCTTTGAATTTTTTTTTAATAAACTGAAATATTTGTGGAATTTTACCAATATTCAACCTGTTAATAAATGTTGTATATATTTGTAGATATACCGTGATTTGTAAGTTGTGATGCACGTGTATAAATGATGAACTAAAGCATAATATTATCAATATTGCACTTATTTTTCTTAAGAATTTACAGGTTGTTCATGCTCTGTTCATGTACAGTTTGTAGATATAGACTATTTTATTGGATAATTTAGTTTTTTTTACTTAAACACAGAAATCTTTGGCGTTGACATTATTTTATACATTTTTCTCCTATTATTTATATTATTTTACAGGTGGGGCCCACTTTATACCATATTAGGCTGAATGTGGCCCCTGAACTAAAATGAGTTTGACACCCCTGATTTTGACGAAACACTTTTTGATGAAAAGTTTTTGCACTGGGAAGAGGTGGTTTGTTAAGTTCGCATAAGTGGTATATTATGCAAAACTGCAATGGAAACACTTTTTTGTGCCTACATTCAGGTGAGTTAAAAAAAAATGATAACAGACATTACAACAAGGAGAGTTTTAAAAGAAACATGGTGCAATATGTGTGGACAGACCAGGAAGAGATAGAGGAGTAATGTATAATAACTAATATATCTGCTATCGGAATAAAATGTAATTGAATTTGTAAAACAACATGGTATTTGCATTTGGGATAGAATGACTTCTCATGTCATCTCATGATAATAAATAAACAAAGCAGCATTTGTAATTTAATGGAAAGACTGACATAGACTTATGTTCTTTTGACATGTAGGAAATATTGGTAAAGTTTTTCACTGATGTCCAATGGAAAAGCAAATGTGTGTATTTTTAATTACAATCACCAGATCAAGTTGAATAGACATTACAATAGTCCCAAAAAGTGTGTGTGTGTGTGTGTGTGTGGGGGGGGTACATATGTCTCAATTACATTTTCTTTTGGCTTTGGAGCTGCAGCAGGTGGATAGTGTTGTGTCTGATTGCTGAGGGAGGGGTTCAGAGCCTTGACCTCTGCTTCCCACTGTGTGCGTCAGGGGGCTAGGGGAGTGTCAGCAGTCAAGCAGGGAGGAGAGGGTGGGATTTGGGTGGGAAGTAGGTTATTCATGTAATAATTTTTACAAAGTGCTGCTGTGTGACATGCTATATTAGTAGGTAGCTATAGCTTTAATGGGTTATTGATCCCACCATGGGAAAACATGACAGTTGGCAGCAGCAAATACAAAAATAAAGGTCAGAATTCAGTCTGAAAAATATACAGAATGAGACATGGATGCCTTGAAGGGGTTTTTGTTTATCACAACTGGTGCCTTGTCTATCATAATAACTATATTCACTAATGGAGTTGAACATGAATGAGTTTACCAAAGGCTTTATTTATTTAATCTCTGCTTCAGTCATGTCCAAACTATTCCACAAAGGGCTGGTGTGGCTGCAGGTTTTTTGGTTCCATCCAACCAAGAGTACACAGTTTAACCAATTGACTCTAAAGACAGAGATCAGTTGAATTGAGTCAAGTGTGGCGTGCTGCGGCTTGGTTGGAACCAAAACCTGCAGCCACACCTGCCTTTGTGGAATAGTTTGGACATGCTTGAAATAGACCATCTATAAATTACATTTATACATCTATAAATTACACTTTCACTACAAATTTGTTCATAAAATGTGTGAAATTGCATATTAATATGATCATCTTAGGTGAACAAACATTTTCACTGCAGTCATTTTGTCTTGTAGTCAGACTGAGCTCAGCTGTTTCTGATAACAACATGTTTCATTTAGTTTCCCCTGGAGGTTCATGAGGATGAACCATTTCACAGCTTGAACCCGACTCAACTAAATTTAATAATATACACCTGTGTGTTTTCCTCTTATCAAAATGTCTGCTATGGAAACTGAAAGGACTGATATAATATTACTTATAGTTTCATTCAT
The DNA here is from genome assembly GCA_020466265.1 of Siphamia tubifer. Classification (NCBI taxonomy): domain Eukaryota; kingdom Metazoa; phylum Chordata; class Actinopteri; order Kurtiformes; family Apogonidae; genus Siphamia; species Siphamia tubifer. The sequence continues at coordinate 42,884,936 of CM035804.1, forward strand.
ATAATTAGCATTTATATTGGATAATTATGAAACTCCAGTAGCTTCAGCTAGATAGTGTTTTTGCCCTAAAGAATAAATATTGACATAGTATAAGTGTAAAATATGATGGTGAATCTGGAGCATGTCTAAATATATATTATACAGTACTTCCAAAATGGAAAAGTTGTATCATTTATCAGGTACCATGGTCAAATACAGTACCAACCACTGTTAGCTTGTTGTCCTGTTAGCATAATGCAGTTAGCATTTAGCACTAGTACAACAAAGTGAACTGAAAGTTAAAATTGCTGTCATCAACAGACTTTTCTTGAGAAGAAATAAGTGTAAAGCTGTTGAGTCCGTAGCATTAGCAGAAATGCTACTTGCACTGCTATCGAGTTACATTGAATGCACGTATCAAAAAACCTCTTTAATCCTATATAGTGAAGCCACAACAGAAATTACCATCGGTTTTATTTTTGTGTGTTTAGCCTTTTTTTTGTAATTTTAATATAGAAGCTCAAACATGAACAAATACTGTATATTTTTTCTGTTACATTTTGAGTTGTCAATAAATGTCAATAAATTGTTAATCAGCAACTTATTTAGGGCATGCTCAGTCATAGAAAAGTAGATTGATTGAATTTATTTTTGGTCAATTAAAAACAAAGAAAGATCATTTAAAGCAACAAAAATTGAGCTACAAATAACAGAAAAAAGACAGAGAATATAAGGCCCAGCACGACTTGTCCATTTTTCATTTTATACATAATTTGTATAATTTTGTAATTAGAAAATTTTTGAATTTGAGAATTTGAGAATTTGGATGGAAGAAGTAGAAAAAATCAGGGTGTAAAAATAGATTTGGAAGTAAAAATCCTGCATTCAGGAACTTATGGAAAACTAGAAAAGTACTTGCATAAAATATACTTGAAGTATCAAATGTAAAAGTGCAGAATGTCCTGTTTGTACAAATTCACATGAATAGATCACAGGTATTGATGGGTTAATATGACCATTGTTAATATTGGAACTGTTAGTATTAGGATCTATTTTAATAGTGCCATGATTTTTATACTTTCATAAAAGCAATCTGCTAAGTAGACTATATACAGTAGGTAGTTGTAATAAATACATTTGACCTAAGTACCAACCAGTAGAAATGGAAATATTCAAATAAACTACCTCAAAATTGTACTTAAGCGCTTGAACAAATATGCATGAACATGTGCGCCCTTTCATCCACTGTGAAATTGGACTCAGACATGCATTCACTCTCAGACATGTTATGGAACGCGTGCCTTCAGTTTGTGGTCTCTGTACAAACACACAACACTACTGTATTTGTGTTTCTACAGGATCAACCCCCCACACGCTGAGACCTGGACTCTCTGTCAGGTCATCAATAGCCGTTCTATGTTGGATTCATTACCCACCCAGAGCCGTAGAGGGAGGTTACGCAAAGAGAACTATATTCAGGGAAAAGATGACGTATAAGGTCAACGGTGTCCACTTTTCACCAGGTTTTTTTTTCTTTATTCAGGGTCTAAGAATAAAGGGTTTTGTATCTTGTCCACTCAGTAAAGAATTTAATTTACTATGAATGATGGGTACGTGTTTGATGTAAAGATCCAGTGTGTCAGAGTTAAGGTAGTTCAGGATGACCTAACTGCAGAGATGAGACATTATATCGGTAGCCAGTCGTCATCAATGGAAAACTGCAGGAAAATGAGAATACTTCTGTTTTTTGTGATCATAGAATGAGTTGCTTTTGTCAACATAGGGCACAGGTTGTTCAGTCAGATAGGTTTCATGCTTCTACAGGAAGTCAGAATAATTTTCCCCTTAAAGTGAGATAAGATGGAGACGATGAAGGAGGAGAAAACTGGACCAGAATAGCCAAGATAAGACAGAATAAGATAATACAAAATAAGATTTGCATTTTAATCTGTTATGAAGGTGAAGGAGCAACAAGTCACTAATATATTGACCTGGATTTGATGTTTTCAGGCACAACTTTATTAAACAAACACACAAAAAACATCAACAAAATGAAATGAGCTGTCATTGTTTCTCCATTTTCCATTAAAAACTTCAGTTTTTGAGTCCTAAAATATTATTTACACGTCGACAAGAGAAGCAAACATGGACAAAAGTGTCTGTGTGAGGGCAGACATGATTAAAATCAGAATGGAGATGTGTTGATTTGGGTTCTGTGGTTCATTTCAGGATTGAGGCTATATAACTGTGTTTATATGGCCTCATATATCTACTGTGTCCAGACAATGTCAGGTCTGCAGAAGACAGTATAGTAAGACGATCATAGACCATCAACCAATCAGAATCCTGTACAAAACATAATTTCTGCTGTGAATCCACGGAGATGTAGCTCTCTGAGTCTTTTTCTAGTTTAATTCTTGTAACTTATCAGCTCCATCCTTTGCCTCTAAACTGGATCGTCATGTGAACTTGGAGTATTTCTTTCATCTGTTCATTAATCTCCATTTTTCATGTTCCCCTCTATTTATACATAAATACGAAGATGGATATTTGCCGAAAAATCCACTTTGGCTGAAGTTATTAAAAACCTTCAGTTACTGTGCATTAATGGCATTAATGCAGACCCAAATCTTCATTTACATAATCACCATCTAGGTGTAAATGGCCCCTGAATGATGTACTAATTAGTTTAACATTATTAAGTTGTCAAACCTGTATCTTCATTTAATTTTCATTTATTTTGAGCAACAGAATACAACAAATGAAATTAATTTGTCTGTGCTCAAAAAGGAGTGGGAAGAAGAAAAACACTTTTTATCTGTCTTGCATCTTAAGTTAAATGTATTTTATACCATTTAATGTGTCACCTACTAAGTTTGAATTAAAGATAATATCCCCATAAGGGTACCATGGCTCAGGAGGTAGAGCAGGATGTCCAATAACTGAAGGGTTGGTGGTCGAATCCCGCTCTGTCCTTTTTATGGTGTTGTGTTCTTGGGAAAGACAATTCACCCTCCGTGTATGAATATGTCTGAATGTTCAGTGGTAGTTAGAGGGGCTGTCAGTCTGCTTCAGGGCAGCTGTGGTTGCAGATGTAGTTTACCACCACCAGAGTGTGAATGTGACAGTGAATGAGTAATGGGTCAATAAAGTAAAACGCTTTGGGTGCCTTGAAAAGCACTATGGAAATCAAGTTTCATTATTATCATAAAGGCCAGAAGGGACAAAAAAACCCTTTGCAGTCACTATTGATGAGGGTGGTGGTGGTGGTGGTGGGGGGGGGGGGGTCAGTCAGTTACATCTGCACGGTCACCACTAGGTGTCACTGAATACCAAACACCAAACCCATAACTATACAATCACAGAAAAGCTATAATCTACAAGCTGCTAATTTCACAAACATAAACATCCTATCGTTCCCTACACATGTTTAAATGTTCCCTGTGATTCTTCTCCACATCAGAGTCCAGTAAACACCAAACAGCTGGTTTCAATCTGACTCCTGGAGCAGCTCAGACTCTGACATCAGCTCTAACCGTATGCTGTGCATATTTTCAGCTCGCTCTGAGTGTTTGGCTTTAACCACATATACAGTCGGGCAACAAATGAAAGGGGAGACCTGGTGGGAGTGGTCTCCTCCAGAAGCCTCCCGTCCATAGGACACAGGGGCTCCGTCAGAGTTGGATGAAAGTGGCCTGAAGTACACTACTCATAATAAGTTAAGGATATTGTTATTTACATGAGTGCTTTTCCTATTTCATCTGAATTTTAATGAAATGAATAATAGTTCCCTTTGATATTACTATTAATGAATGAGAAGACACACTATTTAACAATAGTTCAATATTTATTACCCCAACAATTTAGACAATAAAACAACAATGCTCCACCACGATGTGGACACCTTGTATTAAGCGGTTTCAGGGGTCTGGAATACAAAACAGTAATGACTAATATTAGAATGTATATTAGGACAAATATTGCTGCATTGGTTTGTTTAGTTTAAATTATCTTTGTTTCCAAAATGCCTCAGAAATGGTTTGGAGGTAATTTCTCTCAACATTGATTAAAAAACTAAATAAATAAATAAAAATCCATGACTCAAATTTTATTTTAAACATTCTGCCTCTAAGTTTTTAAAATATTTTTTCAAACTCTGACTGAATAATTTTCTAACATAACTAACAAACTACTTTCTTCACATCTCATTCGAGGAAGAAAAATCTACTTAATCTTTCAGGAAACACTGAGGTTTATAAACTATATGGACATGAATAGTGGGACATATCATGGCTACAGCTGTAAAATGTCCTGTTGATGAGGTTTTGATGCATAAATTTGATTTGACACAGGCCAGACACGGGCACAACTAGGAACACCCAAAATGACAGAACTCAGGGTCACAGACAGAAAACATGTCAGATATCAAGACTGAGGCGAAAAAGACATGGTCTGAATCAAGGCAGGAAACAGGACAGAGTTCAGATAATGGCAGGATCCAAAGACAGTCTGGCACCATCAGGGGACTCAGTGAGGCATTGTACTGGGCCCACTGGGAATGAGCCACAGCTGGGTGAGCAGGTGAGGAGTCGGCCTGATGAGGTGGGTGTGGCCAGCAGGATGAGTGACAGCGAGCAGACGGGTGGATGGGGTGTGGGATGGTGAGGGAGAGGATAGCAGCAGCAAGTCCCAGGTTTCAGTGTTGATGTAGTAACAGGGTCAAGGAGGAGACGGGAGACAACCTGGGACAAAGTCAAGGTCAACAGCATCACCTTTCACTGCTGTCTTTGTCTTCTCTGTTACAGTTGTAAAAATGGACAAATCAACACGCAGACATCTATTAGTGTTGCTTCTGTTAGGGTTGTTGGTGCCATGCCGATATGCCCAAACCACACCCTCCAATGCAGCTACGCCCACACCCACACCAGCGTCCTCGCCATCCCCCTCCCCATCCCCATCCCCTCAGGCTCAGACTGAGCGCCTGAGGGTCCGACTGACCGGATATCCCCGCAAACACTATGAGGGCCGAGTAGAGCTCTTCTATAAGGGGGAGTGGGGAACCATCTGCGATGATGATTTCAGTATAACCAACGCCCATGTGCTCTGCCGCCAACTGGGCTACGTGTCAGCCACGGGGTGGACACACAGCGCCAAGTACGGAAAAGGACAAGGTAGGAGGGGCATCATGGGAGTTTAAGGCTCAGTATTGTCCTGCAGTGTGGGCACTCACTGTTATTTATGCAGGTTAACTGACATAGTTTTACATATGAAGATCACAGTGTGGACTTAGACTTTATCAGCCATGTTATATTTCAACAAAGATTGACCTCCATCAGAAAAAACATTTAAATATGTGCTACTAAATGTCCTCCATGCATCTGTTATTGTGTGTAAAGCTGTAGCAGCTGAAATTAGATGTTTTATAGAAAAATATAAACCCAGAGCTACTTTTGAGTTGACTTGCAAATGATGTTCAGTTCTCTAAATATAATTTTTAAGTGATTTATCACCATTTATTACAATATTATATACATGTATTCTCTGCATTTCACAATTTTTTCTAAAAATGTATTTTCATAAAAGCTCACAGTAAATTCATTGTTTTTTAGGCCAAAAACAGAGAAAACTGAGGAAAAAGTCATTCGAACTAAAGATAAAAAAGCATATACAACTACTGTCATTTACTGTCCAATACAGGTTGGAATAGAATAAGGTCTAAATAAAGGCTAAATCATTATTCATTAAATTAAACACCATTCTAAACTGAGAAATTGAAACTTAATCCTTAAATACCTAGAACTGTATTTCTGCATTACTACATTTTTAGTCATTTATGCACATTTTGTAAATATCTTTTTCATGTTTTATTCTGTTCTTTATTTTGGTAATTTTGTTCTTTTTTGTTGCTTATTTTTAGTTTATTTTAGTCATTTTTATTTATTACTTCAGTCTTTTCAGATATTTTCCCGTTAATTTGTGTATTTATTTATTTTTTAATAAAGGTTAAATATTTCAAACAACAAGAAATTAAGTTAACTCTGAAGCTCCATTGAAATCCTTCCACAGACTTCTGTTTCCTAGATAAAACATTTTTATTGTCCATACGTGACACCTCAACCCAGACATGGGATGTTCTGAATGCTCTGTCTGATTATCTGCTACCTGTGCAGGTAAAATCTGGCTGGACAATGTGCTGTGTGGTGGAGGTGAGAAGAGCATTGAGTTCTGCAAATCTCGAGGTTGGGGAAACAGCGACTGCACCCACGATGAAGACGCCGGCGTTGTGTGCAAAAACGAGCGAATCCCAGGCTTCCTGGACTCCAACGTGATTGATGTGAGTCGTATTCTTTCTCATTTTAATGCAGCAAGTTCATTACGAAGTCGTTAAAAGCCTATGAATTGTGTTGTTGCATTAACAGCCTACAGATTTTGTAGGTTTTCCCCACGTGGAGACATTAAACGCCTGGCTGCAGCTCCACCTGTAGCTACTCCACATGGAGCTGATTATCTGAACCATGTGTCTGACCTGGTTCAAAGCTGTAAACACTGCAGTGTGTGGAGGAGGGTGTCAAACATACAGACATGGGATGAATCTGTCAAATGCAAAAATGACACTGAAGATATTGACGATCATTGGTGTCAAAGTAATTGTAGTTCAGATTATGAAATAAATAGCCTAATAACATACAAATAATCCAACATTCCCCTTATATATGTTGCTATATTTGTCACCATGTCTGCCACAACAACTAAGTGTATTTGTAATATGCCTGCCAAAATAAAAGTCCAACAATCGTAAAGCACTGCAGCAATTCATGAAATAAACAAAATGAACGTTATGCCTGTCAGTGGACCTAACAATTAATAAACAGTCTGTTTTTTCAGCTCAGCTTTTCTGTGGGGAGTGTATTATTATTATTATTATTATTATTATTATTATTATTATTATTAGGCTATTAGAACAGCGATTCTGTCCCGCATGGGGGGGTGGGGGGTGCTTCCAAAAACTGCCTTCAGGATCTGCAATTCACCTACCACATATCTGCCCCAGATAAAACAAAAGAACAACAAAAAAAAAAAAAATTGGCACTTTTCCCTTTTTTTTGTGGGACTCCAGAGAACATGTCCCACTCCTGCGTCCACACCTCTCCATTCCCACCCGCTCCAGCAAGAGGCTGTCAAATAATGGCCCGTGCCGCAGTACTTTGCGATTGTTGGACATTTATTTTGAAAATTTGTTGTTGTTCTGTCTTCCACATTCATGAAAAGTTTGTTATGAATGTCTCATGAAACAGTCATGAATGCTTTATGTGCAGTTTATGAAAGCTGCTATGAATGTGTTATGAACTCACCTGTTCAAGTAAAGTGTTACCAATAATTGCAACTTCAGAATGTATCCTCTTACATAAAATATCTCCTCTTAGTAGTAAGTGTGCAGTCGTTCCATCTCAGACTGTTCTGGTGAAATGTGGCGTCCAGACTTAACTCTGTGACCTCAGTTAGCGTTTTTCCAAATAAACCACAGTGGAAGTGACTCATAGCAAGACTGGCAATCACAGATGATCATGTTTACTACTTACGAGCTGTGAGTCAGATGATTAGACCTACAATTACCCTCCATAACAGCTATGACTCGCTGGATGGACTGTTGTCCTCATTCAAGACACTTAACCCACAAAGACCCAAACAGCCTCAGGTAATTCAATTCAATTCAATTCAATTTTATTTATAAAGCCCTGAATCACAACAAAGTCGTCTCACAGGGCTTTACAAAAACACAATCAACTACAGAGATATATGAACAGTCCCAAGCATCCCCTGTCCTTAGACCCTCCTTCTCGGCAAGAAAAAACTTCAAAACCCAGTGGGAAAAAGAAGAAATCTTGAAGAGAACCACATTGAAGGAGAGATCCACTCCCATGGACGGACAGGCTATAGATGAACGTCCATTTATAAATGAAGGAGGGGGGGCTGGTCCAGACAGGCAGGGGCGGGGATCCGGGGTCAGAGGTCGGCACAGACGAGACACTGCAGATCCTGTCGTCCATGGCTCCCGCGCAGACACTGTCAGGAGAGCCACCACTCCCCCCAGGGGGGGGAGGGGGGAAAGGGGACACCAGGTGACTAGTCATGAACAGACTTGGTATGAAATATAGGTTATAAAAATGACAGAAACAGGTGTGAGGGAGAGAAAGAGAAGAAAGTAACAACACCATCTACTGATCTGAACTGTTTAATACCTGTGGATCCACTAAGTATATCAATACATGTCAACAATTGGTGTAAATACAGTTCTTCGCCTTTTCATGGTCATTAGATTTGACCCATATGAATGTTCAGATGCTCAGTAGTTACAGTGCAAACACCATTATCTTCTACAATACTGATTCAATAGTAAAACTAATGGAGTTGAATCAATGACAGTGGATGAAAACACTGGGTTAATGACAGATTTTACTTAAAAACTCACTATTTTAGTTTTCTGTTTTGATAGAAGAACCTTTGAATTTACCCTGAGCTTTAATGACCATGTACATGAATTGAATTTAAGAAAATATACCTAAAAAAAAAAAAAAGCAAAACAGAGTGGAAAATATTAAATAAATTATGATAAATCTATTTGGAACTCACTGGAAATATAGTTAAGGGTTGGATTTCCTTTTTTTCAGTTTAGGAGGATTATGTTAATTGAACAAATAAACTTCAGATTAAACCACATATGGGATTTATAGACATAAATTAGAGCATTTTGAAAATTGATTTAGATTTAGCCTTTATTTAGAGCGTTTCCCACCTGTAACTGACAGTAAATGACAGTAGTTGTAAATGCTTGTTTTTGTCTTTTTATTTTAGTTTTTCATGATGTATTTTCTTGTAAAAGTCTGTTTTACTTCCCTTTTCTCTGTTTTTGATATAAAACTCCTCAACTTTCTTCTGAGCTTATATGTACATTTACATGATCAGCTAATTAAATATAGGAAAATACATAATTTTCACTTAAAATATACAAAATGCACAGGATAATATTATAACAAATGATGATAAAATGCTTAAGAAAAGTTAAATCGAGAGACATTTTTTTGTTATTTTTATCATTTTTATAATTGCTATAATAGTAGCAGTGGGTTTTAATGGGTTAAATATATTTACACATGTGAGAATCTGTCTGAATGGAAAAACCAGGGAAACAATGACTGAAATTCTGTATTTGTGGTGTTTTATGCGTGTGAACCTTCAGGCCAACGTGGATCAGGACAAAGTGGAGGAGGTGCGTCTGCGTCCTGTGGTCGCAACGGCTAAGAAGAAGCTGCCCATCACCGAGGGTGTGGTGGAGGTCAAATATAAAGATGGCTGGGCGCAAATCTGTGATGTGGGCTGGACCATCAAAAACACACGTGTGATCTGTGGCATGTTGGGATTCCCTCACGAGAGGAAAGTCAACAAGAACTTCTACAAGTAAGTGACGCTACTGACAGTCTGAGGTGAGGGTGGGAGTTTCAGTTTATTCCACATGCTTAACCTTTATTTAATCGATAGTGTTTATCATTCAGCCCTGAGGTTTATTATAAATGACAGCCACAACACTCACCATTGTGACCTTTATTCTACAGCTGAATGCTCTTCTTTATCCAACAGGCCTGATAGACATTGAATTGTATTTGTTTTTAAAGCCCTGACTGTTGTTTAATAATCTTATATTAATTTTCAATGTCATACTGGCTGAAAGGACAGAGTCACACTGCAGGTTCCTTCAGTTTGTACTAAATTAGTATTAGCTGAAAACTGTAACACACCCTTAAACCATCTGAAATTTAGCAGTCTACTGTCATTTAAATCCTAAATCACTTTTATTTGACCTCCAGCTGTTCATGTTTCTAAGTAGATGTCTGTTTTTTACTTCCTCTTTATCACTTTTACTTTTTGGTAATTGTGATATGGTTTTTTATGTTTCAATTATATTGTGTTTTAAATCCATACCTGTAGCTCATTTTATCTGCATCTGCTCCTGTTTTTAACTTGACTTCTCTGTTTTTAATTCATCTTTGTCACTTTTACTTTTTATTTCTGATATGTTCATTGTATTTCAGTCTGTGTAAAAACATTTATCCATCCAACTCAAGCCTATACAACACAATGATGACACATTTATATAAACAATGTCCCAATAATCTAAGACAGACATTAAAGTGGTAAGACCAATTGTCTTTTTTTTTTTTTACCACAAAAGAAAAGTAACATTTTATCCTGAAATAGAAATTGCAGTTTTAGCTTCAGTTTCTTTAAAAGTTGACGGTGAATTGTCTTATTAAAATACCAGATATCTGTACTCAGATGCTCAGAAATGAAGTGGAAATAAAAAAAAGGGGTAGCTTCAACAGCTGCTGAAGAGTCTGAAAGTCTGAATTTCCCTCTTTATCTGTTGATTTATCTTTTCCTGAGGAACATGTGTGCAAATGTGATACACCAGAGGAAAACGGAGCAGATCCATACTTTTGTATTTCAGTGTGTGCAGTCGACACAGAGGTATGGGTCTTATAATGAGTGTCTGAAACACAGTTCATAGCTTCTTTACTGTTAAATATCACACAACTTCATAGTGAACATAACTATGAAAGTCACTATCGACTTCTTTAAAATGCTTCTTTTTTTTATGTGTTCTTAATGTACAAATTCCAGCCGTGTCCTTTTCCTGAAGCACTGCCTTTGACCTTGATGGAAAACACGAGGTTAAGTAATGATGGAAGGAAGGTTTGACAACAAAATGGATGTTCTGTATGTGAGCTGTGGTTAAACTATATGGAATTATAAAATCCATCTTAGATGTTTCCACTGGTACATTCATACTGTTAATTAAAATTGGATATAAACACCGTCAATGGAATAAAATATAAATTCCTCACTACGAATAGAACGGAAAAAGGTCACAATCAACATACTCGACAATTTCTCTAAAACTCTTGTTTTTCAAGCAAATGTTTTTATGCTTCATAGAAAGAAGTGGCACGCAGTGTTTTTCGTGTGTCGCACAACTGGTATATTACACAAAACTGCAATAGAAAGGCTTTTTACTGCAATAACGTAGAGTCACATGAACAAAAAAGATGGAATGTTCACGTATGTTACAACAAGAGAATAAGAAGAAGAGTTTTAAAAGAAGCATGGACACACCAGGAAGAAGCACATTTTAAATTTACTATGGGGTAGAGGGGGAATTCATAATTAATAATAATAATGATAGACCGATATATCACCCAACAGATATCATGATAGTTTTTTCTTTTATTGGCATCAGTCTGTTATTTTCCCCTGCTATTATTTACTCACAGATAATGTTCATAGCATCTCCATGTTGTAGGAGATACTGCTCTCCAGACTGAAAAAGGTATTTTTGGTGTAATAATATTTATTAGCTTTACTGTCACAATTGGTCTTTTCTAATTGTAGGTGAAGACGTTTTTGTGACATTTGTTATAATTTCACAGAGAAAAAAAATCAGTATTGGCTCAAATATTGGCAGCTTGTATTAGTCATCACCTAAGGCCAATGCAAAAAAAAAATAAAAATGGTATCGGCCACAAAAAAATGTTATTGGTCAATCATTAATGACGAATATCTGTAACTCAAGACCATATTTAAGTTTGTTGCAGCGTTTGTGGAATAACTTTGAATAAACTAATTATCGCATTTGTGATTTAATAGAAAAACCAACATTACACACTTTGTTTTTTTCAACATTTAGTTGATCTAGCTGTGACTGGACTCTGGTGCTGAACACGCCTCTGCTGGTGACAGTTTGGAACATTAGCACCACTTCTAACTGTGTAAATGATGTAGAGTGAGGTGGTTTTAACTTTCTCTAAGGCTTGGACGTCTGCTGCAGCCGGTTTGACATTCCCATGGGTTCAGTCTGGAAAGTAGAGTGGGAACACTGACCACAAACATAAACAGGATTCTAGCCTTTGTCGGGTAAACAACTGCGACACAATTGGAACCGCTGCTCACCAGGGATGTGGAACATGTGCAGGAGTCCCCATTTTATTCACCATCTGAAACACAACACACACATGGAAGCACACACACTGGATGAAGCTCTGATCTGCTCTGTTTTATTTTTATTCAGGTGGATGTTATTTTATGCAGAATACATTACTGTCACATATTTCATGTTCATCACTTTTAATTAATTACAAGACCTTAATGCAGGTCTATTGTCTCATGCAGGAAAAAAACCTAATTAACATTATTATCTGGACCAAAAGAAACATTATGACAAAGTGAATAGACTATTTGGAATAATTTAATATATCTTAATGGAACGAACATACAAATTTAGGTTAAATGTAGGTCATTATCTAATAGATAGATAGACAGAGGAGATAGTACTTTATGTCAAACTAGCAGCAGCATGGTACACTTTCACTAACAATATAAAACCACAGCAAACCTGAATAAAAAACCCCCAAATATAACATGTATTTTATGTTATATTTGGCTATATAATGTACACAATACAAAGTATGAAAGTATAAAAAATCTGGGTAGAGTCTGGAAATAATTGTAATGTGCTGAATAGAATTGAACTGTCAGGTGCAAAACAACAATATTTATTCTTTATTACACGCATTGTAGTGATTCCCAATCTTTTTTGTCCCTGACCCCATTTTAACATCACAAATTTCTGTCGACCCGAGACATTCAAAAAAGAGGTCAGAAATATGGTTGAAGATGGACATGTGGAGTTAAAAGAATGAAGAATTCAGATCCAAGCAGAGCATTAACAATTAATGGGGACCACAGGGAAATTTTCATTATTTAATCATTTAAAACAAAAAGCCAAATATCACTGCTTTAACTCTTTAAACTCTAAGCCTAAAAATGATCCATCTGAAGTTTTTCTTTCTTATTTCGGCTATAAAAGGTTAGAAAACATACTGTGAGGGAGTGCTTTTACTCATTTTTCCAGAAAAGTTTCCAAATCTCACAGTCATTTCCAATTTACTGCATGTTATATTTCTGCTAAAACAGCTGACCCAATAAAGCCTATGAAGTGCAACGTGTCAGGTTTCAGAAACTGTTGGAATTTTTCCAGTTGTACAAACGGTGAAAGAGTTACAGTCATTTAAACTGTACATGCTCAGGGGGCCTCAGCAGTGACACATCAGGTTTGAAAGAGTAAATAACTCTAGTGTCTAACTTTAGTGAACTGATGTTATATAATAATGCATAAAAGTTAAAATGCTGTAACTTTTTGGCCGAATAAAAACAAAAAACTTCCTGAATCGACAAAGTCAGGCTCTAAATGATAAAGGTGCTGCAATTTATTCAGTGTTTTCACATCCCTGGAAAATACCTTTATAAACAGAACTATTGGGTAATTATATTGTTTTTAAAGCAATAATAGTCACATTTTGACATTTCTTTGCTTATTAATGTGGGCTGCAGATGGAACGTGGCTGATACTGGACATGGCTGTGGTGTGTGATTCATTTCCCAGTTTGTCTTCACCACAGTTCGACTGCACACATTCCTGGCTCCATTCCAGCCACTTACTTTTGTTCATTTGCTGCAGATGTTGAAGAGTCGGACAAGAGGAAATGTGTGTTTTCTCTCAGACGTGTGTGAAGGCAGGAGCTCAGGGGAATAGTCTGGGGTCGAGGAACAGGATTCAGTTGGTCACATAACAGACAAACTCCACTCAGCCAGGTCATTGTGTGTTTTATTTTGGTCTTTTCAGTTCTGTATGAGTGTAAGTGGAGCTCGATTTGAATATTGAGTGTCTAAAGTATGACAGTGTAAATACATACATACAGTATCATGGAAAATCCTCTTTTTTTGTCCATGTTTTATGTACTTTGAGTGTTTAGGAGTGCAGACAGTTTAATTAATTCTCTGCATATTTATCTTTATATTCTTTTTGGGTCACATTGTTCAGTCTGTTTAGATTTCTCTGTTCACTATTAGATTTTCTTGTCTATTACATCACATTATTTGCTATGGGTCTGCTAAATAAGGTCATGGACACATTAATGCCTTCATTTTGACATCTCTAAAACAAACACATAAGATAAATATCCCAGTAGTGGAGATGTTTAATGTCTGAATGCTGAGTATTGTGACACCAACAGAATGTTCAGTCGCCGCGGTGGGCTAACCAGGGGAATGTATTCAATGTCCACGTCACCAGTACTCCTGTTTACTGTAATTTATGTCTCTCCATTTAATTCTTAACACTCCAATTGTCTTTAGGAACAAGGTCAAGCATAAACATTTTACTTATAAAGTATCTGTTACATGATGTGAAGCAAGAATATTTTAACATATGTATCACGTTTTAAATACAAAATATAGTTTATTGAATTCAGGAAGGAGGTATAGGGTCCCACTCTGCAAAATGAACAGATATAAGCACTTATTCATCCTACTGTCAATCATACATATAAATAAGCACATGGCACAGAATGGACCGGAACATTAGAGACGTGGCGGAGCCTTGACGACATGTGTTGTTTTATGTGGCTGTTGAATTGTTATTATTGTTATCATGATTGATTGCTTTTATTTGTATTATATTTTTTTTATTATGTTTTTAGGCTTTCATTAACTGTGTATGTTTTTATTAATGTATTTATTGTGGGTATGAATGTAATGAGTGGGAGGGTGAGTGGACTCTTCTGTCCGCAGCAGACCCCTATGTCCAAAACCAAATTCTTCCTAGGGAGACAAATAAAGATACTTTGACTTTGACCAAAGTTAAGCATAGCAAAGTGTAGCAGTACATAAAAAAATAGCCCTTCCCCCTTGCTCGCCCCACACCAAAACTGAACCAGATCATAGATATCATGTAAGGTTAAGTACGGCTACCAATTGCGTACCGCCCACGCCCAGGGCCACACCCATGTCCCAAAATAAAGACGCAAACCAAATAAACCAATACCCATACATTTGACATATATTAATAAAAACAAAAAGAAGTACATGAAATATTTATGTCTCCTACACTGACTTTAAATGTCAGACTGGAGTATTTCTGGAACATAGAATCACAAAACTATATGATCATCTGAAAGGGTTCGTTTGGGCTTCTGTTCTGGTTTCACACATCCATAAATCAGGTGCACTTTAGGTATAGGCTGTGTTTATCATATTTTCATGGCTTTACCTTACTGGCATGTACAGTTCTTTCCCACGGGAACAGAAGCTCTGAAGTGTCTCCAAACAAAACGTATTCATCAACAATAACAGAAACTGTAACAGAACAAACACTTGATCCCCATCAGAAAATGAACCATGTTTGTTCAACACATGAACTAAACATTTGACCAATGAGGAGATAAGGCTCCAGATCATTATCAAACAGGAAGTGGTGTGTTGTCATATTTACTTGTAAAATCCAGATTTTTATGTGTGTTTTTTTTTTTACTGGCACTAATGTCACATAATTCTGTCACATATTTTTCAGACAAAAAGTGTTTGATTTTATTTAACTACAAACATGCTGTTCTGTTTTCTTTTACAGCTTTTACACCCTTTAAGGCAGAAATACACTGTGTGTTTTTGTTACAGATGAAAAGCATTGTGACAGAAATGTTTCCATTTCTGCATCACATTACAAAAAGCATTCAAGGACAGAAAAAAACATATTTAAAAAATCAGAAATGGAGAGGGGGAAAAGATTTTTTGAGGCAGGATAATAGGGTTAGGGCGTTATTGCACATTATTGGAAGTGATTGGAGAGGAATTAGTGAGAAAGCAATTATTGTATGAAAATATGTCATAAAAGATGACAGTTTCTTATTTTACTCTGAAAGGTTTTTTAATGAATATGAAAAAAAGAATAAAGGGGTTATAAATATAATAATCTGTCTCAGGTTATTATGTAAACGTACCATTTATTTCTCATTTTTCTCACCCAGTTCTTTCTGCAGTCATATTATGTAGGTCATCTGTTCTAGTAAATGCATATGTTTTACAATATTGGTAAAGACAGTGAGGACAAGTTCTTTTTATGGGACTGTGAACTGATAAAGACACATCAACAAAGGTATAAATGCTGAGGTGAATGTCTTCATCTACTAAACAACCAGGGAAAAATTTGGAGGAAATAACAGGATTCCCATTGTTTCCCTGAAATAAATTTCCAGGAATTTTTCAGCCCCCCCCACACACACACACACACACACACACTTTGGAAGTGTTCTTTCCTACAGTTTTAACTTGCATCTACCCAGATTATTTCTGTTTATTACTCAGACATTTAAAGTGCAGCGTGTTCTATAATATATCAATAAAAATAAGTATGACAAATGTATGATAGAATAATACAAATGCACCCACAGATGAACGTAGCACTTCATCGGCCTCAAAAACTAGAGTCTCTCCTGCATTTCCTCCAAACAACATTTGTATATTTTCAATAAATCACTGAGAAACATTTTCCTTTATTTCATCTGAGTTGAGACACACATGGTCACAAGGCAGAGGAGGGTCAAACATTTTCCAGGACAACTTGACAATTGAGCTTTTTTTGTTTCCATGTTTTCCATGACTGGAAAATTGTTTGGTGATTTTCCAGGTTTTCCAGGATTCATGGGGAACCCTGAATAAGGAACTGATTAACACGACTAAAAATACTTACCTCCATATGTCTTCATAACATTCATGAGTGGATTTAACCTGATTTAACCTCCGACCTCCACTGACTCTCCTATTGTGTCAGAATGCTTCACCAGGCAGATAAATACATACCTGTGGGTTTCAGTATTTGCCCTTGAAATGTCTCCGTAAACTCTGGAACATGTGATTCCAGAGATGCTGACCCTTTAACACACACATACACACCTCTACACGTTTGTCTTTATGCAGCCTTCTGTGTGACTGTGTGTTTACCCGTGGTCTCTCACCTGTATGTGATGGAATCTCACTGTTGCAGACGTCTGAAAAAGCGAGCAGCTGAGAAGGTCTCCAAGCCAAAGGTTAATGTTTCAGCCAGTGGAAGGTACATGAATGCAGGAAAAACCCCCTGTCCAGCCCCATCTACTCTGGGTGTGCTTGTGTTTTGACAGTGGGTTTCCTGTTGGAGTAGTCAATAACCATTGAGCCTCTGTTTCTAGATAGCTACCACCGCCCTTTTCCCTCTAGTGTCGTATTTTGACCATGTGCAGCATGTCAGTGGAGTGTATATTCTGAATGAAACATCACTCACATGGAAAACAAACATGGCACAGATTGCATGGACTGACTTAAATAGTATAAACCAGCAAACTATTATTATTATTATTATTATTTATTTAAATTTTTGTATGTTTAAAATTTAAAACAATTTTATTTTTCTTTCTTTCTTTCTTTCTTTCTTTCTTTCTTTCTTTCTTTCTTTCTTTCTTTCTTTCTTTCTTTCTTTCTTTCTTTCTTTCTTTCTTTCTTTCTTTCTTTCTTTCTTTCTACACAATTACTAAATGTTAGAAATGATATAAACGTACAGAATGTGTTCTCAACTAGTGAAAACTGCTGTTGCATCACCAAAAAACTCATTTAAGAACCACTTTAGTCTCAGTTCTTACATGTTTCCTGAAGTCCTTCTATTATCAATTGACATTAAAAATGCTGTTTAGATAGAAATATGATTAATAATCATTTATAGGGTGTTTTATGGAGATTTCAGTTTGACAGAACAAACTGAAAACAGCCTTATCCTTGAATACCACTCACTATTAAATGGAAAAAGAAGTAAAAGAAATCTGTTCAGACATGACAAACCTATGACGAAACACTAATAAAAGTATAAGGGTGAGGATTTCCTTCCATTTCTCCAATTTAATTCTTCAGAGTCCCCTTATAGATAGTTAAATAATGTTACCGCTAACACATATTTATAAAAATGTTCAGTTTATTTGAACTCTTAAAGACCCAGAGCTACCAAATTATATTTTCTCATTAACCTTTCTTATGTGATTTCTAACTATTCATTGTAATATTATGCTCTTTATTTTACATTTATTCATTATAGATAATATATTTTCTAAATGTTACCCAGAGATCATCTAAATAGTCATAAGAGCTCAAAGTAAATTCAAGTTAAAAAGGAAAAAAATTACTTTTTCAGCTAAATCTGTCATCAACTAAACATAAAGCTAGTGTGTCCGTCTGCTGTCATTGATCCAACTCCATGGGTTTTACTGGTGAATCAATGTTGTAGAAGATGATATTTCCACAGTAACTACGGAACCTCTGAGCATCCAAATGAGTCATAGCTGATGGCCAGGAAAAGATGAATAGCTGTATTTACACTAATTATTACCATATATTGATAGAACTAGTGGATCAACAGGTATTAACCAGTTTAGATCCATAGAGGATTTTGTTTGATGGTGGATGTTTGTGTGTTTATTGGTTCACATAAGAGCTGGAAACAGAAAATGAGCATGGATGGAAGGACCCAGTTACTGAAAGTCTGTTAAAAATGCAAAAGATCGACCTGGAAGTGGAAAGAAATTGATGAAAAAACACAAAGATAGACAAGAAAGACTGGACAACCCTAGAAGGAGACCAGCAAAATAAAGTAGGAAACAAACCATGACACAAAGTTTGTAACTTAGCAGGTTTATAAATGTGTGTTTGGTTGTTGTGAACAGCAGTTTACTCCATATTGAACTAAACGGCCCATCTGTGGTCTTCATTAATGACTTCATTAGGACATATGTCATCAATCTGTGCTCTGTTAGTGACCGGGTCTTATTATTCTTCCATTGAATCTAATGTAACAGCTGGAAACCCTATTCTCCACATTATGGCATGCTTTCTGGAGGAGGTCAGTTATCTTTGGGGTTTCTTCTGCTGCAATAGTCCCACATGATGAGAGGAACTTGCATCTGGTAAAATCTGCAAATAATTCATAGCTTGATTCTGTTTTTAGGGCCAGATGGGTGGAATACGACACACTGGAAAGTTTTATACACTCTCAGAGGTGCTTAAAATTATTCAAAACATTAACCAAACGCTCCCTCGTTATCAAACGTAATATATATATATATATATATATATATATATATATATATATATATATATATATATATATGACAGAAATTTAATTGGATTTTAATGTTTAACAGTTTGCAGGACACTATATGTAGAGTCTGCATATAGGGTCATATATTGTAGACCTATAATGAACATTTGCAGATTCTAACTGATGTAGGTACTGTCCACAATAACAAAATAACTGTTACAGAATGGTAATGTACAGTTCTTTGTCCTTAAATCATCTACTAACATAGTCTTTATTGTTAGGTTTCTTATATAATCATGTAAGACTGTGTTTTAAAGGGTAAAAGCAGTAGTATTTTATATTATTATGTACTCTTACCTTTTAATAGATCCAAGGAAAAGACCAAATAGTAAAAAAAATGTTTCACTTTTATTAGTATGCATTAATAAGCAATTTTTTTTAAATAGACCCAAAGTTCGCCTAAGCCTGCTTCATAACATTTGTCTACATCTGGTTTGAATTTTTAGTCTCTCTGTCCTGTTTTTAGGACCAGGTTCACAGAAGAACCCACATACAGTCCTCACTAAATTAAAACTATAATTGTGTTGCTCTCACTTTCAGTGTCTGTCACTGTCAGGAAGTCAAAAGGTACCAACAGACAGATGAAGATCTTCTTTGTTTTGGTCTTTTCATTGGATTTTCTTTGGTTTTGACATAAAATACTGAATACTCTGAACTTTATCCTTTAACTCTTACACTTATGGGGAACTCAACAGTGTCAAACTGAGATTCTCACTGACACTTTACTCACTAACCTGGTAATGACTATGTCTTACTAGGGCTGCACAATTAACTGACTTTAAATTTAAATTTGATTTCTTATCTCCTCCTCCTAACTGTGAGAGCCGTCTGTCCCAGAATTCCATGTAATGACCACAAACCTTAAATCTGAGATGGTATCATGGATTCCCCAACTCATGTAGAACTGCATAGGAATCACTTATCTTATGTGATCCAGGCCCACATGACTGAGGCCTGTCATTGACTTACATTGGTATCACTTCTGTGGACCCATGATACCATCACATATTTGAGGTAGGGAGCAGTGCATTGCATTGTGGGCTGCACATCAGAATGACACACTGATTTCTGTTGTCATTTATGGTTTTACCCAAAAATCCAGTAAAAAAAAACAAACTGTATTTTATTTATGGCGAAAATCATGCAGCCCTATGTTCTACATGTCATATATAAGCCTGTAATAATGAAATGTATAAACAAATGTCAAACTTCTTTATGTTTTTGTCTATGTTCATGCATTAAAAAGGATGTGTCATGTTTAACTTTATTCAAATTTTTCTCCCTTTTATTTATTTATTTAGTCGAGGACAATGCACAATATGCATGAACCTTTAAATAGGACAGATGTAGTGTTCCAGGTTATATATAGTACTAAAGCTAATTTCTGTCTTTAATCCTTGGGGAAGCTGATGTTTGAATAGGCATTAAAAAATTCTAAAACTTCTATAACTTTCTATAACTTTATCTACATAAAAAAAGTCAGTCACACACACTAAGCATGTTTATATCACTTTACATTATATTGTGGCTACAAGTTTGGTTTAACAGTAGCTGTTTATGTTCATTTTATATTTTTATTTTTCTATTTAATACAGTGTTGAACATGACATATCCTTTTAAAGTAGTTTTTTTTTTTGTTTCACCGTGTAACATTTCCTTTTTTGCTCCTACCTGTGCAGTCTAACCCGTGTTTACCTTGCAGGCAGACATCCAAAGCTAAAGCTAACTCTAAGTCTAAACAGAGCAGCCCTGGCAAAAGGTAATCTGAGGAGAAACGTTTTATTATGAGGGCAGCAAATGTTCTCAACAATCCCACACATGCTGCACTGATATAACTCACAAACTTATCCTATTATATAAGAAAAAGAATATACTGATATACTGAGACCAGAATATTGTTACAAATGCACTTATTTTTCTTAAGAAATGTCAGGTTTTTCATGTTTTTCTAATTTTTAAGGAAACTTTGTTGATGTTAACACATGCCTCATGCAGTTGTGCTCATTATTTTGACTGGTTTGATCTACTTCAGATCAAATTGGGATGAAACATGTGTTTTTAGACTGTTTTCTATTTTATCCAGTGTTAGAGCACAAGGTTGTGTGTCTTATTGTTCAACATGTCATTGTTCTTCTGTGTTGTCCTGCTGTGAAACTAAATGTCCTGCTAGGAAGTGGTAGTAATTGTAGTTTATTCAGGTGTTAAATACTTTAAACTACGAATTAAACCAACATATCCCTTCTGTTCTTCTATATACAATGTGACCAAAAGAGTTTAGGCTGAAGTAGAGACTTATTTTGCTGATTTTTTATTTTTTCCTTATTTACAAGACTGTAATTCAACAGGAGAATACATAGTTCATTTTAATTTATCTAAATTGTGTCTTTATCTCAACCACCAACACTGATACGAGTCTTCTAAACACGTAGTTTCTCAGTCAGTCTATATTTATGAATAACAGTTAGTTTGTATGTCTTTTTAAAAGTTGAAATAGTTTTAGATTGTTTTAATGCATCTTCTAGGCCATTCCACAGATTAACCCCTCTAACAGAAATTCATCTACTTTTTAAATTTGTTCTTGCCTTAGGTTATTTTTTTAAATTATTTTTTTCAAAATGCCAGTTCCGCTGAGGTTATAGTGACTTTTCCTACATTCAAACATGTCCTGGATGAAAGGAGGAGAAGATTTTTATGTCCCATTTTCAGTAAATTAAGCTGTAAAAATAGAATGTGTTGATGCTTTAATGCTAATGACTTTTCAGCAGGTTTTTATTGGACATTTTCTATAAATATGTTACTTCAGGTTGTACTTGGAGCGTCAGAAGAATTACTTCTATATCCACTCGGTGGCGTGTACGGGTACAGAGGTGCACCTGGCCGCCTGCCCCCTGGAGTTCATCAAACCCAACGCCACATCCAGCTGCAGCGGCGGTACGGCAGCCGTGGTCAGCTGCATGCCTGGACCACTGTTCATGCAAAACAGCGGCATAAAGAAGAAACTGAAAATATCGGTAACATTCATTTTTCATCCTGTTTTGATCTATTAGTGTTTCATTACTGCACATGGGGAAATAGGCTGAACCAGAACCAGAATAGCCTTTATTGTCACTGGGTAATTAGTGTTATGGCAACAATATGAATAAAAACAAACATACATCTGAAAATAAGAATAGAGTGATTATAAAATTACAAAAAATAAATGAAATAGAATAAAAATATATTTAACAAATTACAAAAAGTTACATTAGAATACAACTAAAAGTAGAATAACACAAAATATGAATTAACACAATTTTAACAGTTTGTGTGCCTGTGAAAAGTCAATAAAAGTATTTATGTTTGAAAAGATATTGCATTGTTATTGGAATAAAGTGTTAGATGGACTGGACTGAAATAAACAGACATATGTTATCAGGAAAATAGTCAAATTTGTCACGAATGTGAGGGTTTTTAGTGCAGAAATGTTTTTGCTTTACAGATAATTATAACAATAAAGAAAAAATAACATGTATTTAAATGAATGACAATATAGACCCAATTCTCAAAGAAACAGAAAAAATAAATCATGTCAGAGGTTAAAGGTTAAAGCACATGAAAGCAGCACATGTTTAATTTCCATGTTGTTTAGGACAAAACCACTTTCCCTTTTTTTCCTTTTTTGTTGTTGTTCATTATGCTGTGGTGTGGTCCTTGTGTAGAATAACGTCAGATTGAAGGGAGGTGCGAGGGTCGGCGAGGGTCGAGTGGAGGTTCTGAAGAACAATGAGTGGGGGACGGTTTGTGACGACCGCTGGAACCTGCAGTCGGCCAGCGTCGTGTGCAGGGAACTGGGCTTTGGCAGCGCCAAGGAGGCTCTGACGGGAGCCCGGATGGGACAAGGTTAGGTTCACAGACTCAGAAATATGCAACTACTATAACAGATGTATTACTGTGTCGTAAACATGTTTAGTTTCTGTGTAGTGCACAGACATAAATAAGTTAAAGCATAATATCATTGAAATTACACTTATTTTTCTTTAAAAATTTCTCTTATATTTGTATTGCACTAAAACACAGAAAACCATTATTTATTGGTTGTGATGCTGGTATTGTACTGGTTTGGTTCAGTTCAGGTCATATTGGGCTGAATGTGGAACTTGATCCAACATTAATTT
Source organism: Siphamia tubifer (assembly GCA_020466265.1). Classification (NCBI taxonomy): domain Eukaryota; kingdom Metazoa; phylum Chordata; class Actinopteri; order Kurtiformes; family Apogonidae; genus Siphamia; species Siphamia tubifer. Next base: position 42,908,132 of record CM035804.1, read on the forward strand.
GACATTTGGATGGAGGACTTTTTTGCTGTTGCATTATTTTTGCATTCTGATGAACATTTCTGGATTAAATGTGAAGTCACTGAGTGTGTGTGTGTGTGTGTGTGTGTGTGTGTGTGTGTGAGTGAGTGTGTGTGTGTGTGTCTGGGTGATCCATGTGGACTGGACATGGAGCTGCAGTTGAAGGCTCATCAGCTCATGGATCATGTTTCCTTCAGCTTCTGTAAAACTTCCACCTGAAGCAGGATGAGTCAAAGGTCACCTCAGCCTTCAGCTCATCTTTCCACCTCACAGCGCTGACAGTTTACCTTCTATGAGTTCACATTCCACAGCACATACAGCATTTAGACCCCATTCTAATAACCACAGGAATGCAGCGCAAAAAAAAGAAATAGACATTCACTTGAATGTTGAGTCCAACATGAGGGTCTTTCTTTCTTTCTTTCTTTCTTTCTTTCTTTCTTTCTTTCTTTCTTTCTTTCTTTCTTTCTTTCTTTCTTTTCCTCTTACATTCCTGATGTTCATTCTCTCATGCGTCTCCTCGTTAATGAAATACCTCTTTACTCTGCTTTTTTTCTTTCTTATTCTAAGGGTCTGTCAGACTTTCCCTAGAAAACTGTCAGTGTTGTTTCAGTTTTGGATCATTTCCTCGTTCTATGTCATTCAGTTTTAAGGCCACAGCATCTGTTCCTCCACCTTCAAATTCAATTCAAATTCAAATTTAAAAGATTTTATTTATCCCCAAAGAGCTATTTAAAAACAGTGAAGTGTCAGCAATGTCAATATAAGTGCAAGTATAAAAGTATAAAAACCACAAGTTAAATAAATAATTGATTGAGCTGATTAAGATTAAACATTCAAAGGCTATTGTCCAGTCACTTGTTGAACAGACACAGATCCAAACAGCAGCAAATATGCCTATAGCATAAAAAAATAAATAAAAAAAAATATATATAATAAAGCACATTCAGTTTAACAGTGTGTAATTGAGTTAGAATTGCATTTCACTTTTTGATCTTAAATTGTTAAAACACTGAATAATTTAGTTGTGAAATGTTAGGAATGTCCTCAGAATATTATCCCTTAAAGAATAAAACATCCACCATCAACCAAAACCATCTAGTGATCTAATCTGTTGATTTACTCATTCTATTAATACATGTAAATAATTAGTAATAATTGGTATAAATGCATTTCTTCATCTTTTCATGGTCATCAGATATGACCCATTTGCATGTTCAGAGGCTTTGTAGTTACCATGGAAACATCACTATCTACAGCATCGATTTACCAGTATGTGCTTGTTAAGATTTAGATTTTTTTTCCACAGCAGAGCTACTTTTGGGGCACTTCCAAAATATTTACTTCTATACATTGGAAAAAAATCTAAATCTGACTAAGTCTATTTTTCTCATTTCTAGTCCAAATA